>ONZH01006231.1:0-472500 GCA_900303285.1 Rhinella marina
GCAGAGGACTACGTCGGATTCGGTGGACTACGTCGGACCAGCTTTTTTTTTTTTTTTTTAATAAAATGGTCAAACAGGGGTCTGGGGGGAGTGTTTATTTCAATAAAATGTTTTTATACTTGTGTGTGTGTATTTTTTTTTTACAATACTACAGTTTTAGTAATTACGGCTATCTACAGACGGCCCTGAATTACTAATACTGCGGCTTAGTGCTTGCCGGTTGGCAGGCCAGCACTAACCCCAACATCTATTTACCTCGGCACCCACCGCCACCAGGGGTGCCGGGAAGAGCCGGGTACCCGCAGGACTGGACCTTCTAAAATTGAGGGTCTGGCTCTGGGGCGGCTGCAGGCTGGTACCATTAGGCTGGGAAGGGCCAATAACCGTGTCCCTTCCCACCCTGGTAGTGCCAGGCTGCAGCTGCTGTTGTATCTGGCTGGTGAAGGAAAAAAGGGGGGACCCCACGCCATTTTTTTTTTCAAAAATTTCATTATTTAAAAAAAAAAATGGCATGGGGTCCCCCCCTTTTTTCCTTCACCAGCCAGATACAACCAGCAGCTGCAGCCTGGCACTACCAGGGTGGGAAGGGACAGGGTATTGGCCCTTCCCAGCCTAATGGTACCAGCCTGCAGCCGCCCCAGAGCCAGACCCTCAATTTAGAAGGTCCGGTCCTGCGGGTACCCGGCTCTTCCCGGCACCCCTGGTGGCGGTGGGTGCCGAGGTAATAGATGTTGGGGTTAGTGCTGGCCTGCCATACCGGCAAGCACTAAGCCCAGTATTAGTAATCAGGGCCGTCTGTAGATAGCCGTAATTACTAAAACTGTAGTATTGTAAAAAAAAATACACACACAAGTATAAAACATTTTATTGAAATAAACACTCCCCCAGACCCCTGTTTGACCATTTTATAAAAAAAAAAAAAAAGCTGGTCCGACGTAGTCCACCGAATCCGACGTAGTCCTCTGCATTCACGACCCTGAAAAATAGAAAACAAACACAGACCACTTACCTCCTCCTGCACTGGGATAATACACACAGCGATGTCACAGTACAGGGATAATAAACACAGAGATGTCACCGTACAGGGATAATAAACACAGTGATGTCACAGTACAGAGATAATAAACACAATGATGTCAAAGTCCAGGGATAATACACACAGTGATGTCACCGTACAGAGATAATAAACACAATGATGTCAAAGTCCAGGGATAATACACACAGTGATGTCACAGTACAGAGATAATAAACACAATGATGTCAAAGTCCAGGGATAATACACACAGTGATGTCACCGTACAGAGATAATAAACACAGTGATGTCACCGTACAGAGATAATAAACACAGTGATGTCACAGTACAGGGATAATAAACACAATGATGTCACAGTACAGAGATAATACACACAGTGATGTCACAGTACAAGAATAATAAACACAGTGATGTCACCGTACAGGGATAAAAAACACAGTGATGTCACCGTACAGGATTAATAAACACAGTGATGTCACAGTACAGGGATCGGCGTCTCGTGCTCCCATCAGACCTCAGGTTCTTCTTTATTTTGGCGAGGTATCGTATCGGTATCGAACTCAAAATTCTGGTATCGTGACAACCCTGCACTGTACCGTGCCACCCTGCCCTGTACCATGCTTTCTGCCCAGTACCTTGCCTCCTGCCCTGTACCGTGCCTCCTGCCCAGTACCATGCTTTCTGCCCAGTACCATGCCTCCCTGCCCTGTACCGTACCTCCCTGCCCTGTACCATGCTTCCTGCCCTGTACCGTACCGTCCTGCCCTGTACCGTACCGCCCTGCCCTGTACCGTGCCGCCCTGCCCTGTACCATGCCTCCTGCCCTGTACCTTGCCTCCTGCCCTGTACCGTGCCCCCCTGTCCTGTACTGTGCCATTTCCTTACTGGCATTTGGCACTATATTGGCATAATTTGGGGGCACTATGGGGGCATCTGGTGGCTCTAAAGGGGCATTTTGTTTACTGGCACATTATAGGGGGCACGATAGAGGAGATTGGCACTATGGGGCATGTGGTGGCACTATAGGGGCCTCATTTGGGGGCATCTGGTGGCTCTAAAGAGTCACTTTTTTACTGCCACATTATGGGGGGGCACTATGGCATCTGGCACTAAGGGTAATTTTTTCTGGCACATTATGGGAGGTACTATAGGGAGAGCAGCACTATAGGGGCATCATTTGCAGGCCACTATGGGGTCATCTGGTGGCTCTAAAGGGGCATTTTATGGTACTTATAGGGGGCACTATGGCATCTGCACATAATGGGCAATTTTTACTGGCACATTATGGGGGAGAGGAGCACTATAGGGGCATGTGAATGGGCAGTAAGAAGGGGGCATTTTTACTGGCATATTATGGGGAACACTATGGGGGAGAGGAGCACTATGAGGGCATTTACTGGGGCACTATATAGGGGTATTTTATACTGGTATACATTATTGGGATATTAGCTCAACTGCGGGCACTAAGCTGTGGTATTATTGTGAGCTTTACTACTACTGGGGGCTATGGGGAACATGATGTCTAGTATGGGCACTATGGGGACATCATTACTACTAAGTGTGGTCTAGCAGATAATTATTTCTATTGGTGGGGATTTTGGGGAGCACTGTTACTTTTGGGGGGCACCCTGGCATAATATCATTAGTCTAGGCGCAGTTATTTTTTAGAGCACTGTGTGCCAATAATTAATAAAGGGGGCACTATCTGTGTGGTAGTAGTAATTTCACGGGGACGGTTTCTGCAGTATAGTATTGGGGGAGCACAGCGGGCACAGTATTGGGGTGGGCAGGATGAGGTTTTCAGAAGAGGTAAAGATGATGGAAATGTGGGAAACTAATGTCTGTTTGTATTTCTGCAGAGACGAGAGATGGCTGAAAAATCTTCATGGCGGTCTGGTCCGAATGGAGAAGATGAGGAAAGAGAACGTCTACAACAAAGGTGACATCACTGGATGTAACAGGTATGGGGCGCTGTGTAGGAGAGGAGATGCTCCGGTTCCTCCCTCTGCCATTTACAGAAGGAGGATTCAGAGCTGGGTGAGGATGACCAAAGGGGGTCAGCAGGGCACAGGCAGGTGGCAGATGGTGGGGGGGGGACGCTCAGGCTTGGAGCAGGATCTGGGGAGGGAGGAGAGTGGAGGATCTTCCTGGCTGTGTGTAGCCTGCTGTTGTATATTGTATAATGTGAAGCAGGCAGGGCAGCCAGGACACGTCCTCCCCTCTCCATATGATGTATAGAACTGGGCCTCAACCATATCATTTCAGCTGTAGTGTTTGTTGGGAGTGGTCTATTAGATATGGGAGGAGCTTTTAATAATGGGCGGGGCCTATTTTTTGCCGCGACTTTACTCTGCTGTTATGTCTTTAATGTATGTGGGCGTGGAGAAAAATAGCCCCACCCACAAGACGCCACACCCTTTTTCCTTTTCGGACCCCCCCTAGAAAAAATTCCTGGGTGCTCCCCTGAACACCACCACCACCACCAAAGGCTTGTCCGGTGACAACAGTGGCTGATGGATAGTGCTGTCCTTGATTTCTCCAACATTGATGGTGGTCCTCATTTCTGCTCAGCGTTAATCGACTTTCATCGGTGAACACCGATGATCCCTCGTACACCCACTGGTCCCTCGTCCAGTGTAGATGCTCCCTGGCCCATGCAAGATGATGGCGCCTGTGCCTGGTTGTGTGGTAAGGTACCGTTGCAGGTCGTCTAGCATGCAGACCACGCTACAGTTTTGAATGATCTGACATGACACTTGCTGATGAAACTCTAAGCTCAGTGGCCACTTCCGTCTGAGAACATCCTGCTTGAAGCCTCACAATGGCGAGGTACTGTTGATCAATTGTTAGGTGTCGTCTTGGTCTCATGATGTCAAAATGTGAACATCATGATGAGGAGGACTGTTTAAATACCAATTCTAATTGAACCAGGAAATTTATTGGGTGAGTCGTGGATGAAACACCTGTAGTGAATTTTGCTGTTAAGCTTCTTGTTAGAGAACAGCAAGTTCTGCAAAAAATATGGAAGCACTGAACATTTAAACATGTATATTCAAAAGTTCAGAGAAGGTCACATTAAGTTCACCTGTAAAGGTTAGAGTTTATTTTAGGTTTATCCTGAAATTTCACCCACAAGCCAAATATCCCTAACTTTTTGTGAGTAGTGTAATATTATAAAAACACTTGCAGATACCCCATTTGCTGTACTGCACTTTTTTTTCTAAATGTTTCTTTCTGAAATATGTAGCAATGGATAAACACATGGTTAACTGTGTTGACAAAAAGCTTGTTCTCAAAACATACTGCACCTTTGAATCTATGTTTTTTTTTTAATTAAAAAAAAATATTCCAAAAATTGTCCTTTAGTGGGTAGATGCCTGACATTGTTTAAACATGCTCTCCTGGACATGGCCAGCACCTTCTGCAAGCAACAATACTGTTTTGCACCACATCCGTCATGTAGGGAGAATGTATTATTTCCCCCAAATGCATTGCAGCCACAATGTTCCTGCCATTGTTCCCAACCATCTTGACCAGTTGTAGTTGGTGGGGAGGCATTAGCAGGAAATTTGCTGCTTGATGCAGATAGCATCTGACTGTGTGGTTTCTCTTGCCCAGGCTCATCATTTCTAAGGCTACTTTCACACTAGCGTTTTCTTTTTCCAGTAATGAGTTCCGTCATAGGGCTCAATACCGGAAAAAAACGTTTCCGTTTTGTCCCTATTTACAGTATTGTCAATGGGGACAAAACTGAACTGAAGACAACGGAATGCTCCTAAAAGCATTCCATTCCATCTCCAGAACGGAGAGCAAACCACAACACGCTGCAGTTTGCTCTCTGGTCCTGGCATCCGCACCAAGACGGATCCGTCATGACCCCCAATGCAAGTCAATGGGGACGGATCCGTTCAGTGTAACACACTCAGTAAACGGATCCGCCCTCCATTGACTTTCAATGGAGTTCATGACGAATCCGTCCACAGCACACCACACATGACAGACACATACACACAGACATACACATACACAGACATACTTACATGCTCCCAGCAGCTCCGCACATCACAGGAAGAGGATTACGCGCACATAGGAAGGTTCTCCCTCCAGCAGAGGGTGCTGTGGGGAATCTTCCTATGTGTGCGCCGTCCTCCTCCTCCGAAGCTGCTGGGAGCATGTAAGTATGTCTGTGTATGTCTATGTGTATGTCTATGTGTGTGTGTATGTGACACGTGTGGGGCCGGAGCGCTGCTCCAGCTCCTCACGTGTACTTGCGGAAGCACGGATTCGGCGGCACCCTTCACCCGCCAGATCCGTGCTGCCGCTAATGTGAAAGTGTCCTAAAACAGTATGTCAATACTGCAGTATACTCATAAAAGGAGGTAAGTGGAGTGGAAGCAACGATCTGCCTTTTTTCTGATGGGGATGGGAAGAAGCCCATTGAGACAGACATGGAGGGAGGAGGTGAAAAAGTGTTTGGTGCGGAAACCAGACTGTCACAAACATGGAGGTGTCAATAGGACCTGGCCTCATTGCTGTTTGAAAGCATCATCGCTCTGTGCAAAACTCTGATCCAATAGGCCATAAAGACATATAACAGCTGCTCCACATGTTCCTGGTGGCGTGCCCACATTCTACACGTGAGAGTGCAAGGCACAGATACCTTTTTCTGAGAAATAATTGAACAACAAGCCTTTTTTTTTTGGTATATGCAAGACCACTGGAGAAATGATTTTTTTAGGTAACTGGGAACTCCATAGGTTTTTTGAAGACAAGACAATTTTAAACAATATTGGTTAAGACAACGAAATCACAGACAAGTTTCATTAGGACAATTTTTATCAATTTCGATTTAGAAAACAAACTTTAAGACAATTTTCAGCTTTATCCACTTACACACATGACTGATTAGCTGCAGTCCTGCTTAGCTATTGCAGATTTTTATGCAGAAAATCTGCAGCATTGTACGGTACCAGCAAAGTGAATGAGTCTTTAGTAGAGATGAGCGAGCACTAAAATGCTTGGGTGCTCGTTATTCGAGTCGAACTTTTCCCGATGCTCAGGTGCTCATTTCGAATAACGAACCCCATTGAAGTCAATGGGAGACTCAAGCATTTTTGCAGGGGACCAAGGCTCTGCCTAGGGAAGGCTGGGTGAAAACCTGGAAACCTCAGGAAATGATGGAAACACCACGGAAATGGACAGGAAACAGCAGGGGCAGCATGCATGGATGCCTGTGAGGCTGCCTAATCCCACCATTACCCCAAATTCTCCTAGTGGGGCATGTGTGGTATCGATTCATCTCAGTTTAAAATCGTATATGTCCCCTATCTTGGGACCATATATTTCATGGATTTTTCAAACACGGAAAAGGAAAAAGAGCTTGCTCTGGCCAGGGGAGTTCTTTTCTACTGCAGCTAAGGGGACGTGTCCATGCTCTGCCTATCACAGGTCAGGAGGCAATTAAAAGAAGAACCAAAAAAAAATCAGTATAATATCTAATACGTCCCCTATGCGGGTAAATTGTTTGGAGAAAAAGGCCTGTAGGTGGGGGGCAGGCTGGGGGCAAGGAGGTTGAGCTGGAAGAGCCAGAGCAGTGCCCCCTGGGCTAGCGTGTGTGGTGGTGACAACACCCGGATGGATTTGAAAAAACTGTAGCATCAACCGGTACGTTATGTATTCTCCTTAGTTTAATACCGTATATGGCACCTATCCGGAAAAATAGTTTGGAGAGAGAGAAAGAGAGGAAAAAGACGTGCAGTATGGAGCAATTACACGGAAACTATTAGATTAGGCAGACTTGGTCTGCTTAATTGCAACCCAGACAAATGAGAGAAAGAGAGGAAAATTACGTATTTTTAAAAGTGACGTTCAGTATAGATCAAGTGTGGTATGTGTTCTATGTATACTACTCAGTTTAATACCGTATATGGCAGCTATCCGGAAAAATAGTTTGGAGAGAGAGAAAGATAGGAAAAAGACGTAAATTGTTTGGAGAGAGGGCCTGTAGGTGGGGGGGCAGGCTGGGGGGAAGGAGGTTGAGCTGGAAGAGCCAGAGGAGTGCCCCCTGGGCTAGCGTGTGTGGTGGTGACAACAGCCGGATGTAGTTAGAATGACGACGCAGGACCCCAACTTAAAAATTTAGCATCAACCGGTACAATTGTCAATTATGAGCTCGATCAAGTGTGGCATGACTTTTTAGATGGAGATTGCATGTGGTCACGTACTCCCTGGAACCCCATAGTCACCCCTTCTCTGATGTGCTACCCCAGAACATTCTTGCCCCAATTCGCAAGACCTTTTGCAGTCTCAGTGTGCTGACAGTGAAGATTTACCAGTGTTGTCTGAGGAGGTGGTGGACAATGGCGAGACACAGGTGTCGGGGGGTGAGGTAGTTGAAAGTGAAGCAAGTTACATTGGGGACTCCTTGGGGGGACTTTCTCATGATGGGACAGATTCAATTGTGTTTAGAAAGGCTGATGGGCTTCCGTCAGCACTGTGTGTATAGAACCCCATGGCCTTTCATAAAAAATAGTCTGGCGATGACCCCAAGGCAATTTTCAGGGACATGGTGACCCACTTAAAAATGCTGCCTGACAACCTGGCGGTTAACCCCTGATTGTCTGTCTTTAAATAAGATTGCAGTGTAAAGCATGGTGGTGAGCCTCAGTAATAGGATTGCAGTGTAAAGCATGGTGGTGAGCCTCGGTATGACTTTTTGGATGGAGATTGCATGTGGTCACGTACTCCCTGGAACCCCATAGTCACCCCTTCCCTGATGTGCTACCCCAGAACATTCTCTGCCCCAATTCGCAAGACCTTTTGCAGTCTCAGTGTGCTGACAGTGGGGATTTACCAGTGTTGTCTGAGGAGGTGGTGGACAATGGCGAGACACAGGTGTCGGGGGGTGAGGTAGTTGTATGGGAAGCAAGTTACAGTGGGGACTCCTTGGGGAGACTTTCTCATGATGGGACAGATTCAACTTGGGTGGATCAGGAACAGGAACAGATCAATTTTTTTTATTTTTTTTTGTGTTTATTTAACTTTTATTTAGCACAAATAACCACAGAGATATTTATTCGTTATCTTCGCTGCGCAGTCTGGCGTTGGGGTTCGTCACTTTGATGGCGAGCTGTGCCGCTCTCTCCACAATGGTCTTTAGGTTCTTTGAGGAGACGTTGTGGGCGATTTCTGCACAGGACTTGTTGCTCATCAACAGAACCTCGAGCTCCTTGACATTGTGGACCAGGAATTTGCGGAACCCTGTGGGCAGCATGTGTTTGGTCTTCTTGTTGCTACCGTACCCAATGTTGGGCAATATAGATACGCAGGTAATATTATTTTTCACACCTATCCCAAAAAAAAATTTACGCAGTTTGCGCAAATAAAACTGGAAACTGGAACTGGAGAGAGGGCCTGTAGGTGGACCTCCGGAAAAATTGTTTGGAGAGAGGGCCTGTAGGTGGACCTCCGGAAAAATTGTTTGGAGAGAGGGCCTGTAGGTGGACCTCCGGAAAAATTGTTTGGAGAGAGGGCCTGTAGGTGGACCTCCGGAAAAATTGTGGTAAAAGAGTGCCAGTTGGACCTCTAAAAAATGGCGTTTTTTTGGTCAGCGTTAGGCAAAGACGACAAGGAGGAATCGGATACATAAGTTATTTAAATCTTTAGCTGCTTTCCCCCGGAGGATTTGAATTCCGGTGAAATCCAGGCTTTGTTCATTTTAATAAGCGTCAGCCTGTCAGCGCTGTCAGTTGACAGGCGTGTACGCTTATCGGTGATGACGCCACCAGCTGCACTGAATACCCGCTCTGACAGCACGCTAGCGGCAGGGCAGGCCAGCACCTCCAAGGCGTACAGCGCCAGTTCAGGCCACATGTCCAGCTTTGAAACCCAGTAGTTGTATGGAGCAGAGTGATCGCTACGGACGTTGGTATGGTCAGCTAGGTACTCGCTCACCATCTTTCTGTACAGCTCCCCCCTACTCTGCCTAGACTGGGGACAGGTGACAGTGTCTTGCTGGGGTGACATAAAACTGGCAAAGGCCTTGGAGAGCATTCCCCTGCCAGTGCTGGACAAGCTGCCTTCTCGCCTACTCTCACCCGCTACTTGGCCCACAGAACCATGCCCTCTGCCGCTAGCGGCGTCAGATGGGAAGAATTGTTTCAGCTTGTGCACCAGGGCCTGTTGATATATATTCACTCTCATACTCCTTTCCTCTGCAGGGATGAGAGTGGAAAGGTTCTGCTTGTACCGTGGGTCCAGGAGAGTGAACACCCAGTAATCGGTGTTTGAAAAAATTCTTCTAACGCGAGGGTCACGGGATATGCAGCCTAACATGAAGTCTGCCATGTGCGCCAGAGTCCCAACATGCAAGAATTCCCTCCCCTCACTGGCCTGACTCTCCATTTCCTCCTCCTCCTCCTCCTCCCTCAAGTCCTCCTCTTCAGCCTATACACGCTCAAGAGTTAAGGACTGAGCACTGGTACCCTCTACTGTCTCGCCAACATTCTCCTCCTCTTCCTCCTCATCCCCCTCCTCCGATACGCGCTGAGAAACAGACCGGAGGGTGCTCTGGCTATCAAGCGATGTAGCTTCCTCCACCGTCTCTTGTGACAAGCGCAAAGCATCCGACTTGATGCTGAGCAGTGAGTTTTTCAACAGGCAAAGTAGCGGGATGGTGAGGCTGATAATGGCGGCATCGCCGCTGACCATCTGTGTTGACTCCTCAAAGTTGCTCAACACCTGGCAGATATCAGACATCCACGTCCACCTCATTGTAGACTTGAGGAATCTGAGTGACCTGACTACCAGTTCTGGTGGAAGTTGACATCTGGCAGTCTACAATCGCTCTGCGCTGCTGGTAAACTCTGGATAACATGTTTAATGTCGAATTCCATCTCGTGGGCACGTCACACAACAGTCGGTGAGCAGGCAGTTGTAGGCGGCGCTGCGCTGCCCTGAGAGCGGCAGCATCTGTGGTCGACTTGCGGAAATGCGCACAGATGCGGCGCACCTTGGTGAGCAAATCAGACAGATTGGGGTATGTCTTGAGGAACCGCTGAACTATGAGATTGAACACGTGGGCCAGGCATGGCACATGTGTCAGTCTGCCGAGTTGCAGAGCCGCCACCAGATTACGCCCGTTGTCACACACAACCATGCCTGGCTTGAGGTTCAGCGGTGCCAGCCACACATCGGTCTGCGCCGTGATGCCCTGTAACAGCTCTTGGGTGGTGTGCCTTTTGTCACCTAAGCTCAGCAGTTTGAGCACCGCCTGCTGGCGCTTACCCACGGCACTGCTGCTGCGTCTAGAGCTACCGACTGAAGGCGCCGTGCCCACGGATGGTAATTCTGTGGAGGAGGAGGAGGGGTCGGAGGAGGCATAGTACGTCTGAGAGACCGTGACCGAGGTAGGCCCCGAAATCCTCGGTGTGGGCAGTACATGAGCGGCCCCAGGGTCATTCTCGGTCCCAGCCTCCACCAAGTTAACCCAATGTGCCGTCAGTGAGATATAGTGTCCCTGCCCGGCAGCACTTGTCCACGTGTCCATGGTTAGGTGGACCTTCTCAGAAACAGCATTGGTCAGGGCACGGATGATGTTCTGTGACACGTGCTGGTGTAGGCTGGGATGGCACATCGGGAAAAATAGTGGCGGCTGGGGACCGAATACCGAGGGGCAGCCACCGCCATGAGATTGCGAAAGGCCTCGGTCTCTACCAGCCTATAGGGCAGCATCTCCAGGCTAAGCAATTTGGAGATGTGGACGTTGAGGGCTTGGGCATGTGGGTGGGTGGAACTGTATTTCCTCTTGCGCTCCAGCGTCTGCTGTAAAGACAGCTGAACATTGAGCGGGGACACATTGGTGGACACTGTGGAGGATCGTGGAGGCGAAGGTGTGTTTTTCCGGCGGGAGGCGCTCGTGCCGGGGTCCTGGGCAGGGGGTTGACTAGCAGAGGCAGCGAGTGACGCAGGGGGTTGACTAGCAGAGGCAGCGAATGACACAAGGGAAGGAGCAGTGGTGTGACCCGCAGGAGGTGGTGAACGGCCTTGGTTCCATTGAGTGGGGTGTTTAGCACTCATATGCCTGCGCATGCTGGTGGTGGTTAGGCTAGTAGTGGTGGCACCCCTGCTGATCCTGGTGTGGCACAGGTTGCACACCACAGTCCGTTGGTCATCCTCACTTTCTTTAAAGAACCTCCAGACTTGCGAACATCTAGGCCTCGCCACGGGAGCTTCACTACGTGAAACAGTTGCTGCTGATGCACCAGCTCTGGCCCTGCTTCTCCCTCTGGCCACACCACTGCCTCTTACAACCTGTTCTGGTGCAGCACTCGCCTCCGCCTCAGAAGCACTGTCTTCACTCGGCATATCAACCCAGCTTGGGTCAGTCACCTCGTCATCCTCCGATTCCTCAGTCTGCTCCCCCCTCGGAATTCCTCCCCTTACAACAACTTCACCACTGTCTGACAACCGTGTCTCCTCATCGTCCGACACCTCTTTACAAACTTCTTCCACTAACTCAACATTGTCATCATCATCATCATCACCCACAGACTGCGACAGTTGGAAAACTTGGGCATCGGGAACGAGGTCAGCAGCAACCTGAGAAGTGGTTTGTGACTCTGGGAAGGGTCCAGAAAACAGTTCCTGAGAGTATGCCGGATCGCATTCCAAATTTTCCTGGGAGGGGGCAGACTGGGGGATAGGAGGTTGAGGTGGAGGATTCAGAGGAGTGCTCCCTTGGGTAACGTGGGTGGACTGCGTGGAAGACTGACTGGTGGACAAATTACTTGAAGCATTGTCCGCAATCCACGAGATCAGCTGTTCGCACTGTTGTGGTTTCAACAGTCCTCTACCACGTGTCCCTGTAAGTTGAGACATGAAGCTAGGGAGTGTAGCTCTGCGGCGTTCCACAGCTCCCTCATCAGCAGGTACTGTCTCACCCTGCCCAGGACCACGGCCTCTGCCCCCTGCAGTAATTGAATGCCCACGCAACATTTTCTGTATATAAGTGTATTATATAAAAAATAAATGGGCCTGGTGTACTGAAACCCACAAACTTGTTCAGTCTGGTTTAATTAAGTGACGTACAGAAAGTGTCACCTGGACAGAAAATATGGATTGGAGTGAGTGGACAGCTGAACTGTGACACACAGAATGGTTCCACACTGCTGTGTGAAATGGATTTGTATCACTGAGCTAAAACAACAAAAAACTATTTTTTTTTATATTTTTTTTTATATATTTTTTTTGTAGTTTTGTTTTTTTGGGAACGTGACATGCAGAAACTATCGTAGACCTAACTCACACCCTGTTAATGGTGGCTATTTTGACTGCGACCCAGACAAATGTCGCACAGAGATTTTTGTGATCAAGCTATATACGTGAGAGCAAAAGACCTGGTTGGATTAAGTGACGTACAGAAAGTGTCACCTGGACAGAAAATAGTGAGTGTACTGAACTGTGACACACAGAATGGTTCCACACTGCTGTGTGCAATGGATTTGTATCACTGAGATATAACAATTAAAAAAAAAAGGGGGTTATATATGGCGATAGCTGCACTTCTAGTGCCAGCCAGCCAAGCCAGGAGACACAAAAAAATGTCTTGTAGCCCTTAGAAGGGCTGTTGGGTTCTTTGTGGGTGATTCCTGCCTAACAGAGAACTAAATGCAGGCCCTAACACTCTCCCTGAAACACAGCAGCTCTATCCCTAACGACATCCAGACGGCATCTGAGCCGAGCACCGCGGGCAGTCACTAGTATATTCCAGGGTCACCTGATCAGGCCAGCCAACCCCTGCTATCGACATGTAAGGGCCCCACGTGATGCTGGGTGTACCGCAGAGTCTCCTGGCTTGTGATTGGCTGAGTTTATAGGCGCCAAAAAAGCACGATGCGGAAGTTGCCATTTCCTCGAGCATGGCGAGATACTCGTCCGAGCAGCGAGCACTTACGAGTACCCTAATACTCGAACGAGCACCAAGCTCGGACGAGTATGCTCGCTCATCTCTAGTCTTTAGCAATTTTCATACTCAAGTGGCAGAAAAAAATCTGAAACTGGCCTGTGGTGCACTGCACTGAAGAATGTTAATTTATACCGCAAATTTCCATAGTGAATTTCACCCTTTCTAGTGCAAAGATTGAAATCAACAGCATTTCAGGAACAAAATCAGCAATACAAATTAACCATTTGATGTGTTTTTGTCTGTAAGACAATTTTAAGACATTTTGGTGAAGACCTGGAACTCCAGGACAATTGTCATCAATGTTTTGGAAGAAAAGACAATTTCAAACAATCTTGGAAAAGACCTGGAACTCGAGGACAATAATAAACTTTACAGAAGCAAATAACTAAATGTTTGGATTTATTTGGAAGAAGAATTGTTATGAAATTTGTGACGAATCCAATTAGTTTACAATTGATTAGCTCATCTCTACTAGCCAGAGGACAGTCTCTTTTTCAGGCCATAATGCATCTTACAGTGCACAGTTAAGGCTACTTGCACACTTGCGTTTGCAGGATCCGTTTGTGAGATCCATCCAGGCTCTCACAAACGGATCCGTCATGATAATACAACTGTCTGCATCCATTCTGAACGGATCCGTTTGTATTATCTTTTACATAGCAAAGACGGATCCGTCTTGAACTCCATTGAAAGTCAATGGAGGACGGATACGTTTTCTATTGTGTCAGACAAAACGGATCCGTCCCCATTGACTTACATTGTGAGTCATGACGGATCCGTTTGCATCAGTTTCTTCATGCGGACGCCAAAACGCAGCAAGCAGCGTTTTAGTGTCTGTTTCCAAAACGGAATGGAGACTGAACTGAAGCAAACTGATGCATTCTGAACGGATCCTTTTCCATTCAGAATGCATTAGGACAAAACTGATCAGTTCAGGACCGTTTATGAGAGCCTGTGATGGATCTCACAAACGGATCCTGCAAACGCAAGTGTGAAAGTAGCCTAAGGTTGCTACACACAGTCCTCATCAAGCACACATTCAGGTTCAGCAGGTGGCTGCAGTGCACAGCAGACTGGCAAGGTCACAATCTATTGGTATTACTCTCTCCAGATCAGACTCAGGCCTACAATACTTTGGGCTTGAAGCTGGAAGTTGTCTACTTCCATTTGCATTACACTCTGAGTAGTGTCAGACTGGGTTGCCTAGGGCCTACTAGTAAAATGTATTTTGGGGGCACACCGCACAGATACATTCAAATATTACCTGCTCACACAGCAGCGAAATGCCAGCAGATGATTGAATATGAGGGTCCCTGCAGCAACTTTGAGAAGGTAGGTCCTGAGGATAAGAGGACACTGGCAGCTTTCATCTATACCTGGAAGTAATCTCAGCTCTGATCGTGTCTTTAATAATAAACTGGGGAGTTTCTTTAATAATCTATCAAGTTTCTTATATGAACATAGACTGGTTGAGGTGCCATACATTGAATATATGTATGTAGTGCAGTAAGTCTATTGTGTTACGTGCCACTTGTGCAGGGGGTGGGAGACTAGGGGCCTACCTTGCTTAGGGGCCCACCAGGGGATTCACCTGTACCCCTGTGGGCCAGTCCGAGCCTGACTCTGGGGATCGAAAAGTCACTCAAGTAGCCCAGTCTGTGGTAGCAGTCCAGAGAAGGTCCATGGTGTAGCATGCAGTCTTTGACCGCCCCATTAGATCTCAGGGTCTCTACCTCCCTAAGCAGGCCCAACTTTAACCCAGAATCTTCCTCACTATGCAATAGCTGCAAATGTGCTCCACTCAGCTGCACTCTGTCATACACACTAGCTGAATAACCAGCAACTCCTCTTTATAACCTGGCCTCACATAGGATGCAACATATGTGGCCCATCACTAAAGTCTTAAAGGTACAGTTCATTCAAATACAGTGCATGCATTAGAAAATATTGCATGTTAGGCTGCATACACAATCTCCCTCTCCAGCACAACTTATAACATAGCATAACACAACCTATTTGACATAGCATAGCAATATGGTGGTCACTCGTTAGTTCACCAGTAGTCATAGTTCAAGGATATGGTTTTCTGAAAGAGATGGTAAGTGTTCCATCAGTCTTCAACTGGTCACAACCTTACAAGTTCTGGCCATTGTTCCATACTGCCTCCCCATAAGTCCATGGGGTCAGTGAATAGCATGTGGGCTGGAGAAAGGGCGCCACCTTACAAGTTCTGGCCATGTCACATGACCCACCTGTGGGACTATTTAATAGGCAGCCTGCTGGCCACAGGTTGCCTGCGATTGGTCTTACTTCCAGTACTTACTACCTGTTAACTTCTGTGACTAGTGTATTTGGACTTCGGCTAGTGATCTTGACTTCGTCCTTGTCTCATCCCCTTGTATTTCGTTACCTCTTGGCTTCTGACCTCAGCTCGTGTTATTGACTTCACTCCTGTTTGCTCCCCTGGTTTTCACGTGACTTCCTGGTTTGACCTCGGCTTGGTGATTACCCTCTTATTGTGTTCTGTCTTTTGTCTATTGTTTTCTCCCGTTGTTCCCCCTCCCTGTATACCCCAGCACGTAGCTAGGCTAGGGACTGTTGACAAGTTGTACGCCGTTGCCTAGGATGAGTCGTGCAAGTAGGCAGGGTCAGTGGTGGGGTTGAGTTCAGTGTTGCACATACCCCTGAATTGTGACAGATTGGTGACCTAAATTTGGGTTAACATACGCCACATTTGAAAAACGATTAGATCATTTTTACAGACAGTTGACCGTAAGTATGAATGCCATAGAGAAGAATAAAATTTGGGTGAAGTCATAGAACTGAGCCACGTTAGCAGAATCATGAGACACGTTTTATAGACAGCTAACCAGAAGCATGAATGCAATAGAGAAGAATAAACCTTGATTAAAGGTGCAGAAATATCCCACATTTGCAGAATAACAAAACATGTTTTATGGCCAGCTAACCAGATGCACAAATTTAATAGAGAAGAATCAAATTTGAGTAGAGGAGCGGAACTTTGCCACATTTGCAGAACGATGAAAAATGTTTTATGGATAGCTGGCCAAGAATAATAATGTCTGCTGAATTATATTTTGGAGAAGGTGCAGAACCATGCCACATTTGCCACAACTAAGGCCTGTTTCAAAAGAGTGTCCGGGAATCACATTCCATGTGTGAGCGTAATCCTCAGTTCTGGACACTGCTCATCTTGCAGGAGCGCACTGCATTATAATGATTTATAATGTTATGTGCCTCTGCATGACCTTATTGCTAGAGAATCATAGTGACAATTTTATGTAGAAGGAAGGTCATGCAGAGGCACATAGCATTATGAATCATTATAATGCCTTGCGCTCCTGCAAGATGAGAATTGTCCAGAACTTGGGATCATGCTCACACATGAAGCTTGATTTCCGGACTGCACATGCTTGTCTGAAAGAGCCTTTAGTCGTACGGAAGCCACTGCACAGCCAGCAACTTGGCCAGGTGAGAGTTCAGCTGGCACACAAGCAAATTGCTACACAGATAGTTTTCTCATGGTATGGCATTCCGTTAATGATATCTCACAATGGAGCCGAGGACAAGGAGGAGGAGTAGCTGATGATGATGATCACAAGGACACTGTTCTGCTTAGGAAATGGCTGCGGAATGGCTGCCACAAAGAAGAACAGAAGAAGGAAGGCCTGTTCCAATTTTTGGTAGCCAGTTCTATTTTCCTACTGGATCTGGTGATGCTGCCTCATGTACTGCAATGGATCCCTGGTACCTATGCTTGTGTTTGAATGTCCATGGCTTATTTTAATCCTGCAGATATTACACACTGCAGTGGCTTTGTGTGCCAGCATTGTGGAGAAAAACTGCATATGGGAGATATACGCACAAAGCTAGCAGCAGCCAAGATGGCCCTAGATTGGCATGTTTTGAGTCTGCACCTTCAGTATCGCCAGCTCCTGAATTGACCACAGTAGAAGCAGGTTTGATCTGGGCAGTTTTTTGGGAGGTTTTGGTAATACTTTGCTTCTGCTCTTTTTTGCCACCACAGCTACCATCCTCCTCCTCTGATGTCACCTCTCCGCAGCATCCTGATGAGGCTCCCAGGTCCTGTCTAACACACAATCATCATCATAGTCTTTACCCTCCCCACCACTTTTATAAGACTGTTATACATCATTGTGGGCGTCTTGGCCCCTTTTATGATTCTCTGTTCTCTATTTGCCTCAAGTCAAACTGTTGACATGGCTACCACTGCCCCCACAACAACAACCATGGCTCTATGGTAGTCATGATAGTGCAAGCTTCTCACACAAGTTATCGACAGGAAGACCATCATGAGTTTTTTCCATAGCACATGGGGTTTTGTTGCCTCTCATTAGGAAAAAAGAAGGTGCTCCTCCAGGAAGAGGCAGTGAAGACAGAGACAATGCAAGTGAAAGGCTTCTCTGACACTGCAAAGAGGAGCAGGAGAAATGTGGTGATCCCTGGCTCCAAGGCACAGTGTCAGACTCAGAGTTGACATCAACATATCATGTTGTGACTGAGAGGAGGAGTGAGCAATCAAGTCCACAGTGTCATTCTCTTTGTCCTCAATAATAATCTGGTGGCTAACAGAAGCAAGATTAGAACTGCTGCTACTACTACTACAAGCTGGATAGATGGTGCTGCTACTGCTACACTACTACAACCACCTATATTCTGATTCTTAGATGACGAGAGTTTTCCACCCTTCCATTTACCAGAAGTACAATACCAATACAAGTACATGTCACAAACTGGATGCACATCAAAGAAATATAATTGATCATAATTTTATTGGATTCTTAAAAAAAAAAAAAAAAAACAATTAAGAACAACACAAAGCGACTGGAGACTTCATGAAAATATATATATATATAGATGTTCCAGTGGCATACGATTAAACCTACACCATCTCCCTTGAGAGGAAAGGGAAACACGCACCAAAGAAGAAAAGAATCGGCTCTTGCTCAATAATAATAATGAAGATACCAGAAGAAGGGAAATTGCCCCAAGTATTGATATTGGGCATGTGGTGATGACGCCAGTACCCAAGCGATGAATGTATGCATTGCTAACTATTATAAATATCAAAAACGTACTGAGTGTGCGCTAGTGATACCGCTATGTATTTAATACACACATGCACAAATAAGGTTAACCATTTCAAATATAAAACAAAATCAAAACCAAATAAAGACCTTATGTTGTCAAGCATGTGCCGTAAATACTACAAAGTTGATTGAATCAAGGAATAGTGTATTCCAGTAATAGTGATGCCGCTATGTATTTAATACAAACGTGTACATGTACGGCGCTGGTAGAGAAAGAGTTAAGGAATCATTACACCTAAGCCAGCGATAAGCCTGGGGTTTTAAATCACAGCATCTGATGGGTGGTCCTCTGGATATAATTCATATTTTTACTAAAAATACTTATTATTTATATGCACTGGCACTTTATTTTACACATGTGATGTCATATTATTGTTTTTGAATTAATCATGGACCCCTTTTTATTGGTTTTATCATGAACTGTGCTGTGAGTGGAAACTTTACATATTTTCATATATTTTTATATATGTCTCTTTGTGGTGTGTTTTTTTGTTTTTTTTTTAAAAAAGATCCAATAAAGTTAGGATCACTTGTATTCCTTTGAAGTGCATCCAATTTGTGACACTTGTATTGGAGGGATTCTGGTGTATATAAATATGGATAGCACCCTGTCTGTTCCTTTATATCATTCATGGTGGTGCCCAGCATGCTGTTTTGGTCTCTTCCGTTTACTAGACATTTTATTATCAGGCCTATAAATAAAGAGTCAAGGATTGGTACACAGATTATTAAATGGTATAAGTGTTTTTCTGTGATTTACAGACAGGAGTAATTAAAAATCCCTCACCTTCTACAAACACACTACACACTAGTACTGACAATTTACAATAGTAACACTGAATGAAACTGGTATATTAATGCAGTTATTGCAGTACAATGCATTACCTAAAACTACACAGTATATTGAGGCAATACAATGTGCTAAATGAAACTGATATATTAATGCACTGAAATGTGCTGAATTGCCCAATTACAAACAGTAGCTAAATTGAAACTATTTTTTTGGTAACTAACAGAGGCACAATTAAACCTGCTCTGCTATGAACAACCTGAAAACTGTAAAGAATTGCTTAATTATACACAATAGCAAAATTGCAGCTGTTTTGGGGAAAATTAAAAGAGGCCCAATTATACTGTTCTATAAACAGTAGCAAAATTGAAACTGTTTTTTAGGAGAAAAAAAGAGGGACAATTGCGCAGTTGCTGGGATGAAGCCTATAAAAAACGTATGATTTGTAGAAACTTGACTTGTAGAAACATGAGAATTTTTTTCTTGTTTTGTTTTTGTTTATAAGGTTGGCTGCTCATGTACAGAAAATATTTAAGTTGGTGCAGGATTTTGGTGATTGCAGAACTTTCCACTTGCTGCCAGCACCTGCCCTCAGTATGAAACACACACATACAGAACTTTGAGTGACCATGCAACTTGACACCCCCCAGGGCTGATTGTGTCCCAGGTTTATCGGAATGCCAAGTAGTGTGGTGCGGCCCCAACAGTTCTCTGTGTTTGTCACGGTGCTCTTACCTGGATACTGTCACTCCTCAGGGTTAGGCTCTGAAGCAATAAAGGGATGAGTAATGGTGGAGGTGGAGAAATAGTCAAGTCCAGATGTTTATAAAGTTCAACAGCTTTACTTGAATAAACTTACATCCAGACAATATTCAGTCTTTCTCTTGGTTCCAGCAGGTTTAAGGCTAAAACTGGCAGACAAACTTGAATATTCTGCTTTCTCTCCCTGCTGTGCTAAACTCGGCTTTAGTCTGGTAGCTGGACTTTACGACTGTTCTGGTACCTTTAGAGTGGGGTA
Organism: Rhinella marina; assembly: GCA_900303285.1. Taxonomy (NCBI): domain Eukaryota; kingdom Metazoa; phylum Chordata; class Amphibia; order Anura; family Bufonidae; genus Rhinella; species Rhinella marina. Next base: position 19,939 of record ONZH01006231.1, read on the forward strand.
CCTATGGATATTGACCCCCTCACAATACTTTATAAGGAATCAGGGTGATTCTCCTCTCCTTCTAACTCTAGACTAGACTGCACTCAGACAGACTGAAAAACTTCCTACCTTGGTAGGAAACTGGACTAGCCCATTTCTGCCCAACAGGTGGGAGAATGGAATGGTAAGTTCCATTCTATTTAAAGATCTCTCCGCCATATACGCTGCCACCTGCTGGGGAACCAGACATTTTACATGAACATCACATAAATGTGGTGGAGGACCTGGAATAAATACACAGATTACATTATGGTTAGCACACTTGAGACAGTAGCAGGGTGCAGGTATGGTAATACTGTTCTGGGGTATTACAACCATATATCCTTTCCCTGATAAAACCCTGAATTTTCTACCTATTGATTCAATCTACCTAACTTACAAAATATGTTCCTACGACACTTTAATATTACTGCTATTTGTCTACAATTGCTTTTTGCCAAATGCATCCAAGACACATACTCTCGTCTCAGATCACAAGCTAATAAAGCCAAGAAACTGAAGTAACTGTCAAAATCCTTACTGATTGGCTCACAGCCTGTTTGTCAGCCTCTGAGCCAATCAGGGCAAGCCCTTCCCCATTTTCCTTAGGAAAAAACAGTTGCAGACTTTGCAACAGAAATCTAAGACTCACCCTCAAATGTCATCAGCGGATTTGTAAGTGTACAGGCCATAAATCTACACACAGATTTAGCCCCATTCAGTTGGGCTAATACATGGGCCAAAAAGTGGCATGACACTTTTTTCCTGTACAGATTTACATTTTCCATTAATTTTAATTGGATTACATGCAAAATATGTGCAGGGATCCTCGTGGAAAATCCGTTGTGTTAATATAGCATACGGCAAGATGAAGGAGCATAAACAACAAATATGAAGCACAAAAACAACTGTTTGTACAAAAAGGCTAAATAAATTTTTAATAGTTTGCGAATGTTATTCCAGTTTGCATAGCTACTGCTATGCAGAGGAAAGCATATTATGTTATATTAAGTCATAAAATATGAAGACATGAAATACTTGCAAAAAAAATGAGAAGAAAGGGCAAAGCTGGAAATTCAGTTTTGCCTGGAGTGTTGAGAATATGTATTCAGCCATGATCAGACTTTGTGAATTCTGCCCAAATTTACGTGTTGATTTTGCACATAAATCCAGATAGACTCTGCTACAATTTCAGCACTGCAAATCCTGACTAACATGGCGTCATACTACCTCCCTGAAGGGGTCACAAGCCTGAGATGATGGTGACATGTGACTTCTCCATGATTTTCCTGTAGTTATATTCTTAATACTCTCGCCCAGCCTACCTACTGCTCTGTACCCATACATATTGTATATACAAAACAGGGCAAACAAGGCACCAAGGCAGCATTTAGCCCCAAATATACCTGTATAGGCCCTAACACCAGGCTCCTGACAACCTCACAATGGGAGATCCATTTACTGCAATACTTATTGAGGTGGGGGGGACACAAAACTCTGGTTTGTCTTTAGTGTCTCTTGAAAATAACCTGTGGAGGGAAGGTATTATACTAATACTTATCCTCCACAGCGTAGGGGTTTCCAGGATTCTCTTCACGGTCATGTGACCACTCCTCTTCTGGTCCCTCGCCGTCTTCTTCTTTTCTTCTGTGAAACAGGAGACAGTGCGTCATCACTGACGTCATTGCCTCCTGCCGGCCTTCCTTGGCCCCGACACCTGCACACTACTGCGCATGCACTGAGACCAAGGCTGTCCATTCAGTGTACAAACTTCTGTGTGAAGCCTGAATTTTCTTGATGAAGGGAAACCCTTTTTTTACTGTAAACTTTTATATATTTTTTTTATTTGTATATATTTGTTTTACTTTTGTTTCACTTTTTATTTCTGTACCAGTACAAGGACTTCAACATGTCAGGGTCTGATCCCTGTTTTAATGTAGTACAATGCATGTTGTATTTTACTACATTGACTGTCAGTGTAATACACTGACAGCGTGCCTCTGAGACCCAACCTGGGGTCTGCCATGGCAGCCATAGCCCTCCTGTCACCGCAGCACAGGGGGTCGATGGAGAGGCAGCTCTCTCTCTCTCTTCGATCCTCTTATATGCCGCAATCAGAGTTGATGCAACATATAATGGGTTAATCCGCCTGCATCAGATGCAGCAGGGGCCTGGCTGTCAGCCCCAGCCAGTCTTCTGAATTGATCCAGTGCACCTGCCTGATCATCATAATGTACCTCAATTTGCGGGAAATCACTTTCCGCTGTGAAGTAGTAGTACGCTAAGTGTCAGCAAGGGGTTAATATGAACATAGGCTGAGTGAGATACTGCATGCTTGATATAGATTTAGTGCAGTCTTTGCCATGTGCTACTAGAGTGGGGAACTAGGGGCCCACCGGGGAATTCACCTATTCCCCTGTGGGCTAGTCTGAGCCTGTCTGCCAGGATAGTCTGATGCCCAGACAGGGAGATAGAAAGCACAGACATGAAAAACAGGTATTGCTGTCATATATATGCATGGTAAAGGGTGATTTTGGGACTGGGCAACCTAACAAAATAAGTTAAATGGCACTGCCTAACAAAGCAATGTCAATCATCCTGATGTTAAAATGCATTGACTGAGAACCACAGGTTAGATCTTTAAATAAAGACTCTTCCTAAAAGGAAGTTTGATTTTTAACATAAAGATCATTGGTTTCACCGCTAAATATTGGTGAAAAATGGAAACATAATAAGTTTACTTCTTCCTTTAAACACATCATGAAAGAAAACATTTTCCTTTTTTTATATACAATAATTCCCCCAAAAGGTTCAATGCCTGGAGTGCAGAGACTTTTCCCGAGTTACCTGCAGGGAAATCTTTCATTAATATTGAATCCCTGCTGGGTGTTGAAGCTGAGCTGTGTCAGTGGAATACGGATTCATTAAATATAAATGGCAAGATGCCCTTTTAGAAAATGTAGCTTGCCTGTTTTGGCAGCATGGAGGGTAGTTCTCAGCTAATCAGAAAATGATGCATTAACCCATTCAATGGCGCTCTAATAAAAATATGGTATCTAGTGTCTCCTAGCATCTAGGAACATCAGGAAACTTAGAGGATTTATAAATAGCTCACGTATAATAACTGGCCAGCTTTTGGAACACAGGTAGTCAAAAAATGCTGAATTTTGCTTCACTGTGTGATTGAATGATTAGACTATCCAATTCTAGGTAAGAAAAACAGTGAGAATGGTAATTAAAAGATAACGGCACGACTGAAAGATTAGGATGAGATGCAATAACATGGGATAAAAAGGATGTACATCTATAATGCTCTTCAAGGAAGTATCGCAGTTGAAAACTAATTTGGAAACAAAGTAGACAAAAACATGGGCAAAAATAATATAAAATAAATGCCCCTGTAACCTTGTTACTGCCCTGATCACTTACAGTACAGTAAGTCCTGCACATTTGAGTTTAGAGTCCTATAACACAGCAGGACAGAACTTACAGACACACATATATGAATAGGCTGAGTTAAAGAGATTGGTCACCTTATTTGGACTTTAAAGAGGACATGTCTTCTCTCTTGACCTGTAATGATGATTGATTATGGAGTTGCTGCAGCAAAGGCAGATCCCTGGGGAAAAAAGGATACTGCCTGATGAGCCTCTGCGCCTAGAAGTCTTCTCCACTACCCAATGCATATATACGTAGTAACTTAAATGATCTACCCAGTTTTTTACATGGACACATAGGTTGGCTTAGAGGATGTAAGCTGCCTATCTATATGTATTGCAGTCTACTGTGCCATGTGCCACTTGTGAACAGACGTTGCTGTGCGGCGGGTCATGTGACTGCATCACGTGACCGCTTCATGTTTGCGACGTGACGCCTGGGGCTGAAGCGGCATGTCTTAAGATGGAGGTGGACCCGGCTGCTTTGGATTGCAGGTATACATGATACATTCATTAGTGGGGTGATCTCTGATTGGTCAATCAGACTTTATAAGGTAGAGGTCCATGGTGATGGCGTTACCCCCGGACGAAGGCACGCCGAAACGCACGTCGGGATAGCGCCATCCCTGGTCTTACATCACGCTTTGTCTGGTGAGTTACCTAGGTTTATAGTCTTATAGACCCATACTTCAGTACTTGTTGAGGCAATTGATCAAGTGTTATTAGTGTCCTGTTACTTTTTTCCCAATATGGGTGCCCTGATGTACTTGGATTTTATTAATTATTTATATCCAGTTTGATGATGTTGGCTGGGGATGGCACTTTGTTTCTGTCAACTCTTCCTCTAAATGCACAATTTTATATATGTTATGCGATGTAATAAAGTTTTCATATACATTTATAGTACTCATTGGCTCAGTCTCTTGCTATATGGTTTTTCTATGTAGTCGTGTTTCCTGTATACTTGTTGGGAGCGTGTACGGTTATTGTTTGATGAGCCCTATTATATTTGAGCGCTGTGGACTACTGTTTGATATCTATTTATACACAGCGTGGTAGTTGGTTGATTTGTTTTACTCACTTGTGAACAGAGTGGAGGACTGCGGGACCAGCTTTGCTCAGGGGCCCACCAAAGGAGTTATCTGTTCCCCTGTGGGCCAGTCCAATCCTGCCAGCATAGCGTTCTCATAGTGAAGAAGGTGAAGTGGTCCAGACACCTTTCAATTAGTTATCCCTACTTACAACTTCATAGAAATACAGTAAATGTCTATATCTCTCTCTAGACAGTGCAGAAGGAAACTACATACCATATGTAATCTCTGGGACTATGTGTGAGGGACTGTCTTCTATGCGGAGAAGGAAAGAGTTAATAAGAGCTAATTGCAATACCTGTTAGGAGATGCAGCTGCTTATCTCATGTGAGTTGAGAAAAGACCACTTCTGTCTTCTCCTCAGGGTCCCTGACAGTTGGAGACCCAATCTGCTAGATACCTTGGCATTACTACTGTTCTCTGCAACCCCTTCCTCACTGGCAGCAGCTTTCTCACCTGACCACCCATCCATCTGACAGCAGTATTATCCCCATATGTCTCACCTCTCTTGGGGACTTCACATGACAGTAGCAGTGAGGCTGAAGTTGGAGAGAAAGAGCTTCTCCTAGTTCTAGTAGAAACTAGAATGGAGTGGTTAAAAGAAGGTGTGACGTCACTGTTCACATGTTGCTAATGGCTGACTATGGCTGTGTGGGTTAGGGTTAGGGGTTGGTGGGTTTATGATTAGTGGGTTAGAGTTTAGCCTAGATTACCGACTCCAGATGGAGGATCTCCCTTTAACCACTTCATTCCAGCCTGGTAGAAGCTAAAATTAAGTGGGTAAATGGAGGTGTGACATCACAGGTCACATGTTGCAGATGGTCACATGGTACGAGGTATAACTTACATGCTGTATCTCACATACAGTATCAGTACATTTCTATATATGCTATATACCTGTACCCACTACTTCTATTATACTGTATTATATATGCATTGTGTGCAGATATGTAGTATATGCAGCAGTGTAGTAATACTGTATGTGAGGTATGAGGTATAATAGCTGCTGTGGTTAAAGATATATCAGTACACTGCTGTATATACTACAGTATATATCTGTACACACTGCATCTATTATGCCTCGTACCTGAGGTATCAGTACTCTGACACTGTATATTCTATATGTCAACACAGGTCCTGCAGCTGCACCATCAAAACCTGGGAACTACACCAACTTAGACAGTTCAGGACTAGAGATGAACAAACCAGGCAAGATTTGTTTAGCTTGAAGGTCATTGTTTGAGGTTCCCACTAATGCCTTTTAACTAGAAATGTTGCTCTCATCTGCTGTTTTTCTGATTTTGTTCTGAAAGCACCACTTGTAGATGTGAGGCTGACTTAGCTATTTTTCTAGCTTTGCTACATAAGCATGTTTAGAAGAAAGGAAGGCATCTCTGTCAATCTGCTGTGTTTTTCTTACTATTCACCTACTTGCTGTGCAGTGGCAAGTAGGTATAATTATAGCTCTCTCCTGTTCACACTAGCATACATCATCTGTAGAGCAAAAACAAACAACACAGTCAGCAATTTTATTTCACCATTTTGATTTAACATCAGATTAGAGATGAGCTAATCTATTTGCCGCTTCATAGATTCGATGTGAATCTTTGCAATTGTCTACTCCGAAGCGTATCCGGATCTTTTCAGATTTGCTCCGTTTGAATCTTAAATGTTCTTAAACCTTTGTACGCTAACGCTACATACGCATCTGATAAATTGTACGCTAATGCAGATGCGTTGTGCGCTGATGCGTACAAATTCAGTTAATTAGCAAACTTTTACTGTATGTTCGTTATTTGTGCAGAAATGTTCATGGTGAGAGCGGCAAAAAGCCCGGGAAGAACCCGGTCACCTAACCTAGTGGGAAGGGCTTGCTCTGATTGGCCCATAGGCTCGGTAAACCAGTGACATCAGTTGTGCTGCGACTGCTGAGACGAGCAGGAGCTTGTGAAAGACAAAGAATTGTTTTCTATAAATTGTGGTGTTGTTCTGGGCATCCATAATACACATATCAGGGCTAGTGCAGGGCTAGTGCAGGGCCAGTGCAGGGCTAGTAATATTAATCAGGAAGGGAGAGTGAGGAAGAGAGACAGGGAGAGAGACAAAGACCAGATTGCCTGCTGTCACAGTCAAGTGAAAATGTCTGGCACGGAAAAGCAAAAGGGGTCCACTTTCAGCCAGACCTCGAGCTCAAAAAAAAAAGACGGTGGCACAGGCTAGCAGTGGCAAAGGACATGTAGGTGTAGCTGCTACCGGTAGAATTCATAGTAGTTGGCCACTTTTCCACCAGGCTAACCCACCAAGGCGCAAAATTGTTGTAGAGGAGAAAGTGAATGAGGTAGTGGAGTGGATGGCTCACTCATCTCAATCATAGCCGGATGATGTGCTTTCTTCTGCTGACACTGTATCATGTAGCCAGGGGTCAGACTTAGAGTGTTCCTCCTGCTCCACCATTCCGCTCCAGCAAAGCCCGTCATTCTCTGCCTCCTCAAAGCCTTCAGTGCCCCCTCCTAGTGGTGTGCCTTCTGCGTTTTATCAAATAAAAGGTCACCGAACCACACTGCACAATCCGGCAGATATTGAGAAAAACCTCCCTGATGATTTTCTAGAGAGCAGACAGTGCTTGGACTGCCTGGAAGCGGAGGTTGGTGGGGAACAGCCGATATTGCAGTCAGACAAAAGTCGTGGGGAGTCTGATGATGATGTGTTAGACAGGAGGACCTGGGAGGCGGATGGGGCTGGTGAGGAGGATTTGATCTCCAAGGAGGAGAGCGGTGGTAGTGGTAGGCCCAGGCCTGCCTTGGGAACTAGTGAGACCCCAAGTAGGGTGGGGCCGGCATCAGGGTCTAAGCATGCAAAGGCTACAAGCTTGGCCACCTCTGGAGGCCAAACCGTATTTCACCACTCTGCCAGGGGACATCAGCACGGTGACGTGCAGCGCCTTGATTCTGAAGGGCTGGCTACTTCTCCCGGGGTCCCTTGCGTCAGGCAGCCTGCATCCAGGGGCGTAACTCAGAACGCATCCAAGGGCATAACTAGTACATACACGTCCTCGTCGCCACCGTGTGCGTTTCTCCACCTCCACTTGCTCGTCAGCCGCCCATCGTCGAGTGCATGGTCAAGAATCAAGTTTATGCAACCAGCAATCCCACAGTGCGCAAACTTAATTCCCATCTGACCAAGTTGCTGGCTGTGCATTCTCATCTGTACAATTTAGTTGATTGTACTGCTTTTAGGGAGCTGATGGCTTGCGCTCAGCCGCGCGGGCAGATCCCTGACCGGCATTACTTTTCAAATAAAGCCATCCCCAACCTTTACTCACACATGGTGGACAACATAGGACGCTCCCTGCAGCTGTCCCTCTGCAGCACCGTGCACGTCACGGTTGACACCTGGAGCACTGCGTATGGCAAGGGGCAATACATGTCCTTTAGGCCCACTGGCTGAATGTTTTTGTGGCAGCGAGGCAGCAACGCCACCAGCAACAGGACCAATTACTTTTGGCACTTCCACGCAGTTTCCAGCCAGGATTGCAGACCACCACACACTTATTTTCTCCCTCCACCACCTCCACGTGCAGTCTGCCTGCGGGAGCATCAGGGCATAGAGTTGACCCTCCTCCTTCCTATCTCATGTGCCAGGTTAAACACTGCCACGCTGTGTTAGACTTAATCTGTCTTGGCAACAGCAGCCACGCAGGCCAGCGCTTGCTGCATCAGATCAAGCAGCAAATTGCACGCTGGCTGTCTCCACGCTGTCTCAACTCTGGAAGTTGGACTGGTGGTGTTGGAGGGGCAGGTGGGGTCCTCTCTCGCTGTTGTGGAGGAGGGTGAGAGGGGCTCCTCTGTGGTGCAGCAGCTGTCAAAAATCATTAAATAATGGCATTACATTCAACTCTAATGAACAGTTGTAACTTCTGTTCTGATGTTGATACATGTGAATAGTTTGGGGCTGGATCCCATTCCTAACCACTAGTGCTCTACTGTATCACTGCAGCTGTACTCCCACGTAGCCTGGATTAAAAATAAATTAAATATGTTTACACTTACTAGAAGCTGATGGTACTGTAGGGGCCGTCCTGCCTTGACGGTGAAGTCGTTGACGTTGCTCTGCAACATAAATCCGTACACAATTGTTATGATGGCCATTTTTAATACTAACACTGTATACTACTACAAAGATATTATCGGTGAGAGGAGGGCCATATCCATTTTTTTCTTCTAAATGGATATTTATTGCGATATATATCATTATCGCAATAAATTTCTTAATATCGTTAACGTGGGAATATTTTTAATACCACCCACTCACATTAGCTGCAGCATGAGCACGTCTTTGAGTCTGTGTGTAGGAGGAGGAAGCGCTAACTATGAAGGGGCATATCTAAGGGTACTTTCTTTCACACTAGTGCATTTGCCTGACACAAACGGAAGAACGGCCAGCCCCATTAACAATAATGGGGGATGGCGCTGATCCGGCCGCTATTCGGCAATTGGCAGGACAAATACTGCGGAACAGCCTGCAGGATCACCACCACATATGTGAAAGTAGCCTAAGGCAAATTACTTTGAAGGGGCACGTATCTGAGAATACCTTCTCTTGTTTGGGTGGAGTTAGAGGCGTGGCCTAGCATGAAAGAAAATTGCTGAAGCGCACTACGCATGCCCACATTGTCCTTCTATACGGTTTTCGTTATTGGCACTGGTATATATACAATACAGTACACTAATTTTTTAACACGTTTTTACTTTTCAAATATTTTACTCACCCAGCCGTATCGCTGCATGGATCTCAGTAAGCCGCTCTGGGCACTTAAACTTCAAATCTGACAATTTCCGCTTGATCTGGCCTGGGGTCCGCACTGTGTCAAAGCGATGGCGCAAGCCTCGGATCACCTGCTGCCCTATTTCCTTCTTGTGCTGGTTTGGGTGTTGGTGTGTGCCATTGTAATCTTGCCAGTCCATCAGCCAGACCATGTATTTAAGCTCTCCAGTGCTAAATGCTGAAGACCACCTGGATGCCATTTTGAAAACTTCACTCTGCCTCTGAGGAGAGAATATTTAATGTGCTAAAGTCAAACACATGAGAAAAAAGGAAAACTAAATAGAGTATCCAAACATTGTGTGTTACCGTCAGCTGGATTGTGTATCTAATCCTATCTTAAGTAATACTGTCTACAGAGTCGTGTATCTAAGCCTATTATGTGTGATACTGTCTGTGTAGCAGTGTATTTAATCCTGTCATGTGTGATACTGCCTACAGTGTCGTGCATCTAAGCCTATTGTGTGTGATACTGCTTGAAGAGTTGTGTATCTAATCCTATCATATATAATACTGTCTGAAGAGTTGTGTATCTAATCCGATCATATGTAATACTGTCTGCAGAGTTGTTTATCTAAGCCTATCATGTGTGATACTGTCTGCTTAGCTGCGTATCTAATCCTACCTTGTGTGACACTGTCTGCTAAGCTGTGTATCTAATCCTACTTTGTGTGATACTGTCTGCTTAGATGTGTATCTAATCCCACCTTGTTTGATACTGTCTGCTGAGCTGTGTATCTAATCCTATAATGTGTGATACTGTTTGCAGAGTTGTGTATCTAATCCTATCATGTGTGATACTGTATGCGTATCCGTGTATCTAATCCTATCATGTGTGATACTGTCTGCTAAACTGCGTATCTAATCCTATCATGTGTGATACTGTTTGCTGAGTTGTGTATCTAATCCTATCCTGTGTGATACTGTCTGCTGAACTGTGTATCTAATCCTATTCTGGGCGACAGCGTCTGCTAAACTGTGTATCTAATCCTATCATGTGTGATACAGTTTGCAGAGTTGTGTATCTAATCCTATCCTGTGTGATACTGTCTGCTGAACTGTGTATCTAATCCTATTCTGGGTGACAGTGTCTGCTAAACTGCGTATCTAATCCTATCATGTGTGATACTGTCTGCTGAGCTGTGTATCTAATCCTATCATGTGTGATACTGTCTATGAAGCCATTAGATGTAGGCGTATAGAGTGTGATACTGTCTGCTGAGCTGTGTATCTAATTCTATTAGGTGTGATACTGTCTGCTGAGCTGTGTATCTAATTCTATTAGGTGTGATACTGTCTGCTGACCTGTGTATCTAATTCTAGTAGGTGTGATACTGTCTTGAAGCTATTGTTGTATCTCTATAGAGTGTGATACAGATAGAGATAAGGAGCTCTCCTTTGTGTAAATACTGTACACTCAGCCACTGCTCAGATAAGAGAGGTGGGGGAGGTGCTCATGTATTTCAGTCCCTGTATTTCCCTGTCTTGTGGATGAGGCCTGATTACCAGTTAAGGCTACTTTCACACTTGTGTTGTTAATTCAGGTACTGAGATTCGGCAGAGGATCTCTATACCTGAATTAAACTGATCCATTTTGATTTTGCACATCAGGATGCATCAGTTCAGTTGGGATGCAGTTGTATGAAATCAAAACTGAAGAAAACTCATCAGGCACTAAATACATTGAAAGTCAATGGGTGACGGATCCGTTTTTTTAGGCTACTTTCACACTGGCGGCAGGCCTGATCCGGCAGGTGAAGGGTGCTGCCGGATCAGGCCTGCCGCAGTGACATGTGTGGAGCCGGAACCGCGCTCCGGCCCCACACATGTCACACAGTACATACATATACATACACATAAACATACACACACATATAGACATACAAACACACATACATACTTACATGCTCCCCGGCAGGTCTTCGGAGCGTCAGGACGGCTCACACAGGTCACGATTCCCCACAGCGCCCTCTGCTGGGCGCCTGGTGGAATTGTCATCTGACGATTCCACCAGGCGCCCAGCAGAGGGCGCTGTGGGGAATCGTGACCTGTGTGAGCCGTCCTGACGCTCCGAAGACCTGCCGGGGAGCATGTAAGTATGTATGTGTGTTTGTATGTCTTTATGTGTGTGTATGTTTATGTCTGTATGTGTCTATGTGTACCCGGATCCGTAATGGACTCCATTGAAAGTCAATGGAGGGCGGATCCGGTTACCATTATGGTCACACCAGACGGATCCACCCCCATTGACTTGCATTGGGGGTCATTCCGGATCCGTCTTGGTGCGGATGCCTGTACCGGAGAGCAAACCGCAGCATGCTGCGGTTTGTTCTCCGGTCTGAAGACGGAACGGAATGCTTTCAGGAGCATTCCGTTGTCTTCAGTTCAGTTTTGTCCCCATTGACAATGAATGGGGACAAAACTGAAGCGTTTTATTCCGGTATTGAGCCCCTATGACGGAACTCAATACCGGAATTTTAAAACGCTAGTGTGAAAGTAGCCTTAGTCTCCTAAAAAAACTGATCCGTCACCATTGACTTGCATTGGTTTCAGTACCTGATCAGTTTCTTTCAGTTTTTATGACCTGACACAAAATTACAGCTTGCTGCGGTTTTGTGTCCGGTCACAAAACTGAAAGCTGCCTGAACTGAAGACATCCTGATGCATCCTGAACGGATCTCTTTCCATTCAGAATGCATGGGGACAAAACTGATCAGATCCTCTGCCTGATCTCAATACCGGAAAACAACAACTCAAGTGTGAAAGTAGCCTAAGAGCTTATTTTTAGAAAAAAAAAAAAACTTTCCACAGATCACTGGTTTTGTCCCCCTTACATTTTTTAAATTATTTTGGCAGACCCAGGTCTGTGGACCTTTAGAAAAAATACTAGAGTACTCCTGATTCAGGGTTTAATTTGAACAAACTTTAATTATGGGTTTTACATTACTGCGGACCCGCAAATATACGTGGGCCGCCCGGCGTGTGTTCCGCAGCGCTTGGAACATGCCGTGCGGCCCCATTGAAAATGCCTATACTTGTCTGCGCGTACAGACAAGTATAGGACATGCTTCAAAAGAGCCGCGGCACGGAGCTAGCACCACAGAGGTGAATGGGGCCACATCTATTCCCGCATTTTTGCGGATAGATATGGCCCCATTCATACAGTCGTGTGAATGGGGCCTTAGGCAGTGCAGGAAAATATGGGTGATAGTTGTGGGAAGTAGAAACATTGTTTGCATTGAATATTTAGTTACAATTCTGGGATAATATGATTTTGTGCACTAAGGCCTCTTTCACACTAGCATTAGCACGGATCCGGCACCTAAAGGGTGCCAACGGATCCGTGCTAACGCTGATACAGCGCTCCGGCCCCACACATGTTGACAGACATTGAGACAGCAATACATACAGACATACACACACAAACACATACATACTTACATACTCCAGCCCGGGACGCCGGCAGAACGTCTTCACGCTCCTCCTGCGCGCAGTGATGACTATTCCTCACAGCGCCCTCTGCTGGGCGCAGTGGGGAAACGTCATAGCTGCGCGCAGGAGGCGCGTGAAGACGTGCTGCCGGTGTCCTGGGCTTGAGTATGTGAGTATGTATGTATGTATGTATGTCTGTATGTCTGTATGTATGTATTTCTGTGTAGCCGGATCTGGAATGTCCCCCCATTGCAAGTCAATGGAGGACAGATCCGGATTACTGGTGTGTCACACCAAACGGATCCGTCCCCATTGACTTGCATTGGGGGTCATTCCGGATCCGGCTTGGTGCGGATGCCTGGACCGGAGAGAAAACCGCAGCATGCTGCGGTTTGTTCTCCGGTCTGAAGACGGAACGGAATGCTTTCAAGAGCCTCCGTTCTCTTCAGTTCAGTTTTGTCCCCATTGACAATGAATGGGGACAAAACTGAAGCGTTCTTTTCCGGTATTGAGCCCCTATGACGGAACTCAATACCGGAATTTAAAAACGCTAGTGTGAAAGTAGCCTTAGGCTACTTTCACACTAGCGTTAGCACGGATCCGGCACCTAAAGGGTGCCGACGGATCCGTGCTAACGCTATACATGTGTGGAGCCGGAGCAGCGCTCCGGCCCCACACATGACACACATTAAAACAACACACAGACTACATACAAACAAACATACAGACATACATACAAACATACAGACATACATACATACTCACATACTCCCGGGACGCCGGCAGAATGTCTTCACGCGCCTCCTGCGCGCAGTGATGACGATTCCCCACAGCGCCCTCTGCTGGGCGCAGTGGGGAAACGTCATCGCAGCGTGCAGGAGGCGCGTGAAGACCTGCTGCCGGCGTCCCGGGAGTATGTGAGTATGTATGTATGTCTGTATGTTTGTATGTATGTTTGTTTGTATGTAGTCTGTGTGTATGTATGCCGGATCCGGAATGACCCCCCATTGGAAATCAATGGAGGACAGATCCGGATTACTGGTGTGTCCACACCAAACGGATCCGTCCCCATTGACTTCCATTGGGGGTCATTCCGGATCCGTCTTGGTGCGGATGCCTGGACCGGAGAGCAAACCGCAGCATGCTGCGGTTTGTTCTCCGGTCTGAAGACGGAACGGAATGCTTTCAGGAGCATTCCGTTGTCTTCAGTTCAGTTTTGTCCCCATTGACAATGAATGGGGACAAAACTGAAGCGTTTTTTTCCGGTATTGAGCCCCTTTGACGGAACTCAATACCGGAATTTAAAAACGCTAGTGTGAAAGTAGCCTTAGAAAGTTTGCATTTTGGATGAAGACCAATGTCTCAGCAGAAGTAAAGCCTTACATTTACACGTCTAGGTTAGAACAATAGAGGAGGGACTGTATTTCCCTAATCAGGGACTAATCAAACAACAGCAGGATACAATGGTGAATAGTCAGGTAATAAGGACACAGGGAATGGAGACTGGACCATTGACATAAGCAGCAAATAAGCAGCCTGGACACTTAGGCTACTTTCACACTAGCGTTTTAAAATTCCGGTATTGAGTTCTGTCATAGGGGCTCAATACCGGAATAAAACGCTTCAGTTTTGTCCCCATTCATTGTCTATGGGGACAAAACTGAACTGAAGACAACGGAATGCTCCTGAAAGCATTCCGTTCCGTCTGCAGACCGGAGAACAAACCGCAGCATGCTGCGGTTTGCTCTCCGGTCCAGGCATCCGCACCAAGACGGATCCGGAATGACCCCCAATGCAAGTCAATGGGGGTGGATCCGTCTGGTGTGACCATAATGGTAACCGGATCCGCCCTCCATTGACTTTCAATGGAGTCCATTACGGATCCGGCTACACATAGACACATACAGACACAGACACACACATAAACATAAACATACACACACATATAGACATACAAACACACATACATACTTACATGCTCCCCGGCAGGTCTTCGGAGCGTCAGGGACAGGAGGGCTCACACAGGTCACGATTCCCCACAGCGCCCTCTGCTGGGCGCCTGGTGGAATCGTCATGATTCCACCAGGCGCCCAGCAGAGGGCGCTGTGCGGAATCGTGACCTGTGTGAGCCGTCCTGACGCTCCGAAGACCTGCCGGGGAGCATGTAAGTATGTATGTGTGTTTGTATGTCTATATGTGTGTGTATGTTTATGTTTATGTGTATGTATGTACTGTGTGACATGTGTGGGGCCGGGGCGCGGTTCCGGCTCCACACATGTCACTGCGGCAGGCCTGATCCGGCAGCACCCTTCACCTGCCGGATCAGGCCTGCCGCCAGTGTGAAAGTAGCCTTAGATGATAGGACAGTTGTGAGAAGCTACAGTATAATGCTGAATGCTAATATACCAGGAGCCAAAGCCAGAAGTATAAATCCTTCGTTTATAGTTCTAAGGCTACTTTCACACTAGCGTTATTGTTTTCCCGTATTGAGTTCCGTCATAGGGGCTCAATACCGGAATAAAACGCTTCAGTTTTGTCCCCATTCATTGTCAAGGGGGACAAAACTGGACTGAAGACAACGGAGGCTCCAAAATACATTCCGTTCAGTTTAGTTGCGTCCACAGGCCGGAGAGAAAACCACATCATGTTGTATTTCACTTTCCATCCTGGGGATCCGGAGCAAAACGTCATGACCCACAATGCAGGTCAATGGGGACGGATCCGTTCTGTCTGACACAAGAGAAAACGGATCCTTCCTCCATTGACTTTCAATGGAGTTAATGACGGATCAGTCCCAGCAATGTTACCGATAATACAACTGGATCTGTTCATAACGGATGCAGACGGTTGTATTATCAGTAACGGAAGCGTTATTACTGAACCCTGCCGGATCCAGCTATAACGCCAGTGTGAAAGAAGCCTAATTAGTTTCCAATCCGTTTCTGTAGACAGGTCTGCTTCAAATCCTCATCCAGAAAACTTTGTGTATTTACCCTTAGTGCAGTCACATGACCATATTTTTGGTCTGCATCCGATCCACATTTTTTGAGGACCCATTCATTTCAATGGGGGCAAAAAGATGTGGACAACACCATGTGCTGCCTGAATCTGAATGTCTGCTCCACAGCCCCACCAAAAATATAGAACCTGTTCTCTTCTTGTCTGATTTACAGGGGGAATTCTCCATTGGAAATACAGGGTGGGCAATATATATTTATTGGCAATGTCTGCAATATGAGGAGGGAGATGGAAGGAGGACTATATATACTTATTATATACTGGCACTACAGATTTATAAGGTCTGAAATAAGGCCGAGGACTAAGCAGAAGTTGATTGATGGAATGCTTATGTTCTGGGATGACGTCCTAACTGTACAACAATTACATTGATCTGTATAAAGTCCTTCTATTAGTGATAGAAAAGAAAGGCAATGCCACTGGCATGTAACATTCTGTATCACTAAAGCTTTTCATGGAAGAGTAAAGGGCAGCCCTAGATCCATGCTGTGGTTCTGGACTACAGCTGCCCGATGGTAATTCATTAGGATTGGGAGATGTTGTAAATAAAAATGGTGCAATTGTTATTTTCTGCATTAAACCCATAATTAAAGTTTGTTCAAATTAAATCCTGAATCAGGAGTACTCGAGTATTTTTTTCTAAAGGTCCACAGATCTGGGTCGGCCAAAATAATTTAAAAAATGTAATGGGGACAAAACCAGTGGCACCAGTGCTCTGTGGAAAGGTTTTTTTTTTTTTTTCTAAAAATAAGCTCCGCCTCAGGGACTGAAAACAATAAACATGTTTTGTGCTATATTTTCCATTAGCAACATGAATGGGCTTCTATAACTTAGGCTACTTTCACACTAGCGTTTTATAATTCCGGTATTGAGTTCCGTCATAGGGGCTCAATACCGGAATAAAACGCTTCAGTTTTGTCCCCATTCATTGTCAATGGGGACAAAACTGAACTGAAGACAACGGAGGCTCCTG
This sequence comes from Rhinella marina, assembly GCA_900303285.1. Taxonomy (NCBI): domain Eukaryota; kingdom Metazoa; phylum Chordata; class Amphibia; order Anura; family Bufonidae; genus Rhinella; species Rhinella marina. The sequence continues at coordinate 36,729 of ONZH01006231.1, forward strand.
AAAGCATTCCGTTCCGTCTTCAGACCGGAGAACAAACTGCAGCAAACCCCAGTCCAGGCATCCACACCAAGACGGATCCAGCATCACCCCCAATGAAAGTCAATGGGGACGGATCCGTTTGGTGTGACACAATGGTAAACGGATCTGTCACCTGCACACATACAGACATACACATAAACATAAACATACACATACATACACACACACATATACACATACAAATACACATTCATACTTACATTCTCCCGGCAGGTCTCCACAGCGCAGGAGGAGCAGGACAGCACGCACATAGGACGATTCCAGCAGAGGGCGCTGTGGGGAATCGTCCTATGTGCGCGCTGTCCTGCTCCTTCTGCACTGTGGAGACCTGCCGGAAGCATGTAAGTATGAATGTGTATTTGTATGTGTATATGTGTGTGTGTATGTATGTAAGTGTGTAGGTGACGGTTCCGTCCTGAACTCCATTGAAAGTCAATGGAGGACGGATCCGTTTACCATTGTATCACACCAAACGGATCCGTCCCCATTGACTGCATTGGGGGTCATTCCGGATCCGTCTTGGTGCGGATGCCTGGACCGGAGAGAAAACCGCAGAATGTTGCGGTTTGCTCTCCGGTCTGAAGACGGAACGGAATGCTTTTAAGAGCATTCCGTTGTCTTCAGTTCAGTTTTGTCCCCATTCACAATGAATGGGGACAAAACGGAAGCGTTTTTTTCCGGTATTGAGCCCCTATGACGGAACTCAATACCGGAATTTAAAAACGCTAGTGTGAAAGTAGCCTTACTTAACTGGTAATTAGGCCTCATCCACAAGAAATACAGGGAAATACAGGGACTGAAATACATGAGCACCTCCCCCACCTCTCTTATCTGAGCAGTGGCTGAGTGTACAGTATGTTCACAATGGAAAGCTCCTTATCTCTATCTGTATCACACTCTATAAAGATACAACAATAGCTTCAAATACAGTATCACACCTAATAGAATTAGATACACAGGTCAGCAGAAAACTATTACACAAGGTAGGATTAGATACACAGCTCAGCAGACAGTATCACACCTAATAGAATTAGATACACAGCTCAGCAGACAGTATCACACTCTATACACATACATCTAATCGCTTCATGGACAGTATCACACATGATAGGATTAGATACACAGCTCATCAGACAGTTTCACACATAATAAGATTAGATACGTAGTTTACCAGACAGTATCACGCATGATAGGATTAGATACACAGATATGTAGGCAGTATCACCCAGAATAGGATTAGATACCCATCTTAGCAGACAGTATCACACACGGTGGGATTAGATACACAACTCTGCAAACTGTATCACACATGATAGGATTAGATACAGAGTTTAGCAGACGCTGTCGCCCAGAATAGGATTAGATGCACAGTTCAGCAGACAGTATCACACATGATAGGATTAGATACCCATCTTAGCAGACAGTATCACATATGATAGGATTAGATACCCATCTTAGCAGACAGTATCACACATGATAGGATTAGATACCCATCTTAGCAGACAGTATCACACATGATAGGATTAGATACCCATCTTAGCAGACAGTATCACACAGGATAGGATTAGATGCACAGCTCATCAGACAGTATCACACATGATAGGATTAGATACCCATCTTAGCAGACAGTATCACACATGATAGGATTAGATACACAGCTCAGCAGACAGTTTCACACATGATAGGATTAGATACGTAGTTTAGCAGACACTGTCACCCAGAATAGGATTAGATACACAGTTCAGCAGACAGTATCACACATGATAGGATTACATACACAGCTCAGCAGACAGTATCACACATGATAGGATTAGATACACAACTCTGCAAACTGTATCACACATGATAGGATTAGATACACAGTTTAGCAGACGCTGTCGCCCAGAATAGGATTAGATACACAGTTCAGCAGACAGTATCACACAAGATAGGATTAGATACCCATCTTAGCAGACAGTATCACACATGATACGATTAGATACACAGTTCAGCAAACAGTATCACACATGATAGGATTAGATACACAGATATGTAGGCAGTATCACCCAAAATACGATTAGATACCCATCTTAGCAGGCAGCATCACACAAGGTGGGATTAGATACACAACTCTGCAAACTGTATCACACATGATAGGATTAGATACACAGTTTAGCAGACGCTGTCTCCCAGAATAGGATTAGATACACAGTTCAGCAGACGGTATCACACATAATAGGATTAGAGACGTAGTTTAGCAGACACTGTCACCTAGAATAGGATTAGATACACAGTTCAGAAGACAGTATCACACATGATAGGATTAGATACAAAGCTCAGCAGACAGTTTCACACATAATAGTATTAGATACGTAGTTTAGCAGACACTGCCACCCAGAATAGGTTTAGATACATAGTTCAGAAGACAGTATCACACATGATAGGATTAGATACCCATTTTAGCAGACAGTATCACACATGATTTGATTAGATATACAGCTCAGCAGACAGTATCACACATGATAGGATTAGATACCCATCTTAGCAGACAGTATCACACATGATAGGATTAGATACACAGCTCAGCAGACAGTTTCACACATAATAGGATTAGATATGTAGTTTAGCAGACACTGTCACCCAGAATAGGATTAGATACACAGTTCAGCAGACAGTATCACACATGATAGGATTAGATACCTATTTTAACAGACAGTATCACACATGATAGGATTAGATACCCATCTTAGCAGACAGTATCACACATGATAGGATTAGATACGCAGCTTAGCAGACACTGTCACCCAGAATAAGATTAGATACATAGCTCTGCAGACAGTATCACACATGATAGGATTAGATACACAGATTTGATAATCATTAAGGAATATTAAATGTCATGGTAAAATTGAGGTATATACTGACACCCTGAATTGTATTATGTACATTTGTAACATGTAATGGGACTGTTAAAATTGTATAATTATCTATGCATAATACTGTGGTTGGTGTGTGCTATTTTGCATATAACTAATATAATACTAGACTAGCACTGTATACTGACACCAAGTGTACTGTACCTAACTCATAGCATATGGCATAAAGACTTGTGGTAAACAATGGCAGCGGGCAAAATATATGATAATCATTGCACACTAAAAAAAAAAAAAATCCTTCGGAGGGATTTGTTTAATGTATACAATATATTTTGCTATTTAGGTTAAATGTAAGACGTGAATACTTTAAATTCAGGTATTAGCTAGTAAAACAATGCGCCACCTGGTGTCTGAAAGTTGTATTACAATTTATCCAATTTAGTTATAACGTCACTTCGTGACACACATCTCAGGACATGTTGAGATAAGTGATCAGTTAAGTGTGGACACATCTGTATGTTACACTATGCTCGTTATTAGTGTGTGAATGTTCGCAGAACACGACCAGAATAACGAATGATTTTTACGCAGCTTCGACCGAATAGATTCGTATTAAGAACTAATCTTTTTTATAAATTCAACAAACATTCGGCAAAGCAAATGTTTGAAGATTCACTCATCTCTACATCAGATGAACCAGAGAGACCTCTAAGGTAACATTCAATTGAAAGTGAAACAAGAATTACAGCATCCCACAAATGTATACACCTGTCTTACTGTTGACTTGCCTTGTGTGGTTCTCTTTGGGGGTGCTCTTTATCATTAAGGAGACCAAAAAATATGGATGAGTATTGTATGCCAGGCCACACTACGCTTGGTTTCTAACAAGAGTTTATCACAAATCGCATATATTATTTCTTCATTAGATTGGGTATTCCCTTGTCAGGTAAGCTAATTTGCATACTTTTGGCTTTCTAGGAAAGAAATTCAAATTAGCTTTTCTTCCAGTGGTGGTCTTTTTTTAATTCCCGCCAAGAGTAGTATCATCTGGCATACAATACTCATGCTTATTTTTTTTTTGTCTCCCCTTGTGGGGTACCCAAAGAGTACCCCACAAGGCAAGTCAACCAAGTCAGACAGGTTTTTCTTGAGACATTCTGGTTATTATGTCCTTTATTGAGAGAGGTATAGGCGTTGTAGGATGTTGTAATTCTCTTGTCTCATGTTCAGTTGATGCTTACTTTGGAAATGTTTTTGTCTGAAGTCGATCCAAAATAGTGAAATAAAGTTGATGAAGGTGTTGTCTGTTTTTGCTATACTGATGATGTAACCTCAGGTGAACAGGAACAGAAAAAGCTATAATTATACTTACTTGGTAAACAGCAATGAGCACTGCATTATTTTCACACAGCAGGTTGACAGAGATGCTTCAATGCCTTGTAAACAGGCTTCTGTAACAAAACTAAAAAAATTGCTAAGCCAGCCTCACATCAGCAACTAGTTCTTTCAGAACAAAAGCTCTTAACCAGACAAAATCAGATGAAAATAATATTTCCAGCTAAAAGGCCTTAGGGGGAACCTCTGGGTGGGTACTATGTCTATTATAGAGACTAGTTGATATGTGAGATCAAAACTTTAGGCTAGACAACACTCCTCTGTATTTCTGGGTAAAATCTATGCAAATATTATGTCTAAAATCTGCCGATGTCAGATAACATAAGAACATAGTAACATAGTTTATAAGGCCGAAAAAAGACATCGGTCCATCCAGTTCGGCCTGTTATCCTACAAGTTGATCCAGAGGAAGGCAAAAAAACCCTGAGGTAGAAGCCAACTTTACCCATTTTAGGGGAAAAAAATTCTTTCCCGACGCCAATCAGGCAATCAGAATAACTCCCTGGATCAACGACCCCTCTCTAGTAGCTATAACCTGTAATATTGTTACCCTCCAGAAATGCACCCAGGCCCCTCTTGAACTCTTTTAGTGAACTTACCATCACCACCTCCTCAGGCAGAGAGTTCCATAGTCTCACTGCTCTTACCGTAAAGAATCCTCTTCTATGTTTGTTTACAAACCTTCTTTCCTCCAGACGCAGAGGATGTCCCCTCGTCACAGTCACAGTCCTTGGGATAAATAGATCATGGGAGAGATCTCTGTAGTGACCCCTGATATATTTATACATGGTTATTAGATCTCCCCTCAGTTGTCTTTTTTTCTAAAGTAAATAACCCTAATTTTGATAATCTTTCTGGGTACTGTAGTCCACCCATTCCAGTTATTACTTTAGTTCCTCTTAACCCTCTCCAGCTCTGCTTTGTTCACAGGAGCCCAAAACTGTGCACAGTACTCCATGTGTGGTCTGACTAGTGATTTGTAAAGTGGCAGGACTATGTTCTCATCACGGGCTTCTATGCCTCTTTTGATGCAACCCATTCTTATTGGTCTTGGCAGCAGCTGTCTGACACTGGTTTCTGCAGCTTAGTTTGCTGTTCTCTAAAATCCCTAGGTCCTTTTCCATGTCAGTGTTACCCAGTGTTTTACCATTTAGTATGTACTGGTGACTTGCATTATTCCTTCCCATATGCAAAACCTTACATTTGTCAGTGTTAAACCTCATCTGCCACTTCTCTGCCCAAGCCTCCAGTCTATCCAGATCCATCTGTAGCAGTGTACTGTCCTCTTCTGTGTTAATTACTTTACACAGTTTAGTGTCATCTGCAAAAATTGATATTTTACTGTGCAAGCCTTCTACAAGATCATTAATAAATATATTGAAGAGAATAGGGCCCAATACTGACCCCTGTGGTACCCCACTAGTGACAGTGACAAAATCTGAGTATGTGCCATTAATAACCATCCTATGTTTTCTATCACTGTGCCAGTTACTTACCCACATACAGACATTTTCTCCCAGGCCAAGCATTCTCATTTTATATACTAACCTTTTATGTGGTACCGTGTCAAATGCTTTGGAGAAGTCCAAATATACGACATCCATTGATTCGCCGCAGTCAAGTCTAGAACTTACCTCCTCATAGAAACTGATTAAATTAGTTTGACAAGACCGATCCCTCATGAAGCCATGCTGATATGGAGTTATTTGCTTATTTTCATTGAGGTACTCCAAGATAGCATCTCTTAGAAAACCTTCAAACAGTTTACCCACAACAGATGTTAAACTTACCATAGTTTCCGGGCTCTGATTTTGGACCCTTTTTGAATATTGGTACCACATTTGCTATGTGCCAATCATGTGGAACACTCCCTGTCAGTATAGAGTCCATAAATCTCAGAAATAAGGGTCTGGCTATGACATTACTTAATTCTCTTAGGATACAGGGGTGTATGCCATCCGGTCCTGGCGATTTGTCTATTTTAATCTTTTTAAAGGGAACCTGTCATCAACTTTATGGTGACCTCACTGAGGACAGTATAACTTAGTGACAGAAATGCTGATTTCAGCAGTGTGTCACTCATAAGCTAATAGTAAATCATTATAGTCATAGTCATCATCATAGTAATCATTGCAGCCCAGACCTTGAAAAGAGTCAAATCTACCTGAGAAGAGTCATCGTTATTCATAATCTCCTGCTCTCCCCGCCCATCTGCTGATGACTGGCAGTTCTTTCCTAGAGACAAAGGGAGAAAACTAGGTAGAAGCCTGTCAGTCATCAGCAGGAAGGCAGGGAGAGCAGGAATTCATGAATAACCATGACTCTTCTCAGGTGGCCGTGACTCTTTTCCAGGCCAGGTCTGCAATGATTGTGATGTTGGTTCTCGGCAACCACTTACTTTTGACTTATAAATGACAGACCTCTGAAATCAACTCACTTGTCTCTACTTTATTCTGCCGTTAGTATGGGCAGCATAAAGGTGATGACAGGTTCCCTTTAAGACGCCGCTGTACTTCTTCCTGGGTCAGACAGGGCACTTTTAATGGGGAATTTACTTTTATATTCTGCATTTCATCTGACAGTTTATTTTCCTCAGTGGAGAAAAAAATATTTAGTTGCTTTCTCCTCATCGCTCTCTGCAACTCCCCCCTCATTACTCTGTAAGGGGCCGACGCCTTCAGGTTTATACTTTTTACCATTTATATAATTGAAATACATTTTACATACGTTTTACTCTCTTTGGCGATTAATCTCTCGGTCTCCAGTTTGGCTGCTTTTATTTGTATTTTACATATTCTTTTTTTTTCCTTATAGTTTTTCAGTGCTTTCTCGCTCCCCTCCTGTTTTAGTGATTTAAATGCTTTCTTTTTGTCATTTATTGCTTTCTTTACAGTTCTATTTATCCACATTCGTTTTTTCTTACCCTTTTATTCCCATAAGGTATGTACCTCTCACAATTAGATATTATGATGCTTTTACAAATATCCCATTTTGTGGCTGTTTAGGAAAGCTAATTTGAATATCTTTGTAAGCAAGCCAGGGGGGCATACCCTGGCTTACAATAATGAGCACATATAATCAGCTACTTGGCATATTAGGGCCATCTCCTTGCCTATAATACTATGCACGCATATTCGGTGTACTATGGGTGCTCTCTCTCATGTCAGGAGTTGGTGACAGGTCCATTTTAAATCAGTGAATCTTATGTTGACTGATACTGTACATACTCATAAACCATTAAATCTCCACTTTCATTATAATTGAAGCCACATTCTGCACAATAATGGAGAAGAAATAATGACCTTTCGTTCTATGTGCCACCAATTTATGGATAGGAGTGCTGTCTGAAGAGTATAGTAGGCTTGTGAGCATAGGAGGGCTGGCTTAAAAAATCATGAAAGTTTATTGTATATAAGTATAATATCAATCAACATAACATTCACTGGTTCAAATAAAGTGGTCAACCACTTTAGTAGTTAGGTTGAACAAAAGTGCATCAAGAGCTAATTTCAATTACGGGAAAATATGATTTTAACCTACATTTAAGTATACTATCAGCGAGAAATAAGATGATTATCAGCCATTATTTGTGCCAAATTGTTATGTTGTCCCTCATCCTTATAGATTTCTTCCGTAATATGTGGTGGAAATGTGGAAGCTGTTAGCCCAAATGATAAAAGTCTATTGTGGTTAAAGAAAAAACTTTTACATGTTGTGGAAACTCTGGGTTATTGGTCTAGGGCAGTGATGGCTAACCTCGGCACTCCAGCTGTGGTGAAACTACGACTCCCAGCATGCTCCATTTATTTCTGTTGAGTTCTGAGAGCAGTCAAGCAAGGGGGGCATCTTGGGAGTTGTAGTTTTACCACAGCTGGAGTGCCAAGGTTAGCCATCACTGGTCTAGGGCCTGTAATATATCTTCTCAAATGGATGTAATGGTGCTCAAAGAGCATCTCTGACCAATGTGTCCAACCAACAAATTTGCCATCACATTGGGGATCAGATTGTGTTTTCTGAAAAGCATATAGGCAAAGGCGAATATGATGCAATCTGAATGTTCCACCTTAAGAGAAATCCCTGTTGCCCCATGGAATTTTGATTAAGGGATTGACTGCTGATCTAAATCCCAAGATTCTCCCTACATGATGAAAAGATTTTGACTTGATTTGTTTCAGGTCCTTGATCTTTTCTTTAAGAGGTATTGTGTCTGATGCTAGATATATTATCATGGAACAGCTGTCCACAGACAACAGAAACTATCTCTGCAATGCAGGAAGAGAAACATTAATCTGGACAACTGCCTTATCAGGTACAATGCCTAAAAACGTAAGACCAGTTTTAGACACAGCTCTTAAAAAGCCCTATAGCTGGCGGTGGATCCGCCGGAGTTATGTAAAGGAGCTGGCCTCTCCATAACTTTGGCGTTTCTAATGCCAATTCTAATTGTAAGACAGCTTCTGAGCCATCTTACATTTAGACCATTTTCTACTCCTAAACCAGACGTAGAAAATGATGACTGAAACGGGCCTCCTGGTCCGTCCCCTTCCCCGCCCACTTTTTTTACACCTGATGTTAGAAGGGAAAAAGTCACAACTTCTGCTGAACCATGACGTGTAATAGAATCTGCACCAGATACATGTTCCACATAAACTCACATTGATATCTCCAAGATTTGCTTCGCCAAATATTCGGTGAATTTTTAAAAAGAATTGCCTCGGATAAGATTTGTTTCGATTCAAGTTGCGTTAAAAAAAATTTGTGTTCTGCGAACATTCGCGCAAATACGTATGCATGAGTGTACAAAATGCCTGGCATGGAGGCTGTAGTATGTTGTTGCATTAACAGTCATTTATACTGTACACTGTAGAACATGAAGTGAAGTAAATTATTTTTGTTTTTGAAATATGGTGTTTCTGAGCAATTTAAGTAACTGACAAACTGATATCAATCTGACAATAAGTTTTATTCAATGTGTCATTGACCTCAAAATAATGATGCAAAAATGATCATCTCTGCAAACAGTGATTTAATTACAATAGAAATTATCTGAATTTGAGGGGGGGGGGGTGCCAGGCTGCTCCTTCACATCTTAACTGATACTAAATGTCTGATCGCCCTTTACTGGAAACACGCTGCTCCAACCTCGGGTTTGGATTTCTATGCTAGGATTCAGGAGATCAGATCCTTGGAGTACTCTATGGCTCTTCAGCAAAATACGACGGCTAAATTTCTGAAATGTTGGCAACCATGGGACACTCGGAAGAATATGTTAACATTATAGATATGGAGAGACTCTATGTTTTGTTTTGTACACCTTTATTGTTATGCTATGTATTAAGAGATACAACAGTTCATCTGTATCGAATTGTCAATTTTTCGTACATTGTTTGTAATTTAAACTTTGTTAAAAACCAATAAATTATAAGTTTGAACAAATATGGGGATCTTGGAAAAGTTCATGATGACGCTTGCTGAGAATATGCGTTTAGATTGGATAAAAGAGACCTTCCATATCCCTTAAGCCTCATTCACACGTCATTGTTCCACGGACGTGTGCTGTACGTGTTCTCCACGGAAAGCACACATCCCCATTCATTTTAATGTGTGTGTTCAGACAGCAGTGTTTTAGTACGGTCTGTGGGTTCGTGTTTTTAAGCACAGATGCATGCTCTATTTTGTCCGTCTTCACGGATCCATTAAATCCATCATAGTCTATGGGTCTGTGAAAACCATGGATGCAACACGGAAAGCAAAAAACGGACACAAGGACCCAACATGGATCCCTCACTGACAGCTTCACAGATGCATCACTGACTACCTTCTCATGGATTTGAGCACGGACATGGATTTGTGAATGAGGCTTGAAGAGTAGAAGGTAGGATAAGGGAGGACAAGGGAATAGCGGAAGAAGTGGGGGGGATGGGGTTAATGCTATGAATATATTATGGATATTTAATAGTGATGTAATTATTTTATTATGTTCTAAAATGTATTTATTTTAATATTTTTTGTAATGTCACATTTTTGTTTTTGTTTGTTTGTTTTTTCTCTTCTTTCCTTTTCTGTTTATGGGAAAAATGTAAAGAAAATAAAAAAAAAAAAAAAAAAACGATCTGATTAAAAAAAAAAATGGGTGGGGTCTGAAACCCAGCACCCCACTGATTGCCTGTGTCAGGCCAGCTCCATACACTGTGTAGTGGCTATGCTGGGGTACTGCAGTTCAGCTCCTTCTGTTTCATACACCGTATAGTCTCTAGCTCGGTGGCTGGTAAATGGGGGAGCAGGGTGTCGAACCCCTGCTGATCTAATATTGATGACTCATCCTGAGGATAGGTCATCAATACCTGTAGTTTGGACATCTTTTTTTATGTGAATAGAGATTTTTAGTCATACAGCCTTTTCTTCCTCTCCAAACGATCAAATATATGTACCGCACTCCAAAAGAAGGGCTTTTGTTTGCCTACACGTTTAGGTAACACAATCTGATTGACTTTGTGTAGCTCAGATATATGGAAGTGCTGCTGCAAATGCTGTTAGATTATTTTAGTCTCACTCTTCTACAGAACACAGCAATGGTGTTGTATAATAACATCTTAATCAAAAGCACTTTGCTATTTTTCAAGGTGAAATATTGCTGTTAGAGTACAATTGGTGCAAACATGGAGAAATAAAAGACTTCATTGACCTTGTTCTCTATTGAAGTTTAAACTTCAAGTAGCGAAGTAAGAAATAACGTTTAAAAACCTTCCATCAATGTAAATTGACTTCCTTAGAAAGTTTCTGTTGGCATTGAATTAAAAGATCTGGTAAGTTGCTTCCTGTGGAAAATGCTTGTGTTTGTTGCTGGCGAAAAAAGCAGAAATGTATAGAATGTATTTGGCTGTATCAGTGATAATGTACTGCAGAAGCAGCATAAAAGCCATTTAGAAGTCGGAGATTCTGAAAACTATAAAAAAAAAAAAAAAAAGCATTGCATTGCATTTTGGAAGTTGTATCGTGTAAAGGATTTATTCTAGTGACTCCTTGCTATTTTGCAATAATGTTTTTATCTAGGTATTCCCAGAAGGCACAATGTTTTGCTTTACTCTACGCTGGATATTATATTTGTTACTAGAGCTCCCTAGTAAAATTGACTAGAATGTTTTCAAATTATTCCATATACTTAATACATCACCTTGTAAGAAAACCTGCCATGAAAAATGTAGCTGAATATGTTGATTAATAACACGTTTCTTCTTTTTTTCCTAGACAACAATAGAATCTGTTTTGCTATGTTTCCATATAAAGTGAACTGCTGACATTGTATTTCAAGATGTTTAAACTCACTCGTATTCTTTTGTAGGCAATGAAGTATATATAGCTAAAATGTTCTACCTGGAAAAATTCCAGATCTTAGATAACAAGAGCCACAACTTTCCTCCATAAATCGAAAGGTGGACTGGCAGTTTTCAAAATCATCTTATATTATTGCTAAGCAGCCTAGCAGCATTTCTTCTGACTATACATCCAAATCCCTTAAAGGGGTATTTTGGTTATGTGAAGTTATCACCTATCCACAAGATAGGGAATAACCATTAGATCAGTTGGAACCCCCACAGATCACACCAATGGGAGTTTTGTACCCTGTAGATACCCCAAAATGAACGGAGTGGCCGGACAGGTGTGCACATGGCTGCTCTATTCATTTCTATGGGAGTTCCGGAGAAAGCTGAGCTGAGCTCTTCAGAATGAATGAATGGAGCAGCCATGCGCATGCCCGACCAGCAGTTCCATTCATTTCAGGGTTCTCCACGGACACCCGTTCTGGTGATCGATGGGAATCCCCATCAATTTAATAGCTATCCCCAATTGAATAGGGAATAACTTTATATAACCAGAATACCCCTCTAAATGTACACCAATATAAATATATATTTAGGAAAGTTTTGAATGTGTTAAAGGGGTTGTCTCACAAAACATATTTAACATTGTTCAAACCGGCACCTGGATCGAAATACTTCTGTAACTGTGTATAATTAGAAATTTAGTATAACCACTGAGCTATTCAATAAAATGTATCTGTATAGCGCCACCTGCTGTTTGTTTTTTTCCTTATTGCAATATTTGTCTGTTTCACTGAGCTGGTCAAACATTCCCAGTTTAAATTTTAAATGCCACCAACCATATGTTCTGTTAGAAGCTGTGGCAGTTACAGAGAGAGAGAGCTGCAGCAGAAAGGACATGCCTCACTGTGCAGCCAGGCTGAAGATAATTCAGCAGACTAATTGGAGCAGTGAATGTGGAGATCTGTAGACCCATGTGAAGTACAGAGCAGGTTCTAGCTTTGTGAAAGACATTGACTGATTTTCAGTTTTTACATTAATCGCATAACCCCTTTAATATATCTATTTTTCATGATAGGCTCCACTGCTTGAAGGGGCTGTCCAACTTCTAAGCATGTTTTAAATAACCCCACACACATGCAAACAATCAACCCCTGCGGGACCTGTCAGGAAAATTGTACTTTCCTGCTCCTTGACTGTTGTCTTAACTGTTCTTTGGTCTCTTCTTAAAGGCTATGTACACTATTGGGGGCATTTTTTATTATTTCATTGCATTCATTTTGAGCTAAAAATCATTTTTTCATTTGGTGTTCATTAAAAACTAGCAGAAGGACCTGGCTTCGCACGGGTATATTCCATCTATTTCATTTAATGTTTCTGTGTGTCGTTGCAGAGAGAAAGTCAATGCAGCTGACAGAAGTTGGATATATGGGTCCGGACCCAAACAATATATACCATGGTATATACTGGTATATATTGTTTGGGTCCGGACCCATATATCTACTTGAGGACTTGAAATCTTGAATCCTCTGTTTATGTCCAGGAAGTGAGGCTGCCATTTAAAGATATTGGAGTATACCATCCTGGTTTTGAAAAAGAGGCAAACCTGAATTTGCAGTCCCTATTGCCGGCCACCTGACTTAGATCACGTGACTGCCTCCATTTGAGGATACACTATACGCCGCGGAGACGGACGCTGAACCCAGCGTGGCAGCAAACCTGAGACAAGTCTCCCTGCTATGGCGCCACAGCGTGAGTATCTCAACTTAAGACAAGTCTCCCCGCTATAGCGCCACGGTGTGAATATCTCAACTTGAGACAAGTCTCCCCGCTACAATACTACGGCGTGAGTATCTCCACATATTGGAGGGACTTCTAATCCTGGATACAGCTTTTCCAGGAGCGGTAAGAGCCTATACAGGCGGCATTAACACCAGACTAACACAAGCTCCATGTATACAGCACCATTGACTATGTGCCTGTGCATCTTTATGAGAGACATATTTGGGTTCCAAAAGGCCTTTATCATTGGTCAACTATACTGGACCCAGAGGACTCTTATGTACACTATAATATTTATATGAAAAAGAATAAGTACATTATTGTATATGTATTATTGGACCGCTTTCTTCTAGGTTTTACATCTATAGCCACACCTCAGTGATCTCTTTATGGGATGAGCCTATATATATCAACACGGTGATCGATCCAGCTAGCCCACTATTATAGAAGGTCACATATATCTATGCTTAATCCTATATATGTTTTTAAATTGTCTAATTAATTTTTTATTTATATTTTATATTTACATTATTTTTAATGTTTTTTGTATATTTGTCTTCCCTCCCCCTTTTTCATTAAAACTCCAAAGACTTCCAGCTATTGAGTGCAGATCTTTCTTTATACATTTACATTAGATTAGGTAATGATGATGATGATGATGAATTAGTCTAAAACATTAGTTATATTTATGGTAACCGGAATACCCCTTTTAACAGTGTTATCCACAGCGCTCTGCCCCTTTAAAGCAGTGAAGAGAAATGGCTGGGTTCTTATGGAAACCTGCTGTAAACCTTTGTGTCTGTGGAGAGTATGGCAGTTGGGATTTGAAGAGAAAGGCTCCTAGGCTAATATTAGCTAATGCAAGTCATATTTTGGGAATGGTACGTCCTAGAGAGCTGAGACACAGTCTAAAACCTTCCCGGACACCTGATGTACCTATGTGCCGAATTTGGTGAAAATCGGTCCAGTAGTTTGGTCGCGCATAAAGAACAGACAGACAGATAGACAGACAGAAACTCATTTTTATAATATAAGGAGATTATGAACCACTGTCTTTGTGTATCCTTGAGTTTCTCTGGTAGCAGGATCTGAATTTTCACTCTTTGCTCCTTATCTCTAATCTCTGGCATCCTAAACACTCATTATAGCTCAGTTCTTACTGATAAGAATGTGGCTTAAATAACTGTTCATGACCTTTTTAGTAATTTACAGATAAGGTTTATTAAATGACCTGCACAAAGTGAGAGTAAAAAGTACATTAACACAGCTAGAAAAACAGTTAACCCTTTGTGACAGAACGAATATTTTTACTACAAATATCTTTAGCCCAATATGAGTAAAATGTAATCATAACAAAAATACCCCCAAATAAGTACATAGCGTTTAAACTTCCAGCATGGACAAGGGTCAAATGTGTCCCCATGCACCATCTCACTGTTTCACATGCCACTTGAGGAACATGTGGACCCACAGAGCCAGAACTAAGCATCAGATAGTAGGTCAGTATGCCTCCCTGACAGGTGTAGAACTTATTGGCATCTGTCAAATGACGCTTATTTTTTGTATATACTAGGCTATCATCAAGATGAATAGATGAAGTGTTTCCCTTTACCTCACATTATTCTCTAGGCCAACAAACTTGACCAATAAACAAAGTAGCACTCCCACAAAAATGTTTACCCACTAATCTGCTAGAAAGGTAGATGATGTAAACTGTAGTGAAGGTAATCTTCTTACCAGTGACTGTATTTGTGAGCTGATCCTCAGCTGTGTCATGTGACCAACACTCTGATCTCTAACTGACACAGGACAGGAAGTCAGTTACTTCTCTATTCATTTCTATGAGATAGACATTGAAGTTCCCATAGGAATACATAGAGAGACTGATTTCCTGTCCACACATATGTAAGATCTGTGTTATTTGGAAAGTCAGAGTGTTGGTCACATGACACAGCTGAGTATCAGAAGGGAGGTTATAACTCACAAAGACAAAGATTACGCACCTAGGTTTTAGAGTAGGAAAATAAGAAAAAAATATTTTTCATCAGATCCTCTTATCAGACTGCCCATAAATTTCAGGACATCACATCAGACCCCCATATCAGCCCTCCATGTCAGAACTCTATCAGTCCTCCATGTCAGACCCCAACAGACCTCAGATCAGCCCACTATGGCCCCATATCAGCCCACTGTGCCCCCATACCATCTCACTGTGCGCCCACCAGACCTCAGATCATCCCACTGTGCCCCCATCAGACCTCAGATCAGCAGAATGTGCCCCCATCATACCTCAGATCAGCAGAATGTGCCCCCATCAGACCTCAGATCAGCAGAATGTGCCCCCATCAGACCTCAGATCAGCAGAATGTGCCCCCATCAGACCTCAGATTACAGCAGATTGTGACCCCATCAGACCTCAGATTACAGCAGTATGTGCCCCCATCAGACCTCAGCTGCAGCGTCAGGTCATAGTGCACGCCGGCAAGGAAAAGAGTGGAGCGTGGGACCGGAGGGCAGCAGCAGCGCAGAGCAGAGCAGTAAGGTTTTTATAAGTGGCTGGGTGGGCTGACCTGATGTCTGATGGGGGTCCCTACGTACAAGTGAGCACTTCCTTATGGAAGCGCTCACTTGTATTCGCCCTATAAGACGCACCGCATTTCCCCCCTACTTTTGGGGGGGAAAATGTGCGTCTTATAGGGCGAAAAATACGGTATATATTTAACTCTCTCCTCTACTGAGCCGAGTGCTGCTGGTCACACATGCTCAGTCATTCTCCCCACAGCCAGGCCTCTACATAATCATCCTCTGTTCACTGACAAGCAGCTAATAGAAATCAGTAGTGCTAAAAAAATTCTCTTTGTACCTCTAGCCTTAAACCTGCACCATTACAACAAGGTGCGCTCCTAACTACTGTGTATGAATAGATATTCAGGTTTTAAAAATCAAATTATAAACTATACAAAGAGATTTCATACTGACTGGTTCAGATTATGCTGTGTGCAATAAAAAGGTTCATTTTTAAAGGAATTATCCCCTAAGGAGAACACTATGGACAGACAATATATTCAGCATAGCGTTTGCTGACCTAGTTTGCACAACTGTACCACATTCCTGATATTCATTAGCTCATCTTTTTTTATATGGAAAACAGGGTGTTTTATTTTCTTAGATAACCTTTTTATTGAACACATTGCATTATAACAGAGTGTATTGATCATAGAGTGTATCAACTCTATATGTATTATGTAGTATGTATAAGTATAGAAAATATGAGTACTAAAGGGGTTCGCCACTTACTGGTTACTGTTGATAAATGTATTTGCAAAATGACTATATGGCACTTACTAATATAACCTTTGTTGATAATCTACACCATTTTCTGTTAGGCTACTTTCACACTTGCGTTTGCAGGATCCGTTTGTGAGATCCATCACAGGCTCTCATAAATGGTCCTGAACTGATCAGTTTTGTCCTAATGCATTCTGAATGGAAAAGGATCCGTTCAGAATGCATCGGTTTTGCTTCAGTTCAGTCTCCATTCCGTTTTGTAGGCGGACACTAAAACGCTGCTTGCTGCGTTTTGGTGTCCGCATGAAGAAACTGATGCAAATGGATCCGTCATGACTCACAATGTAAGTCAATGGGGAAGGATCCGTTTTGTCTGACACAATAGAAAACGGATCCGTCCTCCATTGACTTTCAATAGAGTTCAAGACGGATCCGTCTTTGCTATGTAAAAGATAATACAAACGGATCTGTTCAGAATGGATGCAGACGGTTGTATTATCATGACGGATCCGTTTGTAAGAGCCTGGACGGATCTCACAAACGGATCCTGCAAATGCAAGTGTGCAAGTAGCCTTATATGCTATGCCTCCTCGTTAGCCAAATTTTTTGTGCTGTCCACATGAAAGTTTTGTCCATAAGATGGCTGCTAATGGAGACAAGGCAAATTAATCAGTCTCCTCTATGCCATCTGCTTTTGCAGTCTTGAGTCTGAGTTTGAATGGAGGAGACTGAGTGATGTCTGGTCACATGACCCTCCATCAGTGGCCATCTTATGGTCAGGCCCTCCATGTGGACAGCACAGGAAATTTGCCCAACATGGAGACATACCTTATGAAATATAGAAAATGTTGCAGAATATCAACAAAGACTATATTAGTAAGTGCCATATAGTCATCTTACCTACATATTGGTCAATAGTAACCAGAAAGTGGTCAACCGCTTTAACCCCTACCCGCCCGGCGCTGGACGGGTCTTTAAAGATGGTGCCCGCTCCTGAGCAGAGCGGGCGCCATAGCCGCAAGTGAACTGCTGATTCATACAGCAGACACCCGCGGCTGATGTCCGCAACCGGCAGTAATGCCGATCGCGGACACTTAAGCCCTCAGATGCCATGGTCAGTCCTGACCACAGCATCTGAGAATACGTAACACCGGAAGCGCGTGCTTCCGGTGTTGCTCCGGCTCCCCCGTGTGGCTATCGGAGGAACCGGAGCGTGTATGTAGCAGCCCCTGTCATAGTGAATGGCAGGAGGCTGCTGCTGCATAGTATTTCCTATGGAGCCCTTGCCTGTAATAGGGCTCCATAGGAAACTAGTAAAATCACCGTAAACTCCAATGCAAGTGCAATGCAGATGATTGCTTGTTATAGTTCCCTATGGGAACTATAAAAAAGTGTAAAATAATTAAATAAATTTAAATAAGTTAAAAAAAAACATAAAAATTCAAATCACCCCCCTTTCCCCAAAATAAAAATAAAAGTATTAAAAAAATTTAAAAAATGCACATCATGGGTATCGCCATGTGCGAAAACGCCCATATTATAAAAATAATTCACTGAAGGTATTAATCAATATGCTGGGTATATATTATAATATCAGGTCGCTGTCCTCTTCAGCCTTCAGCCATTGAAACCTCCAGATGCTGCCTTCCAGTGTTAAACAACAGAAACCGTGAGTTGCCACGACTGTGGCAAGGTTATGTCCAATAATGAATGTTTATGGGAACTTGCCCAGCCTGGTTACATATGGTGATTATCCCTAGAGAAAATATTTATTGTTATTTATGTATTTGTGACTTGGGAGTGGGATTTATCTTAACAGTTTGAAATTAAAAGTTACGTTTTAAGTGGGTTGATTTCACAGTGACAATATTATAAAAATATAAAAATTTCTTTCCCATACGGAAAACAGTGAAACGGAAAAAAGCGGCAAAATGGCCAATTTGCCGTTTTTTGTCGCTTTTTTCTAAAAAAAAAATAAATAAAAAGTTATCAAAAAATCATACACACCCCAGAATGGTATAAATGAAAAGTTCAGATTGGCCCGCAAAAAATGAGCCCCCATATAGCTGCATACACATGAATACCAAAAAGTTATAGGGGTCAAAATATGGTGACGAAAAAAAAATTCCTACTTTATAATTATTGTATCAAAACGCAAGAAAAAGTATACATATTAGATATCGCCGGATTCATGCTGATCTTTAGAATGAATGTAACTGGTCAGTTTTAATGCACATCGAATGCCGTAATTCAAAAGAAAACCTGTAAAAACTGTGGCGGAATTGTGTTTTTTTGTAATGTCACCCAATTTGGAATTTTTTTTTTACATCATATGCAATATTAAATGGTGGCGTTGGAAAGTACAACTTGTCCTGCAAAAAACAAGCCCTCATACAGCTCTGTGAACGGAAAAATAAAAAAGTTATCGCTGTGTGAAGGCAGGAAGCGCAAAACAAAAACAAAACAAAAAAAAACCATCCGGGGGTGAAAGGGTTAATCTATATATATATGTAACAACTTGAACTTAGTTACTTTTTTTTTGTATATAATTTTATATGTAATATAATTTTAGTGAAGTACTAATTTTATTTGTTAAACTATTTATTATAATTGACAATACAAGTTCAGCAGGTAGTTATAACATAAACATTTATTGTAGTAATAGTGCCACACCAAAGTAGGAAATATACAGATGTAGCAGGGTTAACACACAAACTGTTAACTCAAATTTCTTAACTCATTGTGTTATCTTGAAACAAAAGCCATTGAAAAGCAATTGAAGGTGCGTACACTAAACAGAATAAAGTGCAATGAAAGTACAAAAATATAACCTAAAGAAAAGAAACTTGCATGTGACCCGGAGTGCTGTAAAGATTTGCATTATTGCACATACATTGTACTATATTTTTGGTATTTGCAGATTTGTTTATGTGGGTGTCACATTATTACTATGTGGTTCTAGCACTTCAGCAATTTATTTAGTTAGCTGTTGTTTATTGCATTTGTTTAACTGTGCCTTATCATGTGCATGCAGGGCAGTTTCTAGGGAATTTTACCAACAGGGCGAACATTAACAAAAGCGCCCCCCCCCCCAATCAAATAACACTGACCTAAACAATGTTGCATAGCATGCACAGCTCAGTAGCCACAACAATGAACAGGGTCAGATGACCACCCTCATGCTCAGATCACCGCCCCATGCTCAGATGACCACCCTCATGCTCAGATCACCGCTCCATGCTCAGATGACCACCCTCATGCTCAGATCACCGCCCCATGCTCAGATGACCACCCTCATGCTCAGATCACCGCTCCATGCTCAGATGACCACCCTCATGCTCAGATCACCGCTCCATGCTCAGATGACCACCCTCATGCTCAGATCACCGCTCCATGCTCAGATGACCACCCTCATGCTCAGATCACCGCTCCATGCTCAGATGACCGCCCCATGCCCAGATCACCACCCCATGCCCAGATCACCACCCCATGCTCAGATCACCGCTCTTCCTCAGATCACCCCCTCATGCTCATATCACCCCCTCATGCTCATATCACCCCCTCATGCTCAGATCACAGCCCATGCTCAGATGACCCCCTCATGCTCAGATCACTGCCCATGCTAAGATGACACCCTCATGCTCAGATGACCGCCCACGCTCAGACGACGGTCGGTCCATGTTCAGATGAAACCCCTCCCCCATGCTGAGATCATGTGGGGGGGGGGTGATTTGACATAGGGGAGATCTGATCATGGAGTGCCTAATTTTTAATGTGTGAGGTGAGCACTTAGGGAGGTTATTTTGAGGGGGTCTGATGAGGATTTGGGGGTCTTATCATGCTACCCCATCCCCTCATGATCAGTATTTTAATAACAAAAAAAAAAAAAAAACCTCCCTCCTCCATTTACCTTGCCCACAGAGGACACAGAGCTTTCTCCTCAGTCAGGTCATAGTTGAAAGCGCAGCTGGGAGGAGCCAGGAAGGAAAGCTGGCCTCCCCTGCGATCCCCTGCCTCTGCCACCCGTAGGTAAATTAAAGCAGACGCAGCACTTCCCTGCCAGCCGGCTGAGCCGGAGAGGTAATATGATTAGCAGAGGCGTAGCTAGAGGTTCAGCACAGGGGGGCGAAACATACTTGAGTGGGCCCCCCACTTAGTGGCTTCCCAAACACACGTTTCCAACTTCACAGGCACATACTACTAGTTGCGGTTATAATATTGTATTAGAAAGATGACTGTATAAACTGCTAGATCATCTATGCTGTTAAGTACAGTGCAATAGACTTTCTACATACCCTAGTCTAAATACTCTACCACATAATGCAGTAAAATATAGGATTAATAGGAGTAAAAAACAAGGGGACTCCTATGTTAAAGGAAACCTGTCCCCAGTTTTCACTAAACTAACAATCCCCTGCCCCCATCAGACCTCAGATCAGCTTAATGTGCCCCATCAGACCTTAGATCAGCATATTGTGCCCCCATCAGATCTCAGATCAGCGTATTGTGCCCCCATCAGACCTCAGATCAGCGTATTGTGCCGCCATCAGACCTCAGATCAGCGTATTGTGCCGCCATCAGACCTCAGATTAACAGAATGTGCCCCCATCAGACCTCAGATCAGCAGAATGTGCCCCCATCAGACCTCAGATTGACTTAATGTGCCATCAGACCTCAGATCAGCGTATTGTGCCCCCATCAGACCTCAGATCAGCAGAATGTGCCCCAACAGACCTCAGATCAGCCCACCCAGCCACATAAGGTTAAAATAAAAACCTTTCTTACCTGTCCTGTGCTGCGGCTTCCTTCCGGTCCAGCGCTCCGCTCTCTTCCCTGGCCCACGCACACTATGACCTGACGCAGCGTGCAGGTTTTTATTTTAACCTTATGTGGCTGGGTGGGCTGATCTGAGGTCTGATGGGGGTCCTTACATACAAGTGAGCGCTTCCATAATGGAAGCGCTCACTTGTATTCGCTCCCCTGCGGCTGGCCACCACAGCGCACCCCTCTTGTCATTGAGACACGCGCCCCGGGCGATCGCACCCCTCGCTCGGTAATAGAAACGGCGCTGGGTGCATGTATTCATTTATAATATTTGTAATCACTGGCATCTCGTTTAGCATATTTTGTACAGCATATTATGTCTTATGACCCATCGTGTATAATAGTACTATTTAGGGCAGTGCCTTGATAGGGGCTTTCTTGTTTGCATTCATAGAGACCCTCTGGAATGGTCGTTGTGTTGTAATCCTAATTAGAAATGATCTATTTAGTCACTTTTTTATGTTAAACTTATTTTTTTAGAAGTTTTGGTCATTTTTGTTTCAATTTTTCATCTACATTTAAGAACATACCTAAAACCGTGTAGTTTTCGCATTGGCCACTAGACCTAATAATATATTGAGCCTTTCTGTCCTGTACAGGTAGCTTTTCAGTAGTCATCATAGGCAGAATTACAATGAGAAGTAACCACTCTCTATAGATAACACAGGATCTACCTATTTCACAATAGGTGGTATCACATTTTATCTACTCCCTCCTGACCTCTACACAGGTCATAGAGCATGCCTAGAAAACTCTCCCATAGAAGTCAATGAGGTCTCCCCTGACCATTGTGTCTATGGCCCATGTAGCTGTTTTTAAAAATAGAAAAACAGGAAGTCTTGACATATTTTAGGCCCAATGGCCAGTGTGAAAACTGCAGGATTTTAGAATTGTTTTGTTTTCATACATAGGGACATGAAAAAAAATCACCAAAAACTGACAAAAAAATATGTTTAACATAAAAAGTTACTTTAAACAATGGGTCAGTTTCTGATGACACATTTGTTTTTGATATATACTTTGCACCATTTTTGCAAATATTCTGTAAGTATCAGAGTTATACTTATACTACACGATCAGAACACAAATTATACAGTGTCACTCAATGTCTTAACTGAGCCCAAAATATCAGGACCTACAGTTACATACAGTATAATCTTTATTTAGACTAATCTGCTCACAAGCACTTTTACCACCCAAAAAAATAATTCTTATCTGCCACTCTGATTATAATGGGTTTGTGTAACCAACTGCGTTTTTTTGCATACTTATCATACTGCTTTGTCTGTTTTATATGAATATTTGTGCTTCGGTTTTGTAACTTGTACAGTTTACATTTTCAATAGTTTTGAAACAGAATACAGCTTTGAGAACAGATTTTTACATGGAAGTAGCAGTACATGGTTATTGAGGGATACAGAACAATGAACTTTTGTTCCAGAATGCAAAAAAAAAATCTGAATTAAAGAGAAAAAAAATGAAAAGTAGCTTGTCACAACAGTTCTGTCTATAGCCAAGTTATGTAGAGAATTTAAAGTGGAAAAGAATAATATGTCAGTATTTCACAACTGCAGAAAAGAGGAAAATGAAAAAAGGTACTGTACACACAGAACAATACAGAATGATCCTTTGGGAGATTTTTGTGGTTCCTAGAATATTATTTAGAAAAGAGAGAAATTGCTATAAGTAAAGGACAATCCACTTTAAATTGCATTTTACTGCACTGTCTGCACAATATCATGTATTGTATATAGCACAGTGTGAATGTGCCACATATCCGTAGGACAGGGGTTCCCTGCCCCCCTGCCAGAGCATAAAGTGCAAATGCTAATGACTACTTCCATTATGGAAGCAGTCATTTGTATGTGGGAGGCACAGGTAGGTGAGAACAGAGCTGCACTGGCTGTACTCACCTTTCTTGGTCTTCTTCCAGCCCTGCTCTTTGTCCTGATACGTACAGTGTCAGGGCATAGTGCATGTAGGTGCGCACTATGATCTGACTCTGTGCACCAACAGGTCACAGTACAGCGCGGTTGGAAGAAGTGAAACTGCCAAGTGGCAGCACCGTCTGGAGCTGGAAAGGTAAGTTTATTTATTTTTAAATGTCTGATCTGAGGTCTGATTGGGGGCCTGATCTGAAGAAGTGCAGGCTGGGGGATCTGATTGGATGCTGGAGGTGGTCTGATAGGGGCTGATCTGCGGTTAATAAAGGCTGGGGTGTGTAATGGGGGTGTAATATCATGGTAATGTAGGCTGGGGGGTTGATAGGAGGCTGATGGAGGTGTGGGGGGGGGAGAGATCTGAGGCTGAGAAAGGGAGAGAGGCATGGACAGTGGCAGGGAGAGTGGAAGCTGGGTGAACCCCTCCTCTGGAACCCTCTGGATTTAGCTTGGCTGCCATTAATACCAAATATAGAAATAAAGAACTAAATACATAACATTCTGAATTTAAAAATTAGACTGCTATATTTGGTCAAAATGGTGCCTGTACTATAAAATAGTTCAGGTGCAATTTAGTGTTGCAAAATACAGCGCCGTTTTGTTTTTTTGTTTTTTAATGAAAATTTCTGTAACTTACCCCTAAGTCAATTATATGTTTGACCAAATATAGCCGTCTAATTTTTAAGTTGAGAATTTTGTACGGCCCCGAATGATGTTACAAATATCCAAATGGCCCTCAACAGCAAAAAGGTTCCCCATCCCTGCCATAGGGGAAATCTAGGAATGTTTTCCACCCTAGATCACTAGGGATAGTGAATGAACCATTTCATCCATCTGGGCCACTGAGGATGGTGTATGAATCCAGGGATTTCTCAATTAAACCCTTAAAGTGTAACTGTCATGTTTTCATCAAAAAATCTATTTTAGCATACTGTATACTGTTGGTGCAGCATTATGCATAAAGCAATCTTTAGTTTCTTCACATACCACTGTTTTCCTTGAGTTTTTCCCTTAGTTACGGCTGTTTTGAACCCTACAATATGAGGATCTTCTCAAGATGGCTCTTCTGCCAGTTCTCTGAGGCCAAAACTGCTATCCCTCACTTCACATACACACTTGCTGTAGCTAGCAGCTTCCTGCCAGCCAATCAGATTGGATTACTGAGAGACACGCCTCCTTGCTCTGAAGCACAATGCAGGCATGCAGGCATGTCTTCCTGTTTCCTTATTCAATGCTGTTATTATAAGGTAATTTCAGATCTTTTGACAATAATTGACAGACTAACTCAGGTATACATGCCTAGCTGTAATGAACTAGCAACACAGTCTTGGTGAAGCAATAAAAACATTCAACTTTGCTGTAATATAGCAGGATAATAGTACAGTCCCGAAGGGGTGGACACAGTCTTTTCAGTCTTGAACGCTGCACAAAACTATGGTACAGATTCCATACAATTACAACTCATTCGGTGGCAGTGGTGGTTCTCCATTCTCATGTTTAAATGGCATATGCATCTACCCTGATACAGAGGTATATTTTGACAAGCTTAGCACATCTCCAGTGGCCTCCACACACCGACTTCTCACAGTTTTTGAGGAGGTACCTACATCCACCCACCTATGAGACTTTCCATCTATGTATCTGCAGGGAGAATCACTCTCCATCACGACTGCATGGACAGCCCACTTTCCAGCCGTTTATTGATTCTGATCTGCTAAAGCACTTCCTATCTCTGAACTCAGCTTTACACAGGGGAACTCACTATTTGTTTGCAGAGGCCCCATTCCCAAAGGTGGGAAGAGCATCCTCCTTTAAAGACTAACTCCTCCACACACAAGCGATATGGCATCCCTACAGCTATGCATTCTAGGCTTAACTACCATGTCACTCTCAACCATTGGCATGTTAAGTAGGGAATAGTGCAGCCTTATACTTCCACATACACCACTATCCCAATCTACTTGGTCTAAAATGACAGCACCCAACTGGTCGATGGTCCCAACTTTAACTAAGTGCAGGGGCCAAAACAAAAGGTGGTACAAATACCATCAGACAAAGACAGAACCAGAAGGAAAAAAACATCAAAGCCAAAACAGGATATAATCATAGAGTCAAACAACATGCATGGTGAATACCAAAAATATTATCTGCAGTCAGAGGCAAGGTCAAGGTCAAAGCAGAAGTCAAGATCCAAGAATTCTGAAATGTATAAAAACTAGTGTGACAGTGAAGATCAATCACAGGCATCTGTTGCCAGCAGCTACCTGTTTAACTCTCCTACTGACAGAAAGTATATGATGCCTGCACCTAGCTTGATTGGCCCAGTGTCCCTGCACCCTGATTGGCCAGCCAGCCAAACTGTTAGTGGCGCTGGTTGCAACCGCAACAGAATGCCACAACAGAGAGGCTGAACTTGCCACTGGAGCATGGACAGGTAAGTGCATAATACCCACCCACCCTTCCAAAGCCACCAGGACCTGCACAACAAGGACATGAAGAGCCACATCATACATAATAAAGATAACTGTTGCCTGGTGAATCAAACCTGTAGTGAGAAAACAATTCAGGCATAGTTTAATAAACCCTGCAGAAATTCAGTCTCTGCAGGACAAGCTGAGTGCTAATAGTCTTAAATAATTCTGGAGTGGGTCTCCCTACCACCTTACAATGCGGTAAGAAAGAAGTGAAAAGTTAGCATTGGCTAGTTAACTTACATTCACTGTTCTGTGCATTTCCAGAAGACTGTTAGTTCTGCTCCTATATACAGTAGCCTGCGAAAGTATTCAGCCCCCTGGAACTTTTCAACCTTTTGCCACATTTCAGGCTTCAAACAAAAAGATATAACATTTTAAATTGTTGGTGAAGAATCAAGTGGGTCAGAATTGTGAAGTGGAACGAAATTTATTGGATCATTTAAACTTATTTTGTATTAATAAAACTGAAAAGTTGGGAGTGCAAAATTATTCGGCCCATTTACTTTCAGTTCAGAAAACTCACTCCAGAAGTTCATTGAGGATCTCTGAATGATACAATGAAGTCCTAAATGACTGATGAAGATAAATAGAATCCACCTGTGTGTAATCAAGTCTCCGTATAAATGTACCTGCTCTGTGATAGTCTCAGGGTTCTGCATCATGAAGACCAAAGAACACACCAGGCAGGTCCGTGATACTGTTGTGGAGAAGTTTAAAGCCGGATTTGGATACCAAAAGATTTCCCAAGCTTTAAACATCCCAAGGAGCACTGTGCAAGCGATCATATTGAAATGGAAGGACTATCAGACCACTGCAAATCTACCAAGACCCGGACGTCCCTCTAAACTTTCATCTCAAACAAGGAGAAGACTGATCAGAGATGCAGCCAAGAGGCCCATGATCACTCTGGATGAACTGCAGAGATCTACAGCTGAGGTGGGAGAGTCTGTCCATAGGACAACAATCAGTCGAACACTTCACAAATCTGGCCTTTATCGAAGAGTGGCAAGAAGAAAGCCATTTCTCAAAGATATCCATAAAAAGTCTTGTTTACAGTTTGCCACAAGCCACCTGGGAGACACACCAAACATGTGGAAGAAGGTGCTCTTTTCAGATGAAACCAAAATCCAACTTTTTGGAAACAATGCAAAACGATATGTTTGGCGTAAAAGCAGCACAGCTCATCACCCTGAACACACCATCCCCACTGTCAAACATGGTGGTGGCAGCATCATGGTTTGGGCCTGCTTTTCACCAGCAGGGACAGGGAAGATGGTTAAAATTGATGGGAAGGTGGATGGAGCCAAATACAGGACCATTCTGGATGAAAACCTGTTGGGAGTCTGTAAAAGTCCTGAGACTAGGACGGAGATTTATCTTCCAACAAGACAATGATCCCAAACATAAAGCAAAATCTAAAATGGAATGGTTCAAAAATAAACGTATCCAGGTCTTAGAATGGCCAAGTCAAAGTCCAGACCTGAATCCAATTGAGAATATGTGGAAAGAGCTGAAAACTGTTTTGCAAGGAAGAATGGGCAAGAATTTCAGTCTCTAGATGTTCAAAACTAATAGAGACATACCCCAAGCTACTTGTAGCTGTAATCTCAGCAAAAGGTGGCGCAGCAAAGTATTAATGCAAGGGGGCCAAATAATTTTGCACGCCCCACTTTTCAGTTTTATTATTACAAAAAAAGTTTAAATGATCCAATAAATTTCGTTCCACTTCACAATTGTGACCCACTTGTTGTTGATTCTTCACCAAACATTTAAAATGTTATATCTTTTTGTTTGAAGCCTGAAATGTGGCAAAAGGTTGAAAAGTTCCAGGGGGCCGAATACTTTAGCAAGGCACTGTAAGGCATTCTGCATGAAAAATAATGTATAAATGAATAACCCTAACTAGCTAACTAACTAAACTCTACATATTTCACAGAGGACCTAAAACTTTTCAGTGTTGTTACTAAACTGCGGATATTCTATATTTTAGATACTAATCTGGAAAAGAACAGAGGACAAAAGGTAACAATGGAGCATTGGGACTTTTTAATAGCGCACATAAAGTACTATTTTTGTATGTGCTACAATAAGTAACTTAAGGTATCATATCGGAAAATGGCACAAGCAGGTCACGTTGTCCCATTAAATGTCACTGAGCTAGCAGCAGCGTAAATCTTTTTTTTACAGTTTTGTCAAAATGACCTCACAAAGAAGAAGATATTTCAATAGCATCAAATCTGCTCGCCATCCCAGTGAAATGACTGCGTTTTTATTTTTAAATAGGTAATGTGCATATAATTCAAAGAGATGTCTGTTTTCCAGAATGAGAACTGCCAAAGTAATGGCAACTGTAAAACTGTAAACTCAATCAAACTGAAATGGGCCCAGTGCGTCTGAAAAGTAGTGTACACAAGGAAGGTGCCTGCTGAGGAGCAATCATCATGCTCTTAAACTTCATGGCACCGCATTCTAGCTTTATATTTAAAATGTGGCCGTGCTGGATGGAGTCCATGACCTTTGTGTCACCTGCACCAATAGACAGATCAGTCAGATTAGAAATTCAATAGGCATCACTGCAAAGTAACAGGTATTTTCTGATATAGATAGATAGACAGATAGATAGACAGATAGATAGAGATAGAGATAGATAGATAGACAGATAGATAGATATGAGATAGATAGATAGATAGATAGATAGATAGATAGATAGATAGATAGATAGATACTAAACAGAAAATGATAGCAGCACTTGATAGCCAGTGTTAGGCTACTTTCACACTAGCGGCAGGCCTGATCCGGCAGGTGAAGGGTGCTGCCGGATCAGGCCTGCCGCAGTGACATGTGTGGAGCCGGAACCGCGCTCCGGCCCCACACATGTCACACAGTACATACATACACATAAACATACACACACATATAGACAGACAAATACACATACATACTTACATGCTCCCGGCAGGTCTTCAGCGCATCGGAGGGACAGGATGGCTCGTGCAGGTGACGATTCCCCACAGCGCCCTCTGCTGGGCGCCTGGTGGAATCGTCACCTGTGCGCGCCGTCCTGTCCCTCCGAAGACCTGCCGGGGTGCATGTAAGTATGTATGTGTATTTGTATGTGTATATGTCTGTGTATGTTTATGTGTATGTCTATGTCTGTATGTGTGTATGTGTAGCCGGATCCGTCATGAACTCCATTGAAAGTCAATGGAGGGCGAATCCGGTTACCATTGTGGTCACACCAGACGGATCCACCCCCATTGACTTGCATTGGGGGTCATTCCGGATCCGTCTTGGTGCGGATGCCTGGATCGGAGAGCAAACCGCAGCATGCTGCGGTTTGTTCTCCGGTCTGAAGACGGAACGGAATGCTTTCAGGAGCATTCCGTTGTCTTCAGTTCAGTTTTGTCCCCATTGACAATGAATGGGGACAAAACTGAAGCGTTTTATTCCGGTATTGAACCCCTATGACGGAACTCAATACCGGAATTTTAGAACGCTAGTGTGAAAGTAGCCTTAGTGTAGGACCCATCTGATTGGAAGCCACCTTGTCGGTCGGTGGATGGGCCCGACATATTTATGATCATCTATATGCGCCAAGAGCTTCCACTTTATCTACTAGTCTACATAGCAGTAATGCTTTTTTACCTTTTCACATGTTCACCTTATATGTCATGGTGCTATCAAGTGCTGCTACCATTTTCTGTTTATTATTTAATTAGCCAGTAGGTAGCTTGCACCTGACTCTCACCTGTAGGAGGTGCTGTTCTTTCTTTGATTAATGATAGATAGATAGGTAGATAGATAGAAAGATAGATAGATAGATAGATAGATAGATAGATAACAATGGCAGCACAGCAGGCCAAATATAAATATGGAGGTGCACGCCAGTGGAAAGGAAAATACTTTATCCACCTATGTGGTCGCAACATGGGACATGGATACATATAGATGTAGGAGTTATATTTCTACAATGCTACCCAGCTTGCAAAGGGAACTATTCTACTGAAATCACTACATTAAAGAATACATGACAATTCAATTCTCTATTATAGTACACACAGTAAAGATGATGGAATGGATTCTAAACAAATCAGATTGGAAGATGAATTTTTGTCAAATTTGTAACCAAACAAATCCAAAGCTTTTGCAATTTGCTGTGCCATTTTGCTGTTAATATTGGCAGGGAAAGCCACAAGGGAGGAATAAGACACTGGGAGGAAATAGGGGGGGGGGCGCTGGCCCTTATTGGCTCCTCATTCACCAATCAGGAGAGCAGCAGGCAGGGAGATCTCTATGCTGACCAAGCATAAGTGTCATACTGTGTTTAGCTTCTGACCTGGAAGGAGTGTGTCTGGCACTGAAAAGATTATGGGCACAGGCCACTAATGCAGTGTGATAAACTGTAGCGAGAGACAGAGTGATTAAAGATTAGTTTGTTTAGATTTAAGAAAATTTGGTCAGGGAAGTCTTTGAGGGACACCCTCCAGCAAAAAAAAAAAACTGTACACAAACAGAGAGACAGCTTTTTTATTTATTTATTTATTTATTTATTTATTTATTTATTTTAAACCTACAGTTTCTACACAAGCTTATTGCCAGTACAGCACCCCAATGGCAATCTGTTGCAAACACTGAGCAATTGCACATTTATTTTTCAGTACATTACATGCATGTTATTAAATGTGTTGTATTATAGCAAAAACATTTAATGGTAATTGTGCCATTTTTGTACCCATGTTATTGAATGCATAATTTAAAGACATTTTACTGTAAACACTGCATTGTTATATCTGAGTTATTGTTAGCGGACTGCATCAGTCCATGTTTTTTAATAGGTTTTTTTGTACAAAAATGTCATAGTAGTGTTGGTGCTGGTGGTAGTAGTAGAAGCACCTGTAGGTATGGTGGTGGTGGGAGTGTGAGTGGTAGCAACAGTGGCACTGTGATAAGATGCTGTAATAAATCCCTGTGATAGAACCCTAGAGATATCAACTCTCACTACAAATACGGCCCATTTGGCCAGAAAAAAATCCCACTTGGAGTTCTACCCTATTTGAAAATGTAGCTTTTATTTATAACTAGCTGAAGGACCCGGCTTCGCTCGGGTATATTTAATTTATTTCTTTTACTGTTTGTGTGTGTGTGTCGTTAAAAGATATCGAGAGTGCCCTCTACAGTGCCTGCCCATTTAACAGTGACCTCTAAACCGGCCTGCCCCTTTAACAGTGACCTCTACAGCGGCCAGCCCCTTTAACAGTGACCTCTACAGGGACCCGCCCCTTTAACAGAGACCTCTACAGCGGCCCGCCCCTTTAACAGAGACCTCTACAGCGGCCCGCCCCTTTAACAGTGACCTCTACAGCAGCCTGCCCCTTCAACAGTGACCTCTACAGCAGCCTGCCCCTTTAACAGTG
This sequence comes from Rhinella marina, assembly GCA_900303285.1. NCBI lineage: Eukaryota > Metazoa > Chordata > Amphibia > Anura > Bufonidae > Rhinella > Rhinella marina. Next base: position 68,062 of record ONZH01006231.1, read on the forward strand.
ACCACTGAGACTAGAGTAGAGAAAAGGCGTATTCAGAAGAATCTGATAAAGTAGTGGAGAGCGCAAAAATAGGGCAGTACAGTTTGTAAAAACTTAAGTACGTATAGGCATAGGTGCTCACCTGTTCCGGTTGCACAAAGATAGGTGCAACTCTAATCAAGACGTATCAACTTTTGAAAAGATTCACCGGGATGGGACGTGCTGCCACAGGAAGAACTGTCCCTAGGAGTAGTAGCCACGTACTCCAGGGTATTCAAATGAAGAAGAGGATGAGTGACTCAGGAATAAGCCTCTCTGTGTTTCCTTTTTTGGGCGCAAAAACATCCAGATCCTCCGGTCGTGTGAATATTAATCAAATTTATTACAGCTAAACATATATAGTAAAAAATAACAAAAGAGAGGGGGGGGGGTATTTGCATGTAGGACAACGCGTTTCGGAGATCTTGGGTCTCCTTCTTCAGGTCAAATGGTATACACAGAGGCATGCTATGTAGCTATTTATAGAGATGGTAGATAAAAAACCGCCAAAGGATAGTGGGAGGAGATGGGGTGGGGGGTGGGGAACCCCAAATGTCAGCACTTTACTAAAACATGATTACAAAAGGACTGGTGAAATCTGTATGTTAAAAGACTATATGTCTTTAGAGTATATTATTAAAAAACTTAAAAATGCCCCATAAAGGTTTTAAAAAAAAAAAGGAAGCGGAGGCTCCCGATCACGTGACGTACTCATGTCACGTGACCCGGCATATGCGGAAGTGACCGCAGTGATGTTAAGCAGGCGGCCAGGAGGCGCGTCCTGCGTTGCCTGGCAAGCGCTTCCGGGAGGTGGAACATGTGCTCGGACACGTGACGTGTCTCCATAGCACCATGCCGCGCCTCCATAGGCCGGGCTGTGTGTGAGTGGATGGTCACGTGATCGGGAGTTGCCGATCACGTGACCCGTAGTCAAGGAGACGCGTCCCTCCGGTAATATATCATCATCACCACAGGTAGCGCGTCTAAATGGCTCATATGCCCAGAAGCATTAGAGGAAAGTCCTCACAAGAATATATATACACTTTGATAAAAATAAAAAAGGAAAAATGTAAAAGGAAAAATGTATGGTAATTCGGATGACAATGATACATCCTGAAGCGTATTTCAACCAATAAATAATAAATAATAAATAAATAAGACATATATCCTAAACAATATGGGTAGGGAATAATTATATATCTGATAATGTTTAAAAATTATATATATGAAATAAAAACATGAAATAACAAATTATTGAACGGGCCAAAATAGTACAGATTAGGTGTGCCCGACACATATACAAAGATCCACACATATATATATATATACACATGGGTATCAATATATACATACATATTGACCAATATATTAAAATATATTACTAACTACAAGTTGATCTCAAAGGCCTCATTTAGCCCATAGGGGTTCAATGTATTTAGCTTAAAAATCCAAAACATCTCCCGGCGTCTTATATAGCTTATGTTGCTTTGTTCTTCCCCTGGTATTTGTTCCAGAGGAGTTACCTTAAAATCTACAAACAGACCTTCATGCATTTCGGCAGCGTGCCTGGATACGCTATGTTTGTAGAACCGTTTCTTGACGTTTGATCTGTGCTTATTGATACGTTTTCGTAATGTTTGGATAGTACGTCCTATATAAACCAAACGGCATGGGCATTCTAGGGCGTATATCACAAACGAAGATCCGCAATCAAGGTTGTCTTTAATGGGAATGATAAGATTATCACGAGGGTTAATAAAGGTATCGGTGGTGTTTATAGATTTACAGCAAAGACATTGCCGGAGGCCACATTTTTTGCTTCCAGGGTTTTTTTCTTCTAATCCATATTTATTGGGAGTATCTCTATTTATGGTTTTTAATTTACTTGGTGCTAAAGTATTTTTAAGAGTGCGTGCTCTTCTGAAGGTAAGGCACGGTCTTTTCGGTAGGCCAGGACCAAGTACTGGATCTTTTTGCAGTATGTGCCAATGTTTTTCAAGTATTGCTTGTATAGTTTTATGATCTTGGGTATAGGTGGTAATGAAGTTCCACTCGAACCTGCCAAAAGTAGATATATCTTTCTTACTATTGTTTGGTTTTGGTGCCAGGCAATCAGTTTGTTTGAAATGGGTAGCTTTTAGAAGTGCTCCCTGAATTAAATTCTCCGGATAGCCTTTTTCTTTAAATCTAGCACTAATAATGGCGCTTTGTTCTACAAAATCCCTTTCTCTGGTGCAATTCTTCCGCAGTCTTTTAAATTGGCTAAAAGGGATATTTTCTTTCCATTTTTTATAGTGGGCGCTTCTAAAGTCAAGATAACTGTTACTATCCACCTTTTTGAAGAAGGTCTTAGTGTAGATATTGTCAGCTTCACTGTTAATTTCTAAGTCGAGGAACTCGATTTTCTTATCGTTATATGTTCCAGTAAAGGTCAGGCCCCAGGTGTTATCGTTTAGATGGGCGATAAAGGAATTAATTGAACTCTCATTGCCTTGCCAGATGAAAATAAGGTCATCAATGTATCTTCTAAAAAACAAAATATTTTCTTTCCAAAATTGGGATTCATATACATATTGTTTCTCAAAAGACCCCATAAAGAGATTCGCAAAACTTGGCGCAAATTTTGTCCCCATTGCGGTCCCTTTAACCTGTTTAAAGATTTTTTCATTAAATGTAAAAACATTATGGGTAAGAATGAATTCAATCCCCTTGGTGATGAATTCCCTCTGTGCCTTGGGCATGTCTTCATCCTTCTCTAGATATTCTGAGACACATATGATGCCTAATGTATGCTCAATGTTCGAATATAGTGCCGAAACATCTAAGTGAGCCAATAGAGACCTGGATCCCATTTAATAGATTGTAATTCAATTATCAATGTTGTGGAGTCTTTTAAATAGGAATCTAAGGATAAAACGTATTTCTGTAAAAAGACATCTATATAGTGAGACAGGTTTCTGGTGAGAGCGTTTACACCAGAGATAATGGGTCTTCCAGGGGGGTTTTCCAAACTTTTGTGTATTTTCGGTAAATGGTAGAATAAGGCCAAACTGTAAGTATCTACTAAAAGATATTCCTTTTCTTTTTTGTTCAAGAAAGTATCACCCATCTTAATGAGCGTTTCAAATTCCTCTCTGTGGGCCTTGGAGGGGTCTTCAGTTAATGGTAGGTAATAATCCTGATCAGAGAGGATTCTTAAAGCTTCATTGAGGTAGTCTATTCGGTTCTGTATAACTACCCCTCCTCCTTTGTCCGCATTTCTGATTACTAAATCTTCATTTTTTTGTAATTTCTTTAGTGCTTTCATTTCTTCTAGAGTAAGATTACTCTTATTTTTCTCAGTACCCCTACTTTTATTTTTATTTTTATTTTTATCAGGGATTACCTTTTTCTTAATTGTATTGATTTGGCGTAACTCCTCAGAAACCAATGTGTAGAAGGTTTCTACAAAGTTCCCTTTATGATGTACAGGGTAAAAATTCGAGACTGGTTTTAGACCAGATGATATACCTGGGATTTCTCCATGTTCCTCATATAAATTAGTGGTCCCAGGGGTAGGTCCATTATTTTTATTTTTAGGGGCTTTTTCCATTATTTTAAAGTGTCTCTTTACAGTTAATTTCTTGATATATTTATTGAAATCTAAAAAAAGATTAAATTCATCCACTGGGGCCGTTGGGCAAAAGGAGAGGCCCTTGTTGAGGAGTTTCCGTTCGATTGTAGATAGTACATGTTCGGAGAGGTTAAAGATCCCCCCCCTAGTGATAGTATCATCTTTGGTAACTAAGTTTTTCTTTTTGTTTTGACGGGTGCCTCCCCTGCACCCTCTTCTGTATTTTTTCTTTTGTTGCTCGGTCTCTGGTCTAGTGGGTGAAAGTAATCCTTTATCGTGATGGAGTTTGGATGTTTCCGGATGGAATACATAGGGGTTTGGGTGATCAATGGAGGAAGGGCTAAAAAAGAAACCGTAGTGGATGATCCACATATGGAATTATCTATTGTACTGGATCTATTGTAAGTATGAGAAACTAGATCAATAGGAGCTGAAGGTTCCAAAGGAGTTTGTCTGGTCATAGAGCAATTGTTTGCATTGGGCGGAGTTATGTTATGTAAAGTGATAAGAGAATCGGCCTCAACATCAGATGATGGTGATTGGATGGATGTATTAGAATTTTCCCCCAAAGGAGAAATGGGATGAATGGAGAACTGGGTTGCTGGTAAATTTAATGGGGCACAACTGTTTAGTACGTCCTTATCAAATAAGGTGGTGATAGTGGGTGAAAGGGACCTATTTGAGTTAGTGATAGAGGTCAATGGAGTGTGATATTCCAGGCTAGGATTGATCCCAGATGGTTTCTGAGAGGGTGTGGAAAGATGTATAATATTGGTTGTGGTACTGGAAGTAACCGCGCTGGGTGCAGCTTCTGAAATAGTTCTTATAATAGGCTCAATAGGAGTATTCTGAATCAGTGGAGGTTTAGTTAGATTTTGATTTTTATTTTTTACTGCATAGGATGGTGGTTGGTACCTTGAGCTGTTTCTATATGTATGACCGAATGAACGTTTAGAGGTATGCCCTCTAGGGTAATTTGTTGGAATCAAGGGATGGTTATTAGTGGATGGTGGTCTTTTTGGGTGGGCCTCTGAGGTTTTCAGCCAATATTTGATATTCTGTGTGGCAAAATCTTCCCTATCCCTGTGTAGTTTGTGACTCTTTTTTTGTATAGTTTCCTTCTCGTGTGCCAGGATACGGGTAGTGATCATCCTGTCAAACTTCATGAAGGAGGTATTATTAGTGTATTTGCTGAGTTCAGAGTGAAGCTCACAGATTTTATTTCCTAAATCTAGATACATATCTTTCCTTTTTTTAATAAGCCTCACCATTAAACCTTTGCCACATTCCAGGAGGTAGTTGTCCCAATCCTCGGAAAAATTGGGGTCTTGTTTGAAAGAACTTTCAAACCTGAGGCGTAAGCCTCTTGGGACAATGCCTTCCTTCAGATAAACTTCAAGAAATGTGGCATCTAAATGGTGTTGGATTTCCTCCAACATCATTTTTTCGAGATTAGAAAATAAGTTTAAAAGTAAGTCCTCATTTATCTTATCTTCTACAACTCCAACATCTTTATCCACTTGGGAGTCAGGTTGGTTTCTAGTGCATTGTGCAATAAGTTGTTCACGTTGTATCAGTCTGTCCTTAAAATATTCCATTAGCTCTCTCGCGTGACTGGTTGGGTTGTTCAATCCAGATATTCTTGGAGAGATAAATGAAAAGCACAATAGAGTAGTAGGTTCTAATAAATTGGCGAGCGTATACGATAACTGCTCACCTTCTAGTGTTGTGCTAATATCATAGGCACAACACTACTTTTAGGCGTATCCGGATGATTTCCCCATATGCTGCTCCTCCTTATCCGTTGTACTCGGATGGTATAATGTAGAGAAAAGGCGTATTCAGAAGAATCTGATAAAGTAGTGGAGAGCGCAAAAATAGGGCAGTACAGTTTGTAAAAACTTAAGTACGTATAGGCATAGGTGCTCACCTGTTCCGGTTGCACAAAGATAGGTGCAACGCAGGACGCGCCTCCTGGCCGCCTGCTTAACATCACTGCGGTCACTTCCGCATATGCCGGGTCACATGAGTACGTCACGTGATCGGGAGCCTCCGCTTCCTTTTTTTTTAAAACCTTTATGGGGCATTTTTAAGTTTTTTAATAATATACTCTAAAGACATATAGTCTTTTAACATACAGATTTCACCAGTCCTTTTGTAATCATGTTTTAGTAAAGTGCTGACATTTGGGGTTCCCCACCCCCCACCCCATCTCCTCCCACTATCCTTTGGCGGTTTTTTATCTACCATCTCTATAAATAGCTACATAGCATGCCTCTGTGTATACCATTTGACCTGAAGAAGGAGACCCAAGATCTCCGAAACGCGTTGTCCTACATGCAAATACCCCCCCCCTCTCTTTTGTTATTTTTTACTATATATGTTTAGCTGTAATAAATTTGATTAATATTCACACGACCGGAGGATCTGGATGTTTTTGCGCCCAAAAAAGGAAACACAGAGAGGCTTATTCCTGAGTCACTCATCCTCTTCTTCACTGAGACTAGAGTGGCCACTGTCTTCACCCAGAAAGCCAGACCTCACCGGCCATTCCCCAAACGTGAAACAGCGCCCCCAGTTCCCATCAAGACACATCACTAAACATGAGGCCACGCCCCCCCCCCTGGCTCCGTGAAGACATGGAGGAGAAGCTGTCTGAGTGTGAGCTACTGAAAGGGTGGACATCCCTGTGTCTGTCCAGGCACTGCGTCGGATGGAGAACAGGTAGCCAGAAAACTGGACTGTCCAGCCTAAAGCCGGACATCTGGCCACCCTAACATCAGCCTGCCCCTAGGGTGGCCAGAGGTCTTGTTTTAGGCTGGACGGTCTGGCTTTCAGACTCCCTGTCCTCTGTCATGCGCAGGGCCTGGATGGACACAGCAGCAGCACTCTCTGCAGCAGCACTGTGCAGTCTGAGCAATGAGCTGCAGGGAGAAAGTCACCCTCCCCCCCACCCCTGCAGCTGACAGAAGGTGATTTTGACCAATATTTTTAATCCCGGTCAAATGCAGTATGGAAGGGGCGTGGCCTGACTGAGTCAGGGGCGTGACTTAGTGGGATCTGGGGGTGGTGCTTTTAAGTCCTTCTTTTGACGGTGGCCGGAATTACAGGTCGATGCCTGATTTAGGAGGAAGGTGGGTAGCAGTGGAAGAAAACATCTTTTATTACTACTGAACAGTAAATATGTAAAATTTACATTATATGAGGTAATGATTGATGCTGAGTTAGTCTAAAACATAAGTTATAGCTATGGTAACCGGGAATACCCATTTACCATTGTTATCCACAGTGCTCTGCCTCTTTAATGCAGACCTAAAACAGTAAACTGGCTAGGTTGTCATAGAAATCTGATGTGTGCCTGTGAGCTTCTATTGGCTGATAAGGGTCATGTGACCAGGCTACTATTGGCTTACTAAAATGCATTTTTTGGGAATATCTCAGGAACGGTACATCCTGGAGAGTTGAAAACTGTTCTAAAACCTTCCCGGACACCTGATGTACATGTGTGCCAAATTTTGTGATTGTAGCTGCAGCGGTACGGATTCCTTTAGCGGACATACACACACACACACACACACACACACACATACACTCAGCTTTATATATTAGATAAACGTGCACATTTAATTTATTATAAATAAAAGTTATGTTTTAAAATAGGGTAGATCCAAGTGGGATTTTTTCTGGCTAAATGGGCCATATTTGTAGTGAGAGATTGTGATAAGATGACATATCACAGTCTGATAAAGTGGTATGGAGTGTAGAGATGAGGATGATTGTGTGCTACGAAGGACCTGGGAGCCAGATCCAGGTCTTGAGGAGGAGGTGACATCAAAGAAGGAGCATGGTGACCATGGCAACAATAAAGAACAGAGGCAACATAGGGCCAGAACCTATGAAAAAACTGCCTCTACCTCCTATCACATGTGTAAAGTTAAGAGTTGCCATGCTGTGTTAGTGCTAATCGAACTGGACATGTGTAGCCACACAGCCGATCACTTGCGAAAGTGCATCAAACAGCAAACATTGTGCTGGCTGTCTCCCTGCCGACTGCAACTGGGCAAGGTGGTCAGCGACAATGGCAGGAACATTATGGCTGTGCTGCATTTCTTGGAAATAACACATTCTTCCTGCATAGTGCAGGTGATCAACTCAGTTGCACAACGCTTTTTAAAAAAGGACCAGAGGGTGCTGGCCGGAAACTGAGCCAGAAAGAACTAGGTCCTTTGGTACACTGGCCAAAATGGCAGGCTGTACAGTATGTTTCCTTACTTAGGTAATGACAGCCATTTCCTTACCATGAAGCAATCTAATGATTACTGTATAGCCATACTTTTAGACCTCTGCTATCAAAGCAAAATTGGGAAATATTTTGCTCTTGCCTAACGGGAAGCCAAATTACTTTATTACCAAGAAACACTGTGTATGCAGCTTGCCCCAGCTTTCAGAGAGCAGATGCTTGCTGCCACCTGCTCTGTGTCTAACCAAGAGCCCCCCCCCACAGTCACCCATCTACTGCCATCTCCGCTACTGAAAGCAGCAGAAGCCACAGCAATTCCAGCTCAGTATCATCATCATGATGGAGGAATTTTTTTATATGCCATGCCAGGCTGCCACAAATCAGCAAATGGAGACATACCATCTCAACATCCAGGTTTAGTCCTACCTGGAATTTGGCCTTTCTGGGCACTGGAAAGATATACCACTGTCTATATAAGTTCTCACAGCTGACAATGCAAGCAGAGTAAAAACTAAGCCATGCGCATGGACGATCTTTTTGAGGCAAATAAATTCTGCCACGCTGAAAGTTCACAAGACCACAGTGGCCATCATAATTCTGGATAAATGGATGATGTTTCTAATAACCATAACTTTTCCAAGAGATGGCTGCCCCACGAAACTAAGAACCTTGGTAAGAGAGGTGAAGAAGAACGCAATGGTCACTCTGGCTGAGTGCATATAGGAGAAACTTCCAAAAGGACAACTATCACTGAAGCACTCCAGCAATCTGGACTTTATGGCAGAGTGGCTATAAAGAGGCCTCTCCTTAGTAAAAGACACATGAAAGCCAGACTTTGGTTTGCAAAAATAAAGTTCCTAAAGGGCTTTTTGTTTGTGAGAAACAAGATTATGTGGTCTGAAATCAAAATTTAACTTTTTGGCCTCAATTCTAAGCATCATGTCTGTAAAATACTAGGCACTACTGATCACTTGCCCAATAACATCCCTACAGTGAAGCATGGTGGTGGCAGCATAATGCTGTAGGGGTGTTTTTCAGTGGCTGGGACAGGAAGACTGGTCAGAGTTGGTGAAAAACTGAATGCAGCAAAGTACATAGATATTCTTAACGGAAACCTGATTCAGAGTGTTCGGAATCTCATACTGGGCCGAAGGTTTACCTTCCAAAAAGACAATTATCCTAACCACAAAGCCAAAACAACACAGAAGTGGCTTATGGATAACTCTGTAAACGCCTTTCAGTGGCCCAGCCAGAGCTGTAACTTGAACCCATTCTAACATCTCTGGAGAAACCTAAAAATGGCAGTCCACGACAGTCCCCAATCAACGTGACAGAGCTTGAGAGGATCAGTAAAAACAAATGACAGAAAATCCCTAAAGCCAGGTGTGCAAACCTCGTGGCTTCATACCCTAGAAGAATGGAGGCTGTAATCACTGCCAAAGGTGCTCCAACTAAGTCCTGAGTGAAGGGTCTGACTACTAATGTTAATACAAGATTTTCGTTTTTCCTTTTCAATAAATTAGAAAAGATTTCTAACATTCTATTTTCACGTTCTTCTTATGGTGTACTAAGTGCACAACATAACAAAATGTGCAAAAAGTGAAAGTGTCTGAAGACTTTCTGAATGCACCATATGCACTCATTGACAAAACAAATATCGCACCCAAATACTGTAAAACTCACCATGCAGTTATATCTCAGGCAGACATGTAACTCAGTATAGGTGTGGTGTAACACTGGGTGCACTATATAGTACACTGCACTATAATAGGCTCTCAGATGCTACTTTTGGGTAGTGTAGACTAATTATGCCTCTAATAATGCATTCAGACATTTTGCCAGTTGACAGACTTTGAGAGAGGTGCATGATTTAATTGAGAGAAGCAGGATGGTTATTTTGATGAACTGCTAACATCTAAGTTGTTCTGCCCTAGCTGTTAGATGGTGTTGGAAGCAGTGGTTACATGCAATGGACACTTACAGCTCATCGATATGCACAGGACATCCTATGGGCAGGGCTTCCAAATGGCATTTTCATGTACACAACTGTATTTAGGGTCTGAATCCAATCCACATTTTTTATGAGCCGCACGTGGACCTATTCATTCCTATGAGGCCGCAAATAATGCAGACAGCACATGGATGTCAGTCGTGCTCTGCTCGAGTCCTTATGCTTACCCACACACAGCAAGGATTTCCCTTTTTCTCCAGATTGCAACACTTCCATAGCCTGCCTGGCCGTCTGATTTATCTCCAATCGAACATTTATGGGACCGGCTGGGATGTCAGCTTTGGCAAGTGTGCAGGATCTACAGGCCCATCTGTAACATCTGTGGGCAAATGTGCCACAGGATACCATAAAGAACTTGGACAGTATGTCTCCATGCCCTGTCTCATCTTGTATCCAGGCTAGAGCTGGCTCTACAGGATACTACAGCCTCCTTCCAATTGTACAGTTTTCCCCAATGAACTTATCCTTTCACTCTAATATTGTAATCACTTACATGTATAATCATTACATTCACACATACACAGTTTGATTCAATTAAAACAGTTCCCAGAGGAAGCTACTACAGATATGTGTAAATTGGGCCATGCATTGAGAGAGCTGCACATACTGTATGTGTAGGAGATGAATTTGGATGGAAATTGGGTGTACAGTCATGGCCAAAAGTTTTGAGAATGATACAAATATTAATTTTTACAAAGTCTACTGCTTCATTTTTTATAATGGCAATTTGCATATACTCCAGAATGTTATAAAGAGTGATCAGCTTAACAGCAATTACTTGCAAAGTCAATATTTGCCTAGAAAATGAACTTTATCCCCCAAAACACATTTCAACATCATTGCAGCCCTGCCTTAAAAGGACCAGCTAACATCGTTTCAGTGATTGCTCCATTAACACAGGTGTGGGAGTTGATGAGGACAGGGCTGGAGATCAATCTGTCATGATTAAGTAAGAATGACACCACTGGACACTTTAAAAGGAGGCTGGTGCTTGGCATCATTGTTTCTCTTCTGTTAACCATGGTTATCTCTAAAGAAACACGTGCAGTCATCATTGCACTGCACAAAAATGGCCTAACAGAGAAGAGTATCGCAGCTAGAAAGATTGCACCTCAGTCAACAATCTATCGCATCATCAAGAACTTCAAGGAGAGAGGTTCCATTGTTGCCAAAAAGGCTCCAGGGCGCCCAAGAAAGACCAGCAAGCGCCAGGACCGTCTCTTAAAAGTGTTTCAGCTGCGGCATCGGGCTACCAGCAGTGCAGAGCTTGCTCAGGAATGGCAGCAGGCAGGTGTGAGTGCATCTGCACGCACTGTGAGGCGGAGACTCTTGGAGCAAGGCCTGGTCTCAAGGAGGGCAGCAAAGAAGCCACTTCTCTCCAGAAAAAACATCAGGGACAGTCTGATATTCTGCAAAAGGTACAGAGAGTGGACTGCTGAGGACTGGGGTAAAGTCATTTTCTCTGATGAATCCCCTTTTCGGTTGTTTGGGATATCTGGAAAACAGCGTATTCGGAGAAGACGAGGTGAGCGCTACCACCAGTCTTGTCTCATGCCAACTGTAAAGCATCCTGAAATCATTCATGTGTGGGGTTGCTTCTCAGCCAAGGGAATCGGCTCTCTCACAGTCTTGCCTAAAAACACAGCCATGAATAAAGAATGGTACCAGAATGTCCTCCGAGAGCAACTTCTCCCAACCGTCCAAGAGCAGTTTGACGATCAACAATGCCTTTTCCGGCATGATGGAGCACCTTGCCATAAAGCAAAGGTGATAACTAAATGGCTCAGGGAACAAAACATAGAGATTTTGGGTCCATGGCCTGGAAACTCCCCAGATCTTAATCCCATTGAGAACTTGTGGTCAATCATCAAGAGACGGGTGGACAAACAAAAACCTACAAATTCTGACAAAATGCAAGCATTGATTGTGCAAGAATGGACTGCTATCAGTCAGGATTTGGTCCAGAAGTTGATTGAGAGCATGCCAGGGAGAATTGCAGAGGTCCTGAAGAAGAAGGGTCAACACTGCAAATATTGACTTGCTGCATTAACTCATTCTAACTGTCAATATAAGCTTTTGTTACTCATAATATGATTGCAATTATATTTCTGTATGTGATAAAAACATCTGACAAACACACATAAAAACCAGAGGGCCGCAGATCATGTGAAAATATAATATTTGTGTCATTCTCAAAACTTTTGGCCATGACTGTATATTATAAATAACAAATGCTAAGAATTGATAAAGCATGTAGGGAGGTGGGGTTATTTCATTGAAAGCATGGCCATTTGGAAGCTATATGGATTTCATGGAGCAGGCGGTGGGATTCTAGACCTCCAACTTGGATATTAAGAAAGTTTGTTCTTGGGGGGGGGGGGTGCAAATGTCCACTTTGCATAATGTCTGGAATTAATTCTGGAATGTCATCTGTGATATTTGTGTCCCCTATGGTTGTATAACTGTAAAATTTTGTTGAATATAAAATATCTGATTAAAAAAAAGAAAGTTTGTTCTGCTTCTGTAGGCAAAAGGTCAACTTACCTTGTATTTATATACATCTGATTATTCACACTAAAGCAGTAGAAAAGGAAATAAAAATCTAAGCTGCCACTAGTTATGAAAGAGGCAGATATTTAAAGGGTTATTCCAGTTTTTAGATGTTATCACCTATCCAAGTGCTGTACTCGTCTATCTCCAGAACTGCCATAGAAATTAATAGAGCCGCCAGGCACATGCACAACCGACTGCTCCGTTTATTTCGGGGGGTAGGGGAACAGGGGTTACGGGGCCCCCTTTCCTGTGATCGTTGGGGTCCCAGTGGTAGGACCCCTACCACTCTGAGTTATATATAAATTCTAACAACTAGAATACCCCTTTAAGGTAAATCTGTTCAAGTCACAAAATAGTCACACTTTTGTTACAATAAGAAAGAGGGATTTGGGTTCCAGAAACAGGCTTCCCTTACATTTAACCTCTGGTAACTGGCTGAATAATTAAGTCTAGAATACTTCATCCCATCTGGAAATAATTTGTTTTACAACCTTGAAGGGATCGTGCAAGAATTGTAGGGGGGTTGGAAACACCCCCCCCACCCCCCCTTGGCCAGACCTGTAAAGGGAACATTACTTACCTGCTTTCTGGTGCTGCGATGGGCTCCCCATCTGGTTGGACATCGCCGTAGCCAATCACTGGTCACAGTGGTGACCAGCTCCCCTTACGTCATGACAAATGGTCACATAATGCCAGGGGATCTGGTTTCCTCCACAACCAGTTAATGGCTGCTGGGATGTCAAACCGGATGTTTACAGCAAAGGAACCCAGCGGAGGATCGGAGGCTTGTAGGAGAAAGAGTGGGGAGCCACTTCCAGGAAGCAGGTAAGTAATCTTCCCTTTACAGGTCCAGCCAAGTGAGATGGGAGGTTTGACACCCCCCATTCTTTCTCAACCCATTTAACCCTTATTCCATCTAAATTACACTTTGATGCTCAAAAGATTTTCAATGTAAGAAGAATGGGAGAGATTTATAATTACTGTTTTCAGTTTAAACAGCTTACAACTAGACCAAGAAGACAAAAGACATGCCACACAGTGGCTCACTTTTACACCCCTGCCAGTTGGATTACTTTAGACCAAAATTTTGTGTTAAAATTTTGGGGTACTTTGTCACATTTCAAACCACTTATCTTTTTCTGGGCACTTTTCAAAATTGTCTAGTGAGGCAAAAAAGTATTGAAAACATAAAAAAATCTGGTGCAAGATGTGTCCACCAGTTTTTCTGGCGCATTTAGCTAAGTTCATCTTCTCCAATGTGTCGTCACATTACAGAGTTTGTGAATGAACACATGAAGCTAGGTCTGATTCATGATAAAATATTATAATATAATGGAATATTTTATCATCCGATGATAGAAATATAGATATGTAGTTGTAATGAATATGAATACGTAATGAATATTATTAATAATAGGTTTTGTAAAATATGCAAGCTTTTATAAATCGGGAAATTTGGAATGGGTGGGTTTCAGGATTGCTGTACAACGAATCTTCAGTTTGCTGTGTAAATGGAGGACTAAGAAAAAGAAATATAAGACAGAGTAGGGTTTGTAATGTTTCCTTAACATAAGCTTAACTGAAGTTGTGACAATATGTGCTTTATTTACTTCTCAGTCCTAAAATTACTAAATCATGGGGTCATTTTTTACTGTACATCTTATATTTTATACCATCTGGAATAGGACAATTATAGGTCTTTTGGCATTATCTGGTATTCCAGACAGATACATAAAGAAGGAAATAATACTTTGCTTGACTTAACCAGGAATTGGCTAAAAGTGTTAACATCTTTCATTTAAAGGGAACATGTCAGCACCAAAATGGATCATAAACTGCCAGCAGTACCTTAAAGTTGTTAACATCAGGCTTCTAATGATGTTCTTGTGTAAGATGTCTAAGGCACATAATCGCTGTAAAACAACTTTATTCCCCTCACAGGTCGTATGCAAACGAGGTTCTTGAAGTCAAGGGGGCAGCGGCTTTCACACTTAAAGTCAAGCACGCAGCGCCCCCTTCCCTCCCCTTCGCATTTGATTGATGGCCTTTCATTTCTTTCAAGAGCAATTCCATCCGGAGATTTCGCGCATGCGCCGTATGGTCTTGTTTCCGGTGTCTGCGTATTGATCCCTGCTGTAGTGTACTTGGTTCAGCGAGTCAACGCACAGGCACTCCCGATCCTGTGACTGACGGTGATGCAGGGTAATGTTCTTACCCATGAGTCTGCGCGTGCGTATTGACTCACTGAAGCCAATGACACTATGGCAGGGATCAATGCGCAAGCGCCGAAAATTAGAGCATATGGCGCATGCGTGAAATATCAGGATGGAATCGCGCCTAATAGAATACAAATGGCCATCAATCAAATGCGAAGGGGAGGGAAGGGGGCGCGGCATGCTTGACTTCAAGTGTGAAATCTGCTGCCCCTTGACTTCAAGAACCTCGTTTGCATACGACCTGTGAGGGGAATAAAGTTGTTTTACAGCGATTATGTGCCTTAGACATCTTACACAAGAACATCATTAGACGCCTGATGTTAACAACTTTAAGGTACTGCTGGCAGTTTATGATCCATTTTGGTGCTGACTAGAGATGAGCGAGCACTAAAATGCTCAGGTGCTCGTTATTCGAGTCGAACTTTTGCCGATGCTCGGGTGCTCGTTTCGAATAACGAAACCCATTGAAGTCAATGGGAGACTCGAGCATTTTTTGCAGGGGACCAAGGCTCTGCCTAGGGAAGGCTGGGTGAAAACCTGGAAACCTCAGAAAATGATGGAAACACCACGGAAATGGACAGGAAACAGCAGGGGCAGCATGCATGGATGCCTCTGAGGCTGCCTAATCCCACCATTACCCCAAATTCTCCTAGTGGGGCATGTGTGGTATCGATTCTTCTTAGTTTAAAATCGTATACGTCCCCTATCTTGGGACCATATATTTCATGGATTTTTCGAACACGGAAAAGGAAAAAGAGCTTGCTCTGGCCAGGGGAGTGTCTTTCCTACTGCAGCTAAGGGGACGTGTCCATGCTCTGCCTATCACAGGTCAGGAGGCAATTAAAAGAAGAACCAAAAAAAAAATCAGTACAATATCTAATACGTCCCCTATCCGGGTAAATTGTTTGGAGAGAGGACCTGTAGATGGGCGGCAGGCTGGGGGGAAGGAGGTTGAGCTGGAAGAGCCAGAGGAGTGCCCCCTGGGCTAGCGTGTGTGGTGGTGACAACAGCCGGATGGATTTGGAAAAACTTTAGCATCAACCGGTACTGTATGTATTCTTCTGAGTTTAATACCGTATACGGAACCTATCCGGAAAAATAGTTTGGAGAGAGAGAAAGAGAGGAAAAAGACGTGCAGTATGGAGCAATTACACGGAAACTATTAGATTAGGAAGACTTGGTCTGCTTAATTGCAACCCAGACAAATGAGAGAAAGAGAGGAAAATGACGTATTTTTAAAAGTGACGTTCAGTATAGATCAGGGGTGCACAACGTTTTCTGGGTTGGGGCCATATTGTCCGACTGAACCAACGTCAAGGGCCGAAAATAAAATTTAAAGGGGTATTAACAACTGAAATACTGTATTTATGGCAGATTGAACACACAGTGTATACCATTAATGTCTAGTTACAGTTCCAGGAGTCCCATCTAATGGGAGAAATACATAAAAAATGCATGTGACCAGCCACAAAACATGGACATACATGTCTGTTACCAGATGGATGGGGCCGCACAGAATGGTATCAAGGGCCGCAGGTTGTGCACCCCTGGTATAGATCAAGTGTGGTATGTGGTCTATGTATACTACTCAGTTTAATACCGTATATGGCAGCTATCCGGAAAAATAGTTTGGAGAGAGAGAAAGATAGGAAAAAGACGTAAATTGTTTGGAGAGAGGGCCTGTAGGTGGGGGGGCAGGCTGGGGGGAAGGAGGTTGAGCTGGAAGAGCCAGAGGAGTGCCCCCTGGGCTAGCATGTGTGGTGGTGACAACAGCCGGATGTAGTTAGAATGACGACGCAGGACCCCAACTTAAAAATTTAGCATCAAGCGGTACAGTCGTAAATTATGAGATTGATCAAGTGTGCTATGTCTTCTATGTATACTACTCAGTTTAATACCGTATATGGCAGCTATCCGGAAAAAGAATTTGGAGAGAGAGAAAGATAGGAAAAAGACGTAAATTGTTTGGAGAGAGGGCCTGTAGGTGGGGAGGCAGGCTGGGGGGAAGGAGGTTGAGCTGGAAGAGCCAGAGGAGTGCCCCCTGGGCTAGCGTGTGTGGTGGTGACAACAGCCTGATGTAGTTAGAATGACGACACAGGACCCCAACTTAAAAATTTAGCATCAACCGGTACAATTGCCAATTATGAGCTCGATCAAGTGTGGCATGACTTTTTAGATGGAGATTGCATGTGGTCACGTACTCCCTGGAACCCCATAGTCACCCCTTCTCTGATGTGCTACCCCAGAACATTCTTGCCCCAATTCGCAAGATCTTTTGCAGTCTCCGTGTGCTGACAGTGGGGATTTACCAGTGTTGTCTGAGGAGGTGGTGGACAATGGCGAGACACAGGTGTCGGGGGGTGAGGTAGTTGTATGGGAAGCAAGTTACAGTGGGGACTCCTTGGGGGGACTTTCTCATGATGGAACAGATTCAACTTGGGTGGATCAGGCACAGGAACAGATCAATTTTTTTTTTTTTTTTGTGTTTATTTAACTTTTATTTAGCACAAATAACCACAGAGATATTTATTCGTTATCTTCGCTGCGCAGTCTGGCGTTGGGGTTCGTCACTTTGATGGCGAGCTGTGCCGCTCTCTCCACAATGGTCTTTAGGTTCTTTGAGGAGACGTTGTGGGCGATTTCTGCACAGAAGGACTTGTTGCTCATCAACAGAACCTCGAGCTCCTTGACATTGTGGACCAGGAATTTGCGGAACCCTGTGGGCAGCATGTGTTTGGTCTTCTTGTTGCTACCGTATCCAATGTTGGGCAATATAGATACGCAGGTAATATTATTTTTCACACCTATCCAAAAAAAAAAATTTACGCAGTTTGCGCAAATAAAACTGGAAACTGGAACTGGAGAGAGGGCCTGTAGGTGGACCTCCGGAAAAATTGTTTGGAGAGAGGGCCTGTAGGTGAACCTCCGGAAAAATTGTTTGGAGAGAGGGCCTGTAGGTGGACCTCCGGAAAAATTGTTTGAAGAGAGGGCCTGTAGGTGAACCTCCGGAAAAATTGTTTGGAGAGAGGGCCTGTAGGTGGACCTCCGGAAAAATTGTTTGGAGAGAGGGCCTGTAGGGGGCCCTCCTGAAAAATTGTGGTAAAAGAGTGCCAGTTGGACTGACGTTTTTTTAGTCAGCGTTAGGCAAAGATGACATGGAGGAGGAGGAGTAGGAGGAGTAGAGAAGAGGAATCGGATACATAAGTAATGTTAATGTTTAGCTGCTTTCCCCCGGAGGAGATTTGAATTCCGGTGAAATCCAGGCTTTGTTCATTTTAATAAGCGTTAGCCTGTCAGCGCTGTCAGTTGACAGGCGTGTACGCTTATCGGTGATGACGCCACCAGCTGCACTGAATACCCGCTCTGACAGCACGCTAGCGGCAGGGCAGGCCAGCACCTCCAAGGCGTACAGCGCCAGTTCAGGCCACGTGTCCAGCTTTGAAACCCAGTAGTTGTATGGAGCAGAGTGATCGCTACGGACGTTGGTATGGTCAGCTAGGTACTCCCTCACCATCTTTCTGTACAGCTCCCCCCTACTCTGCCTAGACTGGGGACAGGTGACAGTGTCTTGCTGGGGTGACATAAAACTGGCAAAGGCCTTGGAGAGCGTTCCCCTGCCAGTGCTGGACAAGCTGCCTGCTCGCCTCCTCTCCCCCGCTACTTGGCCCACAGAACCATGCCCTCTGCCGCTAGTGGTGTCAGATGGGAAGAATTGTTTCAGCTTGTGCACCAGGGCCTGTTGATATCTATTCACTCTCATACTCCTTTCCTCTGCAGGGATGAGAGTGGAAAGGTTCTGCTTGTACTGTGGGTCCAGGAGAGTGAACACCCAGTAATCGGTGTTTGAAAAAATTCTTCTAACGCGAGGGTCATGGGATAGGCAGCCTAACATGAAGTCTGCCATGTGCGCCAGAGTCCCAACATGCAAGAATTCCCTCTCCTCACTGGCCTGACTCTCCATTTCCTCCTCCTCCAAGTCCTCCTCTTCAGCCCATACACGCTCAAGAGTTAAGGACTGAGCACTGGTACCCTCTACTGTCTCGCCGACATTCTCCTCCTCTTCCTCCTCATCCTCATCCCCCTCCTCCGATACGCGCTGCAAAACAGACCGGAGGGTGCTCTGGCTATCAAGTGACGTATCTTCCTCCACCATCTCTTGTGACAAGCGCAAAGCATCCGACTTGATGCTGAGCAGTGAGTTTTTCAACAGGCAAAGCAGCGGGATGGTGAGGCTGATAATGGCGGCATCGCCGCTGACCATCTGTGTTGACTCCTCAAAGTTGCTCAACACCTGGCAGATATCAGACATCCACATCCACTCCTCATTGTAGACTTGAGGAATCTGACTGACCTGACTACCAGTTCTGGTGGAAGTTGACATCTGGCAGTCTACAATCGATCTGCGCTGCTGGTAAACTCTGGATAACATGTTTAATGTGGAATTCCATCTCGTGGGCACGTCGCACAACAGTCGGTGAGCGGGCAGTTGTAGGCGGCGCTGCGCTGCCCTGAGAGTGGCAGCATCTGTGGTCGACTTGCGGAAATGCGCACAGATGCTGCGCACCTTGGTGAGCAAATCAGACAGATTGGGGAACCGCTGAACTATGAGATTGAACACGTGGGCCAGGCATGGCTCATGTGTCAGTCTGCCGAGTTGCAGAGCCGCCACCAGGTTACGCCCATTGTCACACACAACCATGCCTGGCTTGAGGTTCAGCGGTGCCAGCCACACATCGGTCTGCGCCGTGATGCCCTGTAACAGCTGTTGCGCGGTGTGCCTTTTGTCACCTAAGCTCAGCAGTATGACCACCGCCTGCTGGCGCTTACCCACGGCACTGCTGCTGCACCTAGAGCTACCAACTGAAGGCGCCGTGCCCACGGATGGTAATTCGGTGGAGGAGCAGGAGGAGGAGGGGTCGGAGGAGGAGGAGGCATAGTACGTCTGAGAGACCGTGACCGAGGTAGGCCCCGCAATCCTCGGTGTGGGCAGTACATGAGCGGCCCCAGGGTCATTCTCGGTCCCAGCCTCCACCAAGTTAACCCAATGTGCCGTCAGTGAGATATCAGTATCCCTGCCCAGAAGCACTTGTCCACGTGTCCGTGGTTAGGTGGACCTTCTCAGAAACAGCGTTGGTCAGGGCACGGATGATGTTCTGTGACACGTGCTGGTGTAGGGCTGGGGCGGCACATCGGGAAAAATTGTGGCGGCTGGGGACCAAATACCGAGGGGCAGCCACCGTCATGAGATTGCGAAAGGCCTCGGTCTCTACCAGCCTATAGGGCAGCATCTCCAGGCTGTTTTTTTTTTATATTTTTTTTTTTGTAGTTTTGTTTTTTTTGGAACATGACGTGCAGAAACTATTGTAGACCTAACTCACACCCTGTTAATGGTGGCTATTTAGACTGCGACCCAGACAAATGTCGCACAGAGATTTTTGGGATCAAGCTATATACTTTACAGCAAAAGACCTGGTTGGATTAAGTGACGTACAGAAAGTGTCACCTGGACAGAAAATACGAATTGGAGTGAGTAGACAGCTGAACTGTGACACACAGAATGGTTCCACACTGCTGTGTGAAATGGATTTGTATAACTGAGCTAAAACAACAAAAAAACTATTTTTTTTATATATTTTTTTGTAGTTTTGTTTTTTTTGGAACGTGACGTGCAGAAACTATCGTAGAGCTAACTGACACCCTACTGACGGTGGCTATTTAGACTGCGACCCAGACAAATGTCGCACAGAGATTTGTGGGATCAAGCTATATACGTGACAGGCAGCAAAGACTTGGTTGTATTAAGTGACGTACAGAAAGTGTCACCTGGACAGAAAATACGGATTGGCGTGAGTGGACAGATGAACTGTGACACACAGAATGGTTCCACACTGCTGTGTGCAATTGATTTGTATCACTGAGATATAACATTAAAAAAAAAAGGGGGGTTATATATGGCGATAGCTGCACTACTAGTGCCAGCCAGCCAAGCCAGGAGACAAAAATGTCTTGTAGCCCTTAGAAGGGCTGTTGGGTTCTTTGTGGGTGATTCCTGCCTAGCAGAGAACTAAATGCAGGCCCTAACACTCTCCCTGAAAGGCAGCAGCTCTATCCCTAACGACATCCAGACAGCATCTGAGCCGAGCACCGCGGCCAGTCACTAGTATATTCCAGGGTCACCTGATCAGGCCAGCCAACCCCTGCTATCGACATGTAAGGGCCCCACGTGATGCTGGGTGTACCGCAGAGTCTCCTGGCTTGTGATTGGCTGAGTTTATAGGCGCCAAAAAAGCACGATGCGGAAGTTGCCATTTCCTCAAGCATGGAGAGATACTCGTCCGAGCAGCGAGCACTTACGAGTACCCTAATACTCCACCAAGCTCGGACGAGTATGCTTGCTTATCTCTAGTGCTGACAGGTTCCCTTTAAGTAGGTGAAATATTTTTTCTAAGATTCATTCATTATTTTTTTTTGGGGGGGGGAGGGAGCCTGTATGACACTAACTTTACTGATTTAATAGATGTCCTGAACTGGGGATGATCCCTACTTATCCAGAGGAAAAAATACCTCAGTATGGTGTAAAGAAAAGAAAAAATGCATTCTCCTGACTGATTTCCCACCACTTACATTTCTACTTCCTTCCACAGCAGCGACATCCTGACACAGGGACATGTGACTACTGCAGCCAACCACTGGAGCCGGCAGAGGATTGGTGATATTAATATAGCTTTTTATTTTTTTACACTATGCTGAGCCATTTTAAAAATATTTATCCTTGGACAACCCCTTTAACTATTTCTTAAAGGCTACTAGCTTACAAAACAACTAATCTCCGTTTTGTATTCTGTGGTTAGTTGTTACTTGTCTGCAAACATTTTCTCAACTAATTTTTACAATCTTTATTCTTTTTATCTATCAGCGATATCAACAGCTGTTAAAGGGATTGTCTCACTTCAGCAAATGGCATTTATGATGTAGAGAAAGTTAATACAAGGCACTTAATAATGTATTGTGATTGTCCATATTGTCTCCTTTACTGGCTGGATTCATTTTCCCATCACATTATACACTGCTTGTTTCCATGGTTACAGACCACCCTGCAACCCAGCAGCGGTGGCCATGCTTGCACACTATAGGAAAAATTGCCCGTCCCTCTGGTAGCCAGGGCCGTGGGAGCGCACATAGGCTGGTGCTTTTTTCCACAGTGTAAAAGCATGACCACTACTGCTAGATTGCAGGGTTGTCATAACCCCTGGATACAATCAGTCTTTAATCTGATGGAAAAATGAATCCACCCACTAAAGGAAGCAATATGGACAATCATAATACTTTAGTAAGTGCCTTGTATTAACTTTCTCTACATGATAAATGCAACTTGCTGAAGTCAGACAACTCATTTAAATTGGGAAAATCCAGTACTTTCCATCATTGTGAATTAATAAATGTGTCAAATTGTTTTCCTGGCATGCAAAGACATGAATGTATTGATTATTATATTGAAAAGTTTCAGACCACAGGTTCAATACTCCGACTGTTCATATAACTGTAAAAGCCATAAAAAGCAGAGATTAATCTACAGCTAGTAATGTAATAAATAGTAACATAAATGTTTTTCAGAAATAACAATATTCCCTGAAATGGTTTGAACACGTCTTCTACTCTTTACTAAGTAGAAGTAATTTATTAAGAACTATTCGACAATAGTTAAAACCTTAACTGACATGACTAAGAAAGGGACGGATGTCTCAGTGTGGTCTGATGCAGCGTTGCAAGCCTTCTCCGCTGTGAAGGAGTGCTTTTCTTCTGCCCCTATATTGGTGTAGCCAGATGTGTCACAACCTTTCATTGTGGAGGTTGACGCATCCGAGGTGGGGGGTAGGAGCTGTTTTATCACAGGGCCCGTCACCTGGTAAATGGCGCCCATGTGCTTTTTTTTTCAAAAAAACTCTCTGCGGCGGAGAGAAATTATGATGTGGGTAACAGAGAGTTAATGGCAATTAAGTTGGCTTTTGAGGAATGGCGTCATTGGTTGGAAGGGGCGAATCATCCAATCACGGTATTCACTGATCGCAAAAATCTGGCTTACCTGGAGTCGGCTAAACGACTTAATCCGAGGCAGGCCAGATGGTCTTTGTTCTTCACCAGATTCAATTTCATTGTCACATATCGTCCTGGGGTTAAGAATGTGAAGGCGGATGCCTTGTCACGTAGTTTTCCCGGAGGTGGTGATTTTGAAGATCCGAGCCCTATACTGTCTGAAGGAGTGGTGATATTCGGTCTTTACCCTGATCTTGAGGCTAAAGTGTTTGAGGCCCAGGGAGATGAGCCGGAGTCTTGCCCTCCTGGGAAGTTGTTTGTTCCTTCTGATTTGCGTCATAAGGTGTTTGAGGAGCATCATTCTTCGGTGCTTGCGGGACACCCTGGGAGTAAATCCACTGTCGACCTCATCTCTCGTAGATTCTGGTGGCCGGGGTTGCGTAAGTGTGTTGAGGACTATGTGTCAGCCTGTAGTGTCTGTGCACGCGCTAAGGTGACACATACTCGACCTTCTGGACGCCTACTTCCATTACCCATCCCGTCCAGACCATAGACTCACCTATCCATGGACTTCATCACTGATCTGCCTGAGTCGTCTGGTAAGACAGTTATTCTGGTGGTTGTAGATCGTTTTAGTAAAATGGCGCACTTTATTGCATTACCCGGACTCCCCAATGCTAAAACTCTTGCACAAGTATTTGTCTCTGATCGTGGGACTCAGTTTGTGTCCAGATTCTGGAGGGCGTTCTGTACTCGGCTCGGGGTGCAACTGTCTTTTTCCTCTGCCTTTCATCTCCAGATGAATGGACAGACTGAGCGTACCAATCAGAGTCTGGAGACTTACTTGAGATGTTTTGTGTCTGAGAACCAGGAGGAGTGGTCCTCGTTTTTGTCTCTGGCTGAGTTTGCCATAAATAATCGTAGACAGGAGTCCACTGGTAAGTCACCATTTTTTGGTGCATATGGCTTTCACCCGCAGTTTGGCACATTTTCTGGTTCTGATACTTCTGGTATTCCTGAGGAAGAACGTTTTTCGTCATCATTGTCTTCTATATGGCGAAAAATTCAAAATAACTTGATAAATATGGGTAACAAGTACAAACGTGTGGTTGACAGGAGACGTATGAATGGTCCGGACCTAAGTGTGGGTGATTCTGTGTGGCTGTCTACTAGGAACATTAAGTTGAAAGTTCCTTCTTGGAAGTTGGGTCCAAGATTTAAATGGGTTAAAATTTTCTGTTTATCTGATTCTACGGTGAGCGAATATATTACCAAGATTATTAAGAATTTTTATTATTTCTGCGTTGCAAACCAGCCTACCAGGGGCGTAGCTAAAGGCTCATGGGCCCTGGTGCAAGAGTTCAGCTTGGGCCCCCCTTCCTTCAGTGGTTTGTGGAAGGGTTCAGGGAAGCACATAGCCTTAATGCTAATTGAGGCAAAAATTGAACGGACACAGTTCACAGTTCCAGACGAAGGACAACGGTGTGTCCGAAACGCGTTGAGAGGAACTTAGACCCTCACCAGCACCTGTAGTGTTGATAGTGACGTCACTATTCGCTCCGAGAGAGCGCAGGTACTTTCAGTTTGTTAGCGTGGGGATGCGCTACCGGCCGGAGCGCACCCCAACCAACAGTTTACATTTTACCAGCCTGTTATCACCTTACGTATATGGATCCCAGGAGAAGAGCCCTACAATTGCCACGATACTAAGGTACTCTTAGATTACTTTGACTGCCGTGTTGATTGTGCATACACAGTGGGGACTAATTAGCAGGTCCGCAGTAGGTGATTTTGAGGAGGGATTACATGCGCGATATCCATTATATTATTAAATAACTTCTTTACCCCTTGGCAGTAGCTTTGTGTGGTGCTACTGCGATATCGCAGCTTAGTTACTAGTGAGGACAGTTTCTAGCGCCGAGGTATTAGCTTGGTATCCATCCTAGCTTTCAGCAATGCCGTTTGTTCGATGTTATTGTACATAGGGATGAATTTAGTTGCAATCAATGGTTTAAAACAAATTACTCACAGATTTGTTTTCATGGCTTCCATTTTCACATGATTTCATCCATGATCAGTTCTGATCAATCATTGTCTGTTTGATGGATCTGTCATTATGTGTTACGATTTGTATTTCCCACCCCTCAACGACTTATGATTGGGGCAGAATGCTACACTATTCTGACTCAGTGGCGTGCTAAGGATGGGGAGGGGGTTATTCTGCCCCGGGTGCCGCTCTCAGGGGGTGCCAGAGCCCAGAAGCAATGAGCGCTTCCATCAATACAGATGGAAGCGCAGATTGCTGGGGCGCCGGGAGCTGCGGTCCTGTCACTCATCGCTCAGCTCCCTGTGCTCCGTCTCTCCTGTCCTGAATGATGAAGCAGGAAGACTTCTGCCTGCTCCACCATTCAGCCTGCAGACACGGATCGCGCCGGCTGGTGTGGGCGGAGCCTGCAGTCCAGGAATCTACATAAGCTCCTCCCACACAGGGCTGCAGAGTGATCTGTGTCTGCAGGGGGAGAGAGAGGACTGTGAGCTTCAGGAACAGGACAAGTTGATTAGGTACTGTGTTTTTGTTTTTTAACACAGAGGTGGCACATAGGGCTTTACTACTGTGAAGGGGGGACAATGGGCATTTCTACTATGTAGGGGACATAGAGGGGATTACTAATATTAAGGGGGCACAATGTGCTTTATTATGGGAAGGGTCACAATAGGCATTACTACTATGGAGGGGAGGGGAGGCAATGGATATTATTACTATGAAGGGGGTACAATGGGCATTATTACTATGGACGGGGCACAATGGACATTACTATTATGAAGAGGGCACAATGGGCATTACTATTATGAAGAGGGCACAATGGGCATTACTACTATGGAGGGGACATAGAGGGGATTACTAATATTAAGAGGGCACAATGGGCTTTATTATGGGAAGGGTCACAATGGGCATTACTACTATGGAGGGGGGGCAATGGGTATTATTACTATGAAAGGGGCACAATGGGCATTACTATTATGAAGAAGGCACAATGGGCATTACTATTATGAAGAGGGCACAATGGGCATTACTATAATGAAGGGGAACAATGGGCATTACTATTATGAAGGGGACACAGGGCATTACTCCTGTGAAGGGGTATAACTGTTATGGGTCACAGAGTGGGCATTACTACTGTGAAGGGGCACTACTACTGTGAAGGGGCATAACTGTTATGAGGGCACAGTGAGGGCATAACTATCCTGAAGGATCACAGAGAGGGCATTACAACTGTGAAGGGCACACAGATAGGGCATTAATACTGTGAAAGTGACACAGAGAGGGCACAACTACTTTGAGAGGGGCACAATGAGGGCATAACTACTGTGAGGGGGCACAATGAAGTCACAACTACTGTGAGGGGGGCACAATGAAGTCATAACTACTGTGAGGGGGCACAATGAAGGAATAAGTACTTTAAGGTGGCACAGTGTGGGCATATCTTCTGTGAGGGGGCATAATATGGGCATAACTACTGTGAAGGTTGTACAAGAAGGGCAATACTACTTTGAGGGGCTATGGGGGGGGGCTGCCAAAGAAAGGACTCGCCCCAGTTTCCGAATACCTTAAGCATGCCACTGTTCTGACTGTCAAAAAGAAATGGAATCCTGATGGAAGAGAACAGATCCTGGTAGCTGTGGGTGTAATTGATGGCTTAATGGGGTATTCCAGCACGAAAATAAGGGTCCCCATTGGCTGCACACGCTATAAAGAGAACACTGCAGTGATGAATAGAGCTGCAATCCCAGCCACTTGCTGCCATATTGAGACAGCAGCATGAATTACAGTGTAAAGAAGACCCTGGCATCATTGGAGCAGCAGCAGTGTCCTGTTATTTTAACTTTTTTTTTTACAGCATGTATAGCCCATGGGAATACTTTCTTTTTGCGCTGGGGTTCCCCTTTAAACCCTAGACTAAAATAAGAACAAAAGAAACAAAAGAAAAACAAAGCAATAATCTTCAAAAATCTTTTCTTTTCATTCTGTATTACAGGTCTGTGATCTTACTATGGCTTCTTTTCACTAGGTACAATACCTTGACAATTAGATTTGTGGGTGTTTATAGTGACTCACGATGGAGGGAGTATGATCTCTGCTTGGAGGACTTTCTATATAGTGAAAAGAATGCAAAGGTTATTATTTCTAGGCATCATCAATATACTGTGCTGAGGTGACATATCCTATATTACACACAGTATGAATCTGAATGAAAAATATTGCACAAAGTGGTAGTGTCATTAGGATGTGAACTGATTGCCCCCGGAGAAAAGTAATAAAAGTCATATTATTCCACAGAGCTGACTCATACTGCAACGTGATGATTCAGACCCATATAATATATCGATATATGCACATATATACCAAAAAACTTTCTACTCATTCATAACTCTGCAGCTTACACGCATTTTTACGTATACACGAATGGAAGGAACATGAAAGTAGAATCCATGATTTCTACTGGTGGAGCTTATGCTATGGTTGTACATCCTGCAGAGCTCTTTATAGGGGTTCTCCATGACCAGAAAAGACACACCCCTGAGAACGGACAAACCATTTATGTTGCAAGCTTGAAATAAATCTAGCAGAACAATTGGAGCAATGAATGGGGAGATCTC
Organism: Rhinella marina; assembly: GCA_900303285.1. Lineage (NCBI taxonomy): Eukaryota > Metazoa > Chordata > Amphibia > Anura > Bufonidae > Rhinella > Rhinella marina. Next base: position 95,406 of record ONZH01006231.1, read on the forward strand.
TGGATCCATGTGAGGTTTGCTAGAAATAGTCTGTCGTGTACTATATGAGGTCTGATTTTCAAAATCCCTTTAACTCCTCAAAAGAAAACCCTTTAACAAGGGTAGCAAAAACTGCAAAAAAAATAGTTTTGTGAAAACATGATGCAGTTTGTAAAAGTTTGGTAAAGATTATCTTGTTGCTGTCACTGTCACTTGAAAGAAATTCTGTGGACACAAACAGGGGTAGAGCTCAGTCTTTTCTTTAGAAGGAGAAAATAGCAAAGCAGCCATTTTCAACATGATATTTAGTACACCCTTAGAACATCAAACGAGCTCTGTTTAACGGAGGTCAGGAGATCTCTGCGCTACTATAAAGAATGCGAGCAATGAAATGAAGGCTGAAGATTTCTTAGACAGCTATAGATTTAACTTTCATCTCTGTCTTTTTGTGCCTCCTCTGTCTATGCTGGCTTTTCCCATTTGGACACTGTCAGGAGAGCATCTGTTCTGATCGAGTCTCTTTTATTTTATGCTTCAGACTAAATATGTTGAAGTGCAGAGGGAATCCAGAAACCGTTATAAAGAATGAAATACTTCAATCAGCTTCCAATATCTCAGATCTGGTATATCCATAATAGGAAGCTATAAAAAGGGAAATGAAACAATGATCCTACCAGGAAAACCTTATTTATATCAGTTATGGAATTATGACCGTCAATGACAGCTAACATAACTTCTTCATGATTGTCAGAAGCTAAAAGATTAGCTGATATACTGTCTGCATGGCTCCGTTCTTTAAGACACAGAATTAAACCAATGCATTTGCCAAGGTGAATAATAAACAGAACTTGAAAATGGTTGCTACATAAAAGGATGCATTTGACAAAGAAGTAGAGTATAGATAAGCTGAAGTATCTTCATAAGTTTCACACTATGGCACATGTATAAAAATAAATTGTGAGGATTAGCGAATCTATTCGCTGCTTCGTAGATTTGTATCGAATCTTACAAATTTTCCACTCCGAAGCAAATCCGGATTTTTGGAGATTTAGATTAGAAAAAGTTCTTAAAGTTTTGTATGCATTCGCTATGTACTTGTATGATAAATTGTACGCTAATGCAACGTATAAGTTACTTTATAGGCTGATGCGTACAAATTCAGTTAATTAGTGAACTTTTACTGTAAGTTTGTTATCCGGGAAGAAAGTGGTCACCTGACCTAGTGAGAAGGGCTTGCTCTGATTGGCTCACAGGCTCGGTAAGCCCATGACATCAGTTGGGCTGCAACTGCTAAGATGAGCAAAAGCACTATCTGTGAAGTTCTGAAGTTTCTGAACTGAATTGTGGTGTAATTGTTCTGGGAATCCATATTACATATATCAGGAATACTGCAGGGCCAGTGCAGGGCTAGTAATTAATCAGGCAGGGAGAGAGACAGGGAGAGAGATAGGGAGAGAGACAGGGAGAGAGACAAAGACCTGCTGCAGGGCCACAGTCAAGTAAAAATGCCTGGCATGGAAAAGCAAAAGGCTTCCAGCCAGACCTCGAGCTCCAAAAAAAAGGAGAAGGTGGCACAGGGCAGCAGTGCCAAAGGACCTGTAGCTGGAGCTTTTACTTGTAGAATTCGTAATAGTTGGCCACTGTTCCAACAGGCTAAAACACCCAGGTGCAAAATTGTAGTGGAGGAGAAAGTGGATGAGGTAGTGGAGTGGATGGCACACTCATCTCAATCACAGCTGGATGATTTACTGTCATCTGCTGATACAGTGTCATGTAGCCAGGGGTCAGACTCAGAGCGTTCCTCCTGCTCCACCATTCCGCTTCTGCCACCTCAGTGCCCTCCTAGTGGTGTCTGCATTTTATAAAATAAAAGGCCACCGAACTCCACCGCATAATGCGGCGGTTATAGAGGACAGCCTTGCTGAGGATTTCTTAGAGGGCAGTCAGATTTTGGACTGCCCGGAATTGGAGGTTGGTGGGGAACAGCCTATATTGCAGTCAGAAAAAAGTGGTGGGGAGTCTGATGATGATGTGTTAGACTGGAGGACCTGGTAGGCGGATCGGGCTGGTGAGGAGGATTTGATCTCCGAGGAGGAGGGTAGTCGTGGCAGCAACAGAGGGCAGAGGCGAGTTAGGCCCAGTCCTTCCTTGGGAACTAGCGAGACCCCAAGTATTAGTAGTGGGGCCGGCACCAGGGTCTAAGCATGCAAGGGCTACAAGCTTGGCCAGCTCTGGAGGGCGCATGTCGAGTGTGTGGAAGTATTTCACCACTCTGCCGGGGGACATCACCACGGCCACATGTAATTTCTGTAAACAGAAATTGAGCCATGGGAAAGCCACAAATGTTGGGACCAGGGCTGCCATCAGGAATTTCGGGGCCCCCTACAGGCAAATTTCGCGGGCCCCCCCGGTGCCCCCATCAGACCTCAGGTCGGCGTCTCGTGCCCCCATCAGACCTCAGGTCGGCGTCTCGTGCCCCCATCAGACCTCAGGTCGGCGTCTCGTGCCCCCATCAGACCTCAGGTCGGCGTCTCGTGCCCCCATCAGACCTCAGGTCGGCGTCTCGTGCCCCCATCAGACCTCAGGTCGGCGTCTCGTGCCCCCATCAGACCTCAGGTCGGCGTCTCATGCCCCCATCAGACCTCAGGTCGGCGTCTCGTGCCCCCATCAGACCTCAGGTCGGCGTCTCGTGCCCCCATCAGACCTCAGGTCGGCGTCTCGTGCCCCCATCAGACCTCAGATCGGCGTCTCGTGCCCCCATCAGACCTCAGGTCGGCGTCTCATGCCCCCATCAGACCTCAGTTCGGCGTCTTGTGCCCCATCAGACCTCAGGTCGGTGTCTTGTGCCCCCATCAGACCTCAGTTAGCGTCTTGTGCCCCATCAGACCTCAGATCAGGGTCTCCCCCCCCCCATTAGACCTCAGGTTGGCGTCTTGTGCCCCCATCAGACCTACATCCCCCAGGTTGCAATGCAGAAGTACAGAAGATGACCTTATTCAATAATGACCCAGAGCTGGAGATGAAAATACAAGCAAAATGACCCTTCAGACTGGGCTGGCTGGGGCAAGTTACTTACTGCACCGCGTTGCTGGGCTGCTGTCGCTGCACCTGCCACTAAGATGGCGCCGCCTCAGTCTTCATCTCTCCCTTGCGCTTCAGCTGTCTCCTCCTCTGCTGGTGGCGGTGGGAAGGAGGAGACAGCTGAAGCGCGGCAAGGAGGTAGGCGGCACCCGCTGAGCCGCGGAGAAGACTGTGGCTGGGCACTGTTAAAGGGCAGTGGGGTGAGTGAGGACTCGGAGCCGGCATTAAAGCGGCTCAGTGGGACGGGACTCGGGAGGGAGCAGCAAAAATTAAAAATGAATAAAAAAAAAAAGCCAGCGGCTGAGTGGGCCCCCCGATGAGCAGGGGCGTAGCTAAAGGCTCATGGGCCCTGGTGCAAGAGTTCAGCTTGGGCCCCCCCCCCGGCTACATTCACACGACAGTTGTTTTTGCAGCCTCCGATCTGCATATTTTGGGGCTCAGATGCGGACCCATTCACTTCAATGAGCACTGTGTGCTGTCCACATCTGTATGTCTATTCCTATTTTTGTCCGTTTTGCGGACAAGGATAGGCATTGTTACAGTGGATCTGCAAAAAAAAAAAAACGGATGCCATACGGAACATCATCCTTTTTTTGCGGATCCGCAATTTGCAGACTGCAAAACACAACGTTCGTGTGAATGTAGCCTAATCCAGCGCCCCATACCTCTTACATCCAGTATAATACAGCGCCCCATACCTTTTACATCCAGTATAATACAGCACCCCATACCTCGTACATCCAGTGTCGTCTCCTCTAATATAGATGTTCTCTTTCCTCATCTTCTCCTTTCAGACCAGACGCCATTTTTCAGCCATTTCTCATCTCTGCAGTTTGACAGAAAAAATTTTAGTTTACTAGTTTACTACCTCCCAATAATGTGCCAGAAGTGCCCCCAAAATTTCACCCCAATAATGTGCCAGTAGTCCCCACCCATAGATGCCCCCCAAATTATGTGCCAGTAAGAAACGCCCCAATAATGCACCATAAGTTCCCCCCAAAATCATGTGCCAGTAAAGTGTCCCACCCCCATAGATGCCCCCCAAATTATGTGCCAGTAAGAAGTGCCCCCATGTGCCAGTAAGAAATGCCCCCAGTGCCAGTAAGAATGCCCCCCAGTGCCAGTAAAAATGCCCCCCCAGTGCCAGTAAAAATGCCCCCCCAGTGCCCCCATGTGCCATTAAGAAATGCTTCCAGTGCTCCCGTGCCATTAAGAAATGCCCCCAAGTGCCCCCATGTGCCAGTAAAAATGCCCAGTGCCCCCATGTGCCAGTAAGAAATGCCCCCAGTGCCAGTAAAAATGCCCCCAGTGCCCCCATGTGCCAGTAAAAATGCCCCCAGTGCCCCCATGTGCCAGTAAAAATACCCCCAGTGCCCCCATGTGCCAGTAAAAATGCCCCCAGTGCCCCCATGTGCCAGTAAAAATGCCCCCAGTGCCCCCATGTGCCAGTGAAAATGCCCCCAGTGCCTCCATGTGCCAGTGAAAATGCCCCCATGTGCCAGTGAAAATTACCTCAGTGCCCCCATGTGCCAGTAAAAATGCCCCCAGTGCCCGTAAAAATGCCCCCAATAAAGCTCCGGTCCGCAATTTCAGCAATAAAAAAAAACAAAACCCTTATACTTACCTCCATCAGGCTGGCAGCGATGCAGGCCTCTTCCGGCCTGTGTCCCGCGCTGTATGGCTCAGGCGGCGCGATGATGTCATCGCGCCGCCTGAGCCGGCCTCTGATAGGCTGCAGGCCTAGTGCCTGCAGCCTATCAGAGAAACGGGCAGGGGAGACGCCTCTCCCTCCCCTGCCCCGCAGTACAGGCATCTGTATCGCCGTCCTGAGAACGGCGATACAGATGACTATGGAGATGAGCGCTTCCACAATGGAAGCGCTCATCTCCCTCTGCAGGGCCGCGCCGCACCTTGCCTAATTGGCGGTGATGCCCTGCAAGTTTAGGGGCCCGGTCGCAACTGCGACCGCTGCGACCCCTATAGCTACGCCACTGCCGAGGAGCTCAGGGCCCTGGCGCATGCCCGGGTTGGCCAGGTGCTGACGCCGGCCCTGTGCCCGGGCCCCCCACAGCAGGTTCTGCTGTACCCCCCTGATGGCGGCCCTGGTTGGGACCACTGCTCCGTGGAACCATCTGAAGCGGACCACTGCTCTGTGGAACCATCTGAAGCAGCATCATGCCGCCAATTTAGAGCAGCGCATTAATACTGAAGAGCTGGCTACTTCTCCCGGGGTCCCTTGCGTCAGGCAGGCCGGATCCAGGGGCGTAACTTAGCCCGCAACCAGGGGCGTAACAAGTACATACACCTCAATGTCAACCGCGTGCGTTTCTCCACCTCCTCTTAGTCGTCAGCCGTCCATCGCCGAGTGAGTGGCCAGGAATCAGATTTACGCAACACTTAATTGTCACCTGACCAAGTTGCTGGCTGTGCTGTCTCTGCCGTACAAATTAGTTGACTGCACAGCTACACTGAAGTGGCAAAACGGTCTTCCATCACACCGGTTGATAGGTGACGTGCCAACCCGGTAGAATTACACATTTCATATGCTGCAGTGTCTCCTTGAGCAGCATGTCCAGCAGCCAGAATCTTCGACCATAGGGAGCAGGTGCGGCTTAGATTTCCATCAGTGGAGGCTGGTCCGAGATGCCTGCACTTTTCTAACGCCCTTTGAAGAAGCCACTAAATTGGTCAGCTGGGTCAGCTGTGGTGTGAACGACATAATTTTACTAATATTTGTGCTGGAAAAGACACTGACGCTCATGCAGCAGGGAGCAATGGGGGAAGGAAATCCTGGCCATCTCTCTGCACGCCATGCTGTCACTGTAGGGGAGCCTCAATGACAAAGTTCCATGGAGGTGCAGGAGGAGGATGAGGATGAGGAGCTTCAGGTAGAGGAGGGGGAGGAGGAGGATTTTAATGATGATGATGACCAGAGGAGGAGACACAGCTGGAGGATGACGATGACACTTTCGGGGACACTGAAGTGTCTCAGAGAGAGGCTGAGATGGAAAGAACTGGCTCCTCGGGCATGATGGCCAGGATGGCGAGCTGTATGCTCACATGCTTATGCACTGACAGGCGTATCCTAAAAATAAGGCAAACTGACGAATACTGGCTGGCGATGCTTCTGGACCCGCAGTATCAATCCAACATGGGGGATTGTTTTCCTCCCCAGGAAAGGGAGGAGAAATTAGCTTCATACCGGGAGAAGCTTGGCCACAGCTTTCAGCCAGCCCCAGCCTGCTGCCAGCGTCTCTGAAAAGGAGGTCTGGCAGAGTCATCCACCTTCTGCCACAACCAGCAGCAGCCAGTTAAGCCTCATGAGTATGAAGCAACAATTTTTTTCAGCCTCCCAACAGCCACAGACAAGTGAGCATGCCCAGACCACCCGCCTCAAGGTTCAGGCTTACATGCAGTCTGGCTCGCAAAGCTTCTTCTCAGACCCCGTGGACTTCTGGGCAGCCAGAATACAACAGTGAAACTTTCTCACTATGCACTAGGGCTTCTTTCCTGCCCAGCCACAAGTGTCATGTCAGAGAGGGTTTTTAGTGCCGCTGGGGAGGTGGTGACACCCAAACGGACCAAACTGTCACCTGGCAGTGTGCAAAAAAACACCTTTAGGCCTTATTCACACGTCAGTGTTTTGGTCAGTAATTTCCATCAGTGATTGTGAGCCAAAACCAGGATTGGAGCCTCCACAGATGTAAGGTATAAGGGAAAGTTCTGTGTTTAGAGCCGCACCTGGTTTTGGCTCCAAATCACTGATGGAAATCACTGACCGAACACTGACGTGTGAATGAGGCCTCACTGTTATATATACCATACAGTACACTAATTTTTTAACATGTTTTTACTTTTCAAATATTTTGTTACTCACCCTGCCGTATCGCTGCACAGATCTCAGTAAGCCACTCTGGGCACTTAAATTTCAGATCGGACCATTTCTGCTGGATCTGGCCCGGGGTCCGCACAGTATCGAAACGATGGCACAAGCCTCTGATCACCTGCTGGTTTGGGTGGTGTGTGCCATCGTAATCCTGCCGGTCCATCAGCCAGATCATGTATTTAAGCTCTCCAGAGCTAAATGCTGAAGATCGCCTGGATGTCATTTTGCAAAATTCGCTCTGCCTCTGAGGAGGGCACGCCACGGCCTAGCATCATGCGCGCCTGCGTATTACGCAATCGCTAGACAATATGTGTGTGTTCACATAAGTTGCGTACCTTTAACAACTGTACGTTCATTATTAGTGCGCGAATGTTCGCAAAACACCACATAATAACGTATGATTTGTACGCATCTTCGCCGAATAGATTCGTATGAGGTACGAACCTTTTGAAAAATTCACACTCCTGCCTCTCAGCTAACTGAGCACCAACTGACATCACAGGAAAGAGTCCAAGCCCAGAGGTTAGGCCCCACCGTTTCATGAAGACAGGAGCCAAGGAAAAGGATTTAACGGTCTGATTCAACCTGAAGTACACGCAAATATCATAACTAGTGTTAAGCAAATCTAAGTGAAACTAACTGAATGTGAGCCGAATTTCAGGAAATTTTAATTTGCTGTGAATCCAAATTTCCTTTTGGTTTGTGGTAACAAATCATTTTTTTCTTAAAATGGTGGCTACAAGTGTTACAAAGTGAAAGTAAGAAGCCCGGAAGGAGATATGAGCCATAATGCCATGCAGCCAATCAGCAGATAGCCATCCCCTTTGATGTCACAGACCTGAGCATAGTGAGAGATGTGGAAAGTGCTAGGGACAGTGTTTTAGCAATCTTTTAATTGTAGCGTATTGAATAGGGACCATGCAGGGACAGTGTAGGGAGAGTTTTCAGACACTGTAGGGATATCATAGGGAGAGCATAGGGAGACAGCAAGGACAGTGCAGGGACAGCGCAGGCTCTATGTCATTGCCCTGTGCATCTTGTTCCGCTGCTGTGTTCGCCATTCATTCTTTATCTGTTCTGTTATACATAGACTGACTGTGTATTAGACTCATTGTCAACAGGCGGTGTAATATAGGCAGATTTATCTAGTTTATCTGCTGGGCCATTTATACTTAATCTGTTCTGTTATACATAGACTGTGCATCAGACTTAGTCTCAATAGCTGGTCTAATATATAGTTACGGGTACCTAGTTCATCTGCTGCACCATTATTAATTATTCTGTTCATTTATACATAGACATATGGTGCATCAGGCTCATTATCAACAGGCGATGTAATATATAGGCGTGTTTTTCTAGTCTATCTGGTGCTCCATTCACACTTCATCCGTTACCTTACTAATTCCGTTACTGTACACTATGGCGAACAGACAGTTGCCTGGCCACTCAAAGAGAACGGGCAGTGGCAAAAGTGTTGCTGTAGCTGCACATGTAGCAGCAGAAGAAGGAGGGGGGTGGTAGCAGCAGTCGCAGCAAAAGCTGTCACTGTCATCTAGCGGTCGTGTTTTGACCAACAATCCAGCTGTACTGGAATGGGTGACTCGCTCTTCAGCATCATCTCAGGCGACAACAGATACACACAGCCAGGAATGGTGGGTTCCTCTGACACCACACTTAGTTGGCATGGCTTAGTAACAACCTCTGCACCCTCAACTGTCCTGCAACTGCCTCTTTCTTTTGCTGCTCCGAAGTTATGCATGCTACCGGATCTGCTCGTGTTTCAGCGAGGCCGAGCTTAGTGAGGACAGTCAGCAGTTACAGGTCAGCACAGACTTGGAGGAGAGGTCCTCTGCGTCCTCCCTTATGCGTGCAACTAATAATGACAGTAGAATGGGAGTGCATGTTGCGAGCAGTCAGAGGCGTGGCCATGACACTAGTGAGGGTGACATAAGTGACAGATATTAGTGATGATGATGTAGGTGATCACACGTAATAGCCGGGTGAAAAGGAGGCATAATCATCTTTAGGGGGGAGGGTGGCAGCAGGATCATGAGACAGCATCAGAGTGGCAGCATGCCGATGAGTCAGCAGGGTGGAAGCAGTGGGAAATCTGGACCCCAACGCATTCGGGGTAGACCATCTGCTACTCAGGAGCCTAACTGTCAGGAAACAACAAGCAGTGCACTGGTGCATACAGGTAGTGGGAGGCAGTCAGCAGTTACAGGTCAGCACAGACAGCACAGAGTGTTGTAGGTAAAATACCATACTCGGCTTTATGGGGAACTTTTAATCAACTCATTGGAGGACGTCAGTGTGGCAGTATGCAGGATATGTGGACAGAAGGTGAAGCTCATTCATGGTGCTTATGTCGGCACCACGTAGGTGCATCAACACATGGAGCGTCACCATAAAGTTTCCTAGGAAAACCCGTGGCACTAACCGCTGCATCTCCCAGCAGCCCCACACCTTCTCCAGCAGTCAGGACTCCACAACCTCAGCAGAAGGAAGCTGTCATTTCTTCTTTTTGTCTATTGCTCCTGATGTTCCTCCTAATCCTCGTCACGTGTTTCACCAGCAATCGATCACCAAAGCAATTGCAAAGAGACAAAAATATGTGTACAGTTCATGCCAGCGCTAACATGTGGAGCTATAACTATGGCCAAGTACAGAAAACTGGGTAAACGTAGTTCCGGCCCACCAGCAACTTGGCCAGGTCATGGCAATGCTGCCTCCACTTTGTAATTGTGGCATTTCTGCACGAATGTCCTCCTCATCCTCCACCTTGTCCTCAGCATCCACTGTAGGCACAGTTCGGGGTGGTCTTCCAGCATACCAGTCCAACTAAAAAAAAAGGGGGTCAGTCAGCACATCCTAATGTGCAGGTGCACGCTGCCATGGCTAGAGACACAAAGAAAAAAAACACAATGCAGCAGCACTCTACAAACACAAATAACGTACAACAATGCCATAGTCATAGAAAATATTCTGTTGCTAGTGCTACGCTTATTTTGCAAAATTGAGATTCTTGGCAAATACATTTTGTACAAAATGATTTGGGCCCGTCTGCCAACCAACACTCCCTGAATTTTATGGTGGCCATTATGACAAAAACAGGTAGTAACTAGTGTTAGGGTCCCATCTTATAGAGATCACCTTGACGTTTGGCAGATGGACCCAAATAATTTTGTACAAAATGTATTTGCCAAGAATCTCAATTTTGCAAAATAAGCGTAGCATTAGCACCAGAATGATTTCTATGACTATGGCATTGTTGTACGTTATTTGTATTTGCAGAGTGCTGCTGCATTGTATTTTTTTCTTCCAGCTTACCAACTATGCAAAGCACAGCATTGTCACATGGTTCTGCACCTGGTCAGCCTGGGCGTACGGAGTCATACCAGCAAGGAACTGCTCCCCGTCATCAACCAAGAAATCAAATCCTAGCTGTCTTCTCGCCAACTAGAGATAGGACCCATGACCACCGTTAAATGAAAGAACATTCTGTCTGTTCTGCATCAAGGAAGGCTGACCTATACACCCTGCACATCTTTAATCTGGTTATCACCCGGTTCCTGAAGTCTTCCACCCAATTGCAAGACGTCTTGAAAATGTCAAGGAAACTGCATGCACTTCAGCCACTTTTACCATGCAAAACACTCTGCAAAGTCAGAATGGTGTTCCCCTACATCGCCTCATATGTGACATTTCCACACATTGGAACTCCTCCCTCTACATGTTGGACTGACTGTATGAGCAGAAGAAACCCGTGACTGATTTCTTGATGATGCAGATGGACAGAACTAGTCCCCGATGTAACTTTGACATTAGACAGAGGCAGCTCATGCTTCACACCTGCTGTTTGCTCAGGCCCTTTGAGTGACCACTTTATTTGTCAGTTGCCAAGACTACAGGATGAATTATGTCATTCTACTCTATGTTTTGGAGGGGATGATGATAAATCTGACTGGTGAAGGGACAGAAGACGTGATGCCTTAATCTCATGGCCACCTGAGCCCTGTGGAGGTTGAACTTGCACAGGAGGAGGAGGGCATAAACGCCCTATACAGAACTAGGTGGTTTATCTGCCCAAGTGACAGGAGAGGTGCAGGAGTGTCTAGAGGGTAACAACAAAGACAAGGTAGATTACCCCGACAGACTATGGCAGTATGCAGTGGAGATGGAGGCAGGGAGTCCCTTGCGCAAATGGCCAGATGCATGCTGAGTTGCTTGCATAGTGCATTATCACCATTTGGCAGAGAGATGACTACTGGTTAGTGTTGAGCGAACCCGAACTGTAAAGTTCGGGTCCATACCGAACTTTGCGAGTTCGGGCACCCGGACAGTCCGGGTTCGGGCGTTTAATAAAGCTTGTTGAAAGGCTGCAGGGCAGCCAATCAACAAGCTTTTAAGCTGTGGGCACTTAGAAGCCATCAAAGCCATGCCTAGTAATGGCATGGCTGTGAATGGCTGGTGCATCATGTGACCCAGCTTCTATATGCTGGATCACATGTAGCACTGCCCATCAGCTCTGAGAAGTGCAGGGACAGGAAGCTGAAGTGAGGGAAAGTGTTAGGAATCTGGCTATTTATTCTGTGGGTGACCTACAGTATATATAGTGATTATTTGTGGGTGCAATACACCAGCTTTGTACCCTTGACACAGAAATGTAATAAGTAATTTGGCTGTTAATTCTGTAGGTGACCTATAGTGATTTTGTGTTGGTGCAATGCACCATTTTTGTACCCCGACACAAAAATATAATAGTTAATCCGTCTGTTAATCCGGTGGGTGACATATTCACATTTTTGCTAAGACATACAGCTGTACTGCATACGTGACGGTGAAATTAATACAGTTAATCCGTCTGCTAGTCCGGCAGGTGACATATTCACGTTTTTACTAAGAGATTACACCTGTACTGCATACATGACAGGGAAATTAATACAGTTTATCCATCTGCTAGTCCGGCAGGTGACATATTCACATTTTTGCTAAGACATACAGCTGTACTACATACGTGACAGGGAAATTAATACAGTTAATCCGTCTGCTAGTCCGGCAGGTGACATATTCACGTTTTTGCTAAGACATACAACTGTACTGCATACGTGACAGGGAAATGAATATAGTTAATCCGTCTGCTAGTCCGGCAGGTGACATATTCACGTTTTTGCTAAGAGATTACACCTGTACTGCATACGTGACAAGGAAATTAATATAGTTAATCCGTCTGCTAGTCCGGCAGGTGACATATTCACGTTTTTGCTAAGACATACAACTGTACTGCATACGTGACAGGGAAATTAATATAGTTAATCTGACTGTTCGTTCGGCCAGTGACATATTCACGTTTTTGCTAAGACATACAGCTTTACTGCATACGTGACAGGGAAATTAATATTGGTAATCTGACTGTTCGTTCGCCCGGTGACATATTCCCATTTTTGGTTAGAGGTATACCTGCACTGCATACAGGTAAATTAATAAAGTTAATCTGTCTGTTAGTTCGGTGGGTGACCTCAAAGAATGAGGAGAGCATCAAATAAGGGACGTGGCCCTAGTCATGGTACTGCTGGTACTGGTGGAGCTCCTGTTACAGGGAGGGGACGTGGTCAATCTGTGCCAGCTACACGCCCAAATGAAACATCTTCCTCAGGTGCACGTAGGCGACAGAACGTTCAGTGTCATTTTGTATGCCCGAATACCGGTGTACGAATGGTGAGGCCAGAACAAATAGAGCCAGTAGTAGATTGGATGGCTGACATTGCCTCCAGTTCCTTCACATTGTCTCCCACCCGGTCCCCTGCTGAAATCGCAGAGTTGGCACCTGCAGCCCATGGGCATCTGTCTTTCACCTCACCCCCTTGCAAATCAGCCAAGAAGTCTGAGCCCTAAGTCATACAGCAGTCTCCTATGCTTTTTGATGACTGCTGATGGGGTTTCCATGAGCCATCCACTTAGCCCTGCCCCAGAAGTGGAAGAGATTGAGTGCACTGATGCCCAACCACTTATGTTTCAGGATGTGGACATGGAAGGACCACCGCAGCACGTCTCTGATGATGACGAAACACAGGTGCCAACTGCTGCGGCTTTCTGTGGTGTGCAGACTGGCAAGGAGGGTAGGGGTGAAGAGTGGGTGGAAGATGATGTGGAGGATGATGAGGTCCTAGACCCCACATGGAATCAAGGTCATGCGTGTGACGTGTGCAGTTCGGAGGAAGAAGTGGTGGTCACACAGCACCAGCCGCACAGCAAAAGAGGGAGCAGGGTGCAAAAGCAGAGAGGCCATCCACTAGCCAGTATGCTTGCTACTGCCCACCGCACCCAGGAAATGAGCACTCCAAAGCCAGCTCTAAGGAGTTCCCTGGCGTGGCAATTCTTCAGACAATGTGCTGATGACAAGACGCGAGTGGTTTGCACGCTGTGCAATCAGAGCTTAAAGCGAGGCATAAATGTTCTAAACCTGAGCACCTCCTGCATGACCAGGCATCTAAATGCAAAGCATGAGCTGCAGTGGAGTACATACCTGAAAAACTACAAAAGATCTCAGGCTCCTCTTGCTCCCTCTTCTGCTGTGGTCTCTGCCTCTTCCTCCTCCTCTGTAGTGACAGTGGCACCTGCCCCCCAGAAACAGAGGATGTGGCAGCAACACCACCACCTCCACCACCGTCACCAAGCATGTCGACACTGTCCCATGGAAGCGTTCAGCTGTCCATCCCCCAAACACTAGAGAGAAAGAGGAAGTACCCCCCTAACCACCCACGATCCCTGGACCTGAATGCCAGCATTTCAAAATTCCTGGCCTTTGAAATGCTGTCATTCCGTCTGGTGGAGACGAACACTTTTAAAAACCTTATGGCGGTGGCTGTCCCTCAGTACGTCGTTCCCAGTCGTTCTTTTCCAGGCAAGCCATCCTGGCCCTGCACGAACAAGTGGCGGACAAAATCAGGTGTGCGCTCCGCAATGCCATCTGTGGCAAGGTCCACATAATTACTGATACGTGGACCTGTAAACACGGACAGGGACGTTATATCTCCCTATTGTCCGAATGTGTGTTTAGCACGGCAGGGGAGGTAATCGCAGCCGCCTGTCCACAGCCAACATGATCAAGCTCACGTTCATTAAAATTAACCAGGCATGATGATCTCACAGGACTTGTCCTTTATCTTTGCATTCTCTTTTCTATTTCCCTGTTTTGGGGTCTTCCCGAATTAAAAAAAATAAAATTAAATTTAAAAAAAAATAACCTACACCGCCACACCGCCACGTCCACTGCCTCCTCAACCTCCTACTCCACTTTGACCTCCGTCTCCTACTTCAAGATTATTATTTTTTATTTTTTTCTATTCTATGTTATTTTAAGTCATTTACCTATCCACATTTGTTTGCAGGGCAACTGTCCTGCTCTTACCCCCATTTTGCAGCCCTCTAGCCATTACTACGATGATTTTGCAGCCATTTTAGTGCACCAAAGTTCAGGTCCCCATTGACTTCAATGGGGTTCGGGTTCGGGTCCGGGTCCCGAACCCGAACTTTGACCTGAAGTTCGGCCGAAGCCGGCGAACCCGAACTCGCTCATTCCTACTACTGGTTCTACACAAATGTTACACCCTCGCTTATCCCTTGTTACTGGTCCAAAATTGGGGCCTTTTGTACATTTTCTAAGAGGGATGAAAAACTTAACTACAGTAGAGGCATCCTTTGTAGTCGGTTGATCGTTGCCTACGTGCACCATCACCCCATTTTCACAAAGGTCTGACCGGGGGCCCTTTTGCGCTCACGCTCCACTGCCATGACTGCTGGTGGGGGAAGAGCAGCACTAGCTCCATCAGCAGCAACTTCAGTCTGGAGTCTCTGATAAGCACTTTTCTTCATCGCCTACTGAAGAAACCACCTAGCAGCAGCAGCAAGACATGGAGCTTAACCTGAACCAGCAGGTGATGGCATACTTGGACTGCACCCTGTCACCCTAGATTCAAGATCCTCTGGAATACTAGGCAGTCAAACTCGAATTGTGGCTACAACTAGGCTTTCATGCCTGGCCAGTAGTGTGGCATTAAAGGGAGTGTTTAGTGTGGTGGGTGGCATAGTTACCCCAAAGAGAACTCACCTTTCAACAGAAAATGTTGAGAGACTAACCTTTATAAAGATGAATCAGGCCTGTATCAACCAAGATTTCCAAACACCGGTGCCTGATACAACAGACTAGATCATTCTAGCAGTAATGATTTGACTATAGTAGGTTGCCATATCAGAACATTGTGACAAATGGCCCGTTACTTCTGCCCACGTCCTCCTGCCACTATTCTGATGCTGTCACCCACCTGATGCCATACGCCTGCTACCTATATTGCCATCTGCCCCAGCTGTGATCTGCCACCATTTTCTGCTGTTACTGCCACTGCTGTTGCCAACCCTCCTGCCCACTCGGTTCCAGGGCCACTATTGTGACTGTTAATGCTGTTGCCACCTTCACCACTCTGTTCTGGGGCCACTATTGTGACGCTTCATGCTGTTGCCACTCTCACCACTCTGTTACCGGGCCACTTTTGTGACTCATCATGCTGTTACCACCCTCACCAGTCCAGTCTGTTACGGGGCCACTAGTGCCCCTGTTTGGCCGTGTTGACATCACAGTTTATTTCTCCATTCTTCTGATCCATCAGAAGAACCGAAAAATAATTTTTTAAAAAAATGGGTCCTGTCGCTTGCACGTCCAGAAGGCCTCTATGACACGGTCAGTATTTTGCATCAGAATTTGATCATGATTTGGAAGCCAAAAGCAGGAGTGGGTCCAAAACACAGAAGACATGCAAATATTTGCATCACATGTTATCTCTGTTTTGGACCCACTTCTGTTTTGCCTTACCAGTACTAATCAACTACTGATGCAAAAAACTGACCAAATACTGATCGTGTGATAGACGCCATTAAAGTCCTACATGCAGGACTTCTTTTCCATCTGAATGAAGCAGATTTCAGAGGCAAATGGCCAAAAATCCTACTCCTGTTTTTTCCTTACCGATGCTAATCAAATTCGGACTAAATACTGACGGTGTGAAGGCAGTTGCCCAAACTACAGGATCTGCTTTTTTTGGCCTATTCTTTTGTCAGAAGAATGGAAAAAACAGTGATGTGAACACAGCCTTACTGCTGACACCCTCCCTACTCTCAGGGGACCACTACTTGAATTTTGGGCCACTGCCGATAAATTAGACCTGATGCTAACATTGACCTGTAAGGCAGAGTTAACACTTCTGTTATTTGGTTAGTTATTTCCACCACTAGAAAATCAGGCAAAATCAGGAGCCAAGCCTACTCTCCAATTAGGTATCAAGAATAGATCTGCAACTGTTCGGTGAGTTTTACCCGCACCTGCTTTGGGCTGACAATTCCTGACCAAATAAGTGAAGTAAGAACTAAACCTAATAGTGACATACAGTCGTTCTACATCTAACAGAAGGGATTCAAACACATGTGCAGGGACACACAGTGTTTGTTTGATTTTTTTTGCTTTGCTGAACGCAGACTGCAAAACAGGCAACGGTCATGTGCATGAGCCCTTAAGAATATGTTACATCATGTCTAATATACCAAGTCTAATCATTAGCAGTGACTTAGTGGGTTACTGCATGAGTATTTGTGATCAGTGGGGATCCTAGAGGTTGGACGCCCACAGAATCTATCTTGTGGATAAGGGATAAGTTCATATAGCGGGCAACCCTTTTAATGCCAACTCAGGAATCAGGGCCCAAGTACTACTGCTACCTCTGCATCCCCTATAGCTAAACCCCAGATGACCCCTGAGTAACAGAAAGGAAACCTGACATATCAGTTATAAGTCTATGAGATTCATTTCTAAATGGATCTGTCATATCTCTTATGAATCCTTTACAAACAGTAGCCACAAGGCCAGAGCTTTAAGCAACTTCAGAAAAGTTCACGTTATAGCACTTGAAGTGCTGAGACATTGTCTACATGTAAGAGACATTCCAAGTTCACTTAGAGAATTTGTAATGTAACATATGATGATAGTTCATTTCTGTTAAAAGTTTAGAACCTGTCCAGCTGTTGTAGCCGAAATATGGACCCTAAAATATGTTGAATTATGTCTGACAGGAACAGCCCACTGATTTCAATAAGAATTCTGAATTACTTAAATGGACATGTGCGGCTGCATTTTCCTCACACATTATAGTTAATAGTTGGTGGTCCTAGCATTGTTTTTTATAAAGCCATGTAATTTCATTGTTTTGACCTTTGGAAAGCAATCATATACCTAGATTTTCCAACATTGTTCAATATTGGTATGGGGTATTTTGGGCCCACCAGAGGACCAATCCTCCATCTATACAGAACACATACTATGTATGAACAATCACTAATTGTTTTTAGAATTTTGCATAACATCTAAATTATCAATAAGGGTTGTGTCATAAAATGCAGTGCCAAGTGTTCCTCTCCTCTGTGGGACTAGATAGGGGACCTTGTCATCATATGAGGATGTGGGACCACTAGAGGATGATATGGTCCTCTGGTGGGCCAGACAAACATAATGGAGATGCAGATCTATTTCTGTAAGCTAACTTCAATGATTACCAGGCCATATGAAAGAACACAATTATTCTAAGCAAGGTAGAATAAACTGATTTTTAGCAGAATTTAAGGAGATTAGCCAAAAGATTTCAATGAATAAATAACAGCGGTTATAAAGTCTCTCTACGGTGGACTGAAGTGATGATGCTGCGGTTATTACTGCTTGTACTTTTCACATGCATTCACAAACCTGGAAAGCTATGTGCACATCTCTAGAGTCAGATCAAAGGACCTTCAAGGGGTTATGCACTTTGCAATGTGCTAAGTAGAAAAGCATTTGAACTTCAAAATCTAAAACAGCAATGTGACTCTGGTACTTTTAGCGGCTTATATATGACCCATACTGGGTCAATGCTTGACCCATGAGGCACTGTGTCTTTTTATTTTAATTGCAGAGTGGAAAAAGAGAAAGAAGAAAGGAGGGAATACTATTTTTAGAAAAAGAGGGTGGATTTATGAAGGAAGGACGAAAGTAAGGAAGAAAGAAATAATATGTTTAGGACAAGAGGAAGGAATTATGAAGGAAGGTAGAGATGAGCGAATCTATTCGCCGCTTCATAGATTCATATCGAATCTTGGGATTTTTCAGCTGCAAAGCGAATCCGAATATTAGGTGATTCGCTTCGCTTTTGTACGCATTCGCTACGTAGTATATTCTACGTATAATTTAGTTACTCTATACGCTGTCGCGTACAAATTCAGTTCATCGATGCAGACTTTTCCCTGGTAGTTACTCTATAAGCTGTTGCGTACGAATTCAATTCAGCGATGCAGACTCCTCCCTGGTAGTTCCGCCCCTTTCTCCAGCGCGGGAGTATGATGAGGCTCATGCGTACGTCTTCTAAGAAGTTGCGTACATTTTGTAAATGAACATTCGTTATTAGTGAGTGAATGTTCGCTAATAGCACATAACATATATTTTGTACGCAAATACAACGAATCTATTCGTTGAATATACTAATTTTAGGAAAAGTTCGGCGAATGTTCGGCGAATAATTTTTTGAATGATTCACTCATCTCTAAAGGAAGGATGAAAGTAAGAAACACTAAGGAAGGAAGATAAAGGAAGGAAGGAATAATATGTTTAGGAAAAGAGGAAGGAATTATGAAGGAAGGATGAAAGTAAGGAAAATTGAAGAAGGAAGGAATAATATGTTTAGGAAAAGAGGAAGGAATTATGAAGGAAGGATGAAAGTAAGGAAGATTAAGGAAGTAAGGAATAATATGTTTAGGAAAAGAGGAAGGAATTATGAAGGAAGGATGAAAGTAAGGAAAATTAAAAAAGGAAGGAATAACATATTTAGGAAAAAAGGAAGGAATTATGAAGGAAGGATGAAATTAAGGAAGATTAAGGAAGGAAGGAATAATATGTTTAGGAAAAGAGGAAGGAATTATGAAGGAAGGATGACATTAAGGAAGATTAAGGAAGGAAGATTAAGGAAGGAAGGAATAATATGTTTAGGAAAAGAGGGAGGAAATTATGGAGGAAGGAAGAAAGGATGGAAGGAAGATTAGAAGGAAGGTAAGAAGGAAAGTAGAAGGAATAATGGGGATCATTTATCAAACTGGTGAAAAGTAGAACTGGAACTGAAAAGGAAAGAAAGAAGGAAGGTTGGAAGGAAGGAAGGAAGGAAGGAAGGAAAGAAGGTTATGTTCAAGAAAGGAGATATGAATGCATTAATATTATGGGAAGTAATAAAGGAAGGGAGCAAGGACAGAAGGAAAAAAAACATCATTATTCCGTCTATCCTTCATAATATCATATGTTCTTCTAATTTTCATTTTATCTATTTGTAGTGTCTCAGAAACACTTGCAAGTCTGTAGCTGTGTACTGTGCAGAAATGATTAATAAAAGAATATGAATATCATTGACTAGTTCATCATCTGTAATCATCAGACACTGTTTCACTAACTAAAAGTGCAGCAATGTTTCCACTGAGCTTCACCTATAAATTGTTCTGCAATAAAGAGCACGGCAGACATATTATCATGTTTAACTGCTCAGTGTGAACTAATAAGAATAACTCAGGGAGCCGAAATGTACAAAACAATGCTCAGTATCAAGTTCGAAATTGGAATTGACAAAATAAATTCTTAACAATGTTTAGTAACAGATGAATAGAATATAACCCGGCTTCTTCTGCCTTCCTCCTTCGCTCTCTATAAACATAAATACAAATTAAATTATCTTGACTGAATGGTGTCTATTTACTACTTTCATTTCATGCTTAATATTTTATATTTATGTGTGAACGCTCTCTAAAAACAATCTGGGCATACGAGACTGACAGCAGGAGCCAAGAATGATGTCCACATTGTGAAAAGAAGATGTCTTATTATAAATTATTCTTAAATTAGCTTACCTGCCATGCTACAATGTCTTTCAAGTGCAATTCCTCTTTATTGGGAAACCATGAAATTCCCTTTACTGTGCATCAATGTTCTGCTTTCTCTTACAAATGGTTATGTAGTTCACTTTTCATCTGTGTTCCAAATTGCTTATTACAGTATGATAAAGAAAATTATTCAGAGCTAATATGTAAATTAGCTTTTATGTATGTATATTTTAATAAAACAAAACAACAGGTGAACTAATGTATGGACAACCTGTGCTGCGAATTAAAGGGGTTTTACAGGATTTTTATATTAATGGTCTATCCTCCATATGAGATTGGAGAGGGTCTGACTCCCAGCACCCCCATGATCACCTGTTTTAAGAAGCCGTGGTGCTCCTTGAGCATTTCCGATGCCTCTTCCTAGGCCATGTGGCATCACGTTCATCATCACATGGCCTTCAAGTGAATGGTCTAAGTTGCAATACCAAGTACAGCAACTATCAAATGGATGGCAATATGCTTGTTAAGCTGTGAAGAGGCCACAGAGCTCACCGGAGCTCCAGCGAGCACTTGAGTTTTCTCAAACAGCCATCTTTTTTTAATGACCTATCCTGAGGGCCATCATTATGAAAATTCCAGAAAATCCCTTTAATTTATGTAGGCAAGTAACAATCAGAAGTGCAACGCTGTTTTTGCTTTGTAAGGAGCAATAAGTTTTAAAATATTTGCAAATATGTAGATTGTATGCTATTTACGCTTGATGTTATCTTATGTGACCAGAAAAGATCAAGATGCTGCATCCTGAAATGAATTTACACATAATCCAGCACATACAAATTTGAAAGAAAAATCTATTGTTCATGCTTGCATAATAGGTGAAACTCAAATAGTAATTACTTCCATTGATATTGCCAAAACGTGCCATGTATACTATATATACACTATTTGCAGAGTTCACATATTTACTCTAGTAGCATCAAAGTTTATTCCAGACATTATAGCTGGTCTTAGATTGCCAATGTTTCTTCACAGTGTGTCTACTTTCATAGAAACTTTACTTCAATGAATCCTACAGCCCAAGGGAATTTGATGAATTCCTTTCAGGAATCAGAGGTGTATTCAATGAAATATAAGCTTGGGAAGAAGAGAATGAGCGATAGGTATGGCATAAATGTCAGCAGCTGGGAGACTGTAAATAGATATTACTCTGCTACACAAACATGCCCTTTTTATACTGTGACTCAGTTCCTATTTGAATATGATTTGCTTGTTATAGCTCTCAGGGAAAAAAAAATAACTCGGGCACATCTGATATTGAAATGAAAATTGAAATGGAGAACAAGAGAAGAGAGACAATGGAGGGAAGAGGTGAAGGGAGGGGGTGAAGGAAGACAAGGATCATACATATAACTAGATCCCAAATGGATACTTATATTTCTTGAGGAACATTCTAAAGCAATGAAGACTTTCTATCAAGATACGCTTCATGTAGAAATAAACTGAGGAAAAGAGGTTTTAACCTGCAATTCAAGGTAGGTCTCCATCTCATAAGTATATATAAGGTCCCTTTTACCTTTACCTTTTTTGATGAAAAATGGAAAGAGGTCCCTGAGCTGTTGTATACATGCCTGCATGATTGTCTATAGCCTAATCCTTTCGCTTTCTGTGAAGCTCTGCAATACTTGTATCCTTTTACCTAAAAGCTTCATAGCATGGTGTACTTAGCGGGTATCTGGGCTAGCAGGAGGACCGTTCATAAAATAAGATGTAGCCATTGACTTGGGTAGACCACGACAGCGTGATAGGAACATTGCTTCCTCTTATAACATGGTATTGGGGTTAATCACAGAACATGCACAACACTGTAAGAAGACTACTAAGACTGTAGAGGATTCCTGGTTCATAAATTGAGTCTTGAGCTAATGATACATATTTTACAGTAAAATACAGTCTGGACCAAACTTAGAAGGGAAAATACAACACAAATATTCAAACTCATATAACTATTAAATTCATATTGATCATTCCACTGGGATTCTACATAGCTAAAAAGTGTTGTGCCTCCAGTCGTGATCTCCTAGATTTCCTTTCAGGTAAATTCTATAAAACTTGCATTACACACATTTGCACTATGCACACACACCCGGAGAGCCCCTTTAAGATGTTGTCTCTCTGCATCTGGATTGTATTAACTGCCTGTGCTGAGCCATTTCTCAACAAAGCTGTCTATTCAGCGTGAAGCAAACCAAATCTTCTTTACTCTTTGTTTGTTTGGAAACAAATCAATCAAGGTTTTCCATTTGTCACTGTGAAGAAACTCAATTGAATCTTGTTACGTTCATTAGAATAAATAACGAAATAACCAAGATCTTGCTATATATTTGTAAGAATCGAACCAATTAAGAACCATGTAAAAGCGTTCAAGTATAATTTCACTTTAATACCTTAGAGCTATCAGAGGATTCTAAAATACAAAATAATACATTTTAAAACTTAGGTGATGCTTTAAATTTACTTGTTTAAGGAAATGAAAATATGTAAATATTACTTTATTATAAATATATTACCAAATACATTTCATTTTGACAGTGATCACAGACTAACAGCACAAGCCAGAATCTCAGGCACACACTGTGTATATATATATATATATATATATATATATATATATATATATATATATATATATATATAATTCATTTAATGTTTCTGTGTGTCGTTGAAGAGAAAGTCAGTGCATCGCTTCGTACGGGTATATTTAATCTATTTCATTTAATGTTTCTGTGTGTCATTGCAGAGAGAAAGTCTCCCTCCCTCACACCCCTGCAGCTGGCAGAAGTTGTTTTTTATCTTCAATTTTTCAATCCCCGTTTGCTGCGGAGTGGGAGGGGGCGTGGCCTGACCGAGTCGGGGGCATGACTTAGCGAGACATGGGGCAGGGGTTTTAAGCCATTCTTTTGAGATTGGACTGAATTATAGATCGATGCCACGGTAATTTATGAGGACACGCAATGGGTAGCAATGGAAGAAAACATCTTTTATTACTACTGAACAGTCGTAGTCTAAAATTAGTCTATTTCATTTAATGTTTCTGTGTGTTGTTGCAGAGAGAAAGTCAATACAGGTGACAGAAGTTGATTTTTACCTTCATTTTTTCAATCCCCATTTGGCTGCAGAGTGGGAGGGGGCGTGGCCTGGCAGAGTCAGGCCTTGGCTTAGCGAGACCTGGGGCGGGGGTTTTAAGTCCTTCTTTAGGGGGTGGCCTGAATTATAGGTCGATGCCATGGTAATTTATGAGGACACGCAATGTGTAGCAGTGGAACAAAACATCTTTTATTACTACTGAACGGTCTTAGTCTAAAATTAGTCTAAAACATAAGTTATATTTCTGGTAACCGGAATACCCCTTTAACAGTGTCATCCACAGAGCTCTGCCCCTTTAAAGCAGCGAATAGAAATGGCTGAGCTCCTCAGCTGGCTGCTAATTACCTGGCTAGGCTGTTATGGAAACCTGTGTGCATGTGGAGAAAATGGCAGTTGGAATTTGAAGTGAAATGCTTCCAGACTAATATTGGCTAATGGAGATCATATTTTGGGAATATATCGGGAACGGTATGTCCTAGAGAGCTTAGACCTGGTCTAAAACCTTCCTGGACACCTGATGTACCTGTGTGCCGAATTTGGTGAAAATCGGTCCAGTAGTTTGGTCGCGCATAGAGAACAGACAGATAGACACACAGAAACTCATTTTTATAATATTAATAGATTTATATATCAGAGTTAAAGGGGTTGTCTGGGTTCAGAGCTGAACCTGGACATATCCCCTTCTTCCCCCACTCAGCCCCTCTGACATAAGCAGCAGAGCATTTTTATGCTCTGATGCTAACCCTTGCCCTTCCTTGCCCTGTGCTGAATTGCGCATGGCAAGGGCTTTTTCTGCAGATCCGCTGCCATAGCCCTGACCGCCCATTAGTGTCGGTGACGTCACTGGGAACACTGCTAGTTGGAAGCTAGGGGGTAGTTCTGACAAGTCAGCAGGCCCTTACAAAAGCCCACAGTCATATGTGTATATATATATATATATATATATATATATACATATATACACACACACGCATATATATATACACACACACACATATATATATACACACACACACATTACACAATCATATATACTGTACATACTGCATAGTTCACACACATATATACAATTTACTGTATACATTTACTCAGTCATAGATGTATTTCACATTTATACAGATGCATTAGACAATTACATACATATATCACACACATACATATGTACAGAATACAGTACACTACACAGACACATGTACATATATGTAAACACACACATATTACACTGACACACTTACCTTCTGTGCAGGTCCAGGGTACACAGAAGAGATAGGAGGAAATCTTCTTCTCAGCATGGAGTGTCCCGACTGCTGTACATGGATTACAGCCGAGGAGGAGGCTGCAGGGAGGACAGGGAAGAGAAGCAGAGTGGGGGAGGGGAGCACTTGGGAGGCTTCTTATGGCAGCAGCACATCTTGCTCTTGCTGCTGACAGTGCAGCCCCTGTGGACATGTTGCAGGCTCCTGCCCGTTGCAAGGTACATCTCCTCATGATAGAATGTGGCCTTTGCTGGGAAGAGGGGGGGAGCTGGCACTACTTGCACAGAAGAAGCAGGGAGGGGAGCTGGAAGGCGGAGCCAGAGGCAGAGGCCCTGGCAAGGACTCTAGACAGGAGCTGCTGTACTAATTGTAATAGGGGGACGGGGCCTATACTCCACAGCCTGGCCCCCTTCCTCCACGGGCCCCATAGCAGCTGCGTGGTCTGCCTCTATTAAAGGTACGCCACTGGCACTAGGTGACATTGCATTTTGTATATGCATTTACCAATGGAGCCACTGTCATTTTTTCGAAATGATCAGTTTTAAACTGGTAGTTGGTAAAGTTATGGTTTATTGGGACTATGGTGCATATTTATTAAGACCAGTGTTTTAGACTTTAGGTCTTAATAAAGCCATAAACTGGCAGTGGATCTGCTGCAGTCTGTGGCATAGCTATCAGCGGCAGCGGTCGCAGTTGCCAATTAGACAAGGTGCGGTGCGGCGGCAGTATGGCAGAGGGAGATGAGCGCTTCCATTGTGAAACAGATGCCTGTGCTGCGGGGCAGGGGAGGCATCTCCCCTGCCCGTTTCTCTGATACGCTACAGGCACTAGGCCTGCAGCCTATCAGAGGCCGGCTCAGGCGGTGCGACACAGGGACACAGGCCAGCTCAATGGAGGTAAGTGTAAATGTTTTTTTTTTTTTTTTATTGGTGCAATCACGGACCGGAGCTCTATTGGGGGCACTGGGGGCATTTGTTACTGGCACATGGGGGCAGTGAGGGCATTTGTTACTGGCACATGGGGGCATTAGGGGCATTTGTTACTGGCACATGGGGGCATTTGTTACTGGCACATGGGGTCACTGGGGGTCATTTCTTACTGGCACATGGGGCACTACGGACATTTCTTACTGGCACATGGGGGCACTGGGGGCATTTTTTTAGTGGCATATGGGGGCACTGGGGGCCATTTCTTATTGGCACTGGGGGCATTTCTTACTGGCACATGGGGGCACTGGGGGGCATTTCTTACTAGCACATGGGGGCACTGGGGGCATTTCTTACTTGCACTTGGGGGCACTGGGGGCATTTCTTACTGGCACTGGGAACATTTCTTACTGGCACTGGGGGCATTTCTTACTGGCACATGATTTGGGGGGCATCTATGGGGGTGGGACACTTTTTACTGGCACATGATTTTGGGGGGGAATCAATAGGGGGGAGCACTTCTTACTGGCACATTATTGGGGGGGCACTATGGGGCACTTCTTACTGGCACATTATTGGAGGGCACTATGGGGGCACTTCTTACTGGCACATTATTGGGGGGAAATTTTGGGGGGACTTCTGGCACATTATTGGGGCACTTCTTACTGGCATATTATTGGGGTGCACTATGGGGGCACGTCTTACTGGCACATTATTGGGTGGAATTTTGGGGGCACTTCTTACTGGCACATTGGAAGCATTATTACTTCTGGGGCACAGTGGGGACATTAGTACTGTTGGCGGCACTATTACTAACAAGTGCACTCTGGCAGAGAATTATTAGTTGGGACTTTGGGGGCACTATTACTGTGGGGGTCACTATTACTGTGGGGGTCACTATTACTGTGGGGGCACTATTACTGTGGGGGGCACTATTACTGTGGGGGCACCCTGGCACAGTATCAGCGCAGTTATTTCTGGGGGACGTTATGTTTACACCATTACTGTCAGGGACACTATTTGCTGGGCGCAGTTATTTTAGGACACTGTGTGCCAATAATTATTGAAGGGCACTCTCTGTGTGGTACTAGTGGCACAGTACTGGGGGTGGTAGGATGATTTGTCCAGAAGATGGGAGGATGATGGAAAAGTAATAAACTAAGATTTTTTTCTGTCAAACTGCAGAGATAAAAAATGGCGTCTGGTCTGAAAGGGGAAGATGAGGAAAGAGAACATCTACATCAGAGGAGACGTCACTGGATGTAAGAGGTATGGGGCACTGGATTAGGCTACATTCACATGAACGTTGTGTTTTGCAGTCTGCAAATTGCAGATCCGCAAAAAAAACAGATGATGTTCTGTATGGCATCCGTTTTTTTTTTGTGGATCCACTGTAACAATGCCTATCCTTGTCTGCAAAACGGACAAAAAAGGAATGGACATACAGATGCGGACAGCACACAGTGTTAATTTAAGTGAATGGGTCCGCATCTGAGCCGCAAAATATGTCATGTGAATGTAGCCTTACCCTGTATGTTCTGTAGTGATATACGTAATGTTAGGAGGGAAAAGGTTAGGGTGAGAATTTGGCATGGGGGGGGGGTTCAATTTTTGACTTGAGAAAAACTAGTTGCACCAGCGCTGAGGGAAGGGGGAAGGCTAAGCTGAACTCTTGCACCAGGGCCCATGAGCCTTTAGCTACACCCCTGGCTGCAGTTATGTGGTGTCCTCTTCATAATTTTGGTGGATCCTGCACCAGTTCTAAATGTAAGACAGCTTCCGAGCTGTCCTACATTTAGACCTTTTTCAACACCTTAGAAAATGGTAATTGAGACGGGCTTTCCGGCCATACCCGTCCCCGACCACGCCATGACCACTTATTTAGACATGGAGCCAGGCATATTTCAGTATAATAAATGACCCCCTATGTTTTCAGTTATTTCTACCAATAGAGCCACAGTAATAGTAATTTTATGGTGGCAGGTTCAATGAAAATCAACAATAAAATATATTTTTATCATATATCACCAATCTCATGCTTCATTCTAACCAGTTAATAATTGTTACAATCATCCAGGGCACTACATACATGTGCCTCCTCCTGTAATGCCCATTGAGTTGTATCCTCACATTTCTCTACAAATCTGGGGCACCTTAATTTATTTTCTTATATGTTATAGAGACAAATCAGAAGTCAACTTCAGCAGGGTCAACAAAGTCTAAATATGAATGCCACAGCATCCTGTAACAACCAGTTATATAGTATGTCTCTCATTTCTACATGTGAAACACAACTTCTCCCCCATCATCATGGCTGCATTCAGTGATGAAGCCCATGGATGTGGTCACTGCTTTCCTGACCCCATGAGACTTCTCCCTTACATGGCTTCATACTGGGTGTGCACATATTACCTAATATATGCAATATCCAGTCATGCCAGTCTGCCAAACTAAGCCGCTGTAACCGGTATATATACCAGAAAATCTTTGAGCTAACAGTATTGCCTTTGATACTCCATTCTCATGACCACAATTTCTCGCATGAGAAGTGATTTATCAGAAGTTCATAATGTCATCAGTGATGCGTTTCCAACCAGATGGCATTATCCATAAAATTGTGTGTCAAGAAAACATTTAAATTTAATGTAGCTCATTTTAGATGAAGGGGCAAAGGAACTACAATGGCAACTCTTGCAGATTGTATAAAGGATGTGCTCAAATATGTAATAATAGGTAATTACAGTAAATTCAAGAGAAGAAATTCATGAGAAGCGATGCAAAGAATGTGATGAGAAAATAAAAGGGTTTCTACCATGCTAAAATATGTTCAATAGCAAGTAATCTGTTGCAGAAATTGATAACTGAATACAGCAATGATATATCCACAGTTACCAGTAAAAGCTCTTTATCACACAGCTCATTTTCAAGCAATTTGTTAAAACACTATGATTTATCTTTTAAATATGTGGTTAGTTATTGGATATGCT
This sequence comes from Rhinella marina, assembly GCA_900303285.1. Lineage (NCBI taxonomy): Eukaryota > Metazoa > Chordata > Amphibia > Anura > Bufonidae > Rhinella > Rhinella marina. Next base: position 123,598 of record ONZH01006231.1, read on the forward strand.
CTGGCAGCAAGAAACCAAGGAAATATGCTAAAGATGCTGTCAATGAAGCAGTGCCATAAGCTAAGCATCTGGATTTACGTCTTTGCAGATCTTCTGTAATGCATAAGTCACAGGGTTTTCCAATTCAGAAAGTGAGGCTCAGATTCAATGCTCCAGACAGCACGAGATCAATAAATAACACAGATTACACATTGTAAAATAGTACCACATAATAAAGCTTGATAACAAATTCATCCCTAAGAAGACTAGGAATCCGATTAGTATAATTCTTTTTAGCTATTTATCATAATTTTTAAAGGTTTTCCAACTTGGGAAGCTTTCATTTCTAAAAATCTTCAGCTTCTGAATGTGAGCAAAAAAGTTGTCTTCACCAGTTTAGTTTCAAAAAGGACACAGATTAGGAAGAATTGAGCATAAAATATAACATTTTCTAATCTAATAATAATAATAATTATTATTATTATTATTTTGTGCCATTAATTCCAGGATGGTGAACATATAAAAGACTTTACATACATAATATAAAACAAAAAAGTACAATAAACATTAAAAGGGTTGTCTCACTTCAGCAAGTGCCATTTATCATGTAGAGAAGGTTAATACAAGACACTTATATATATATATATATATATACATACACAGGCGTGGAGAGAATTGTTGGTACCGTTCTGTTAACGAAAGAAGAATCCACAATGGTCACTGAAATAACTTGAAACTGACAAAAGTAGGAAGTTATAACAAATAAACATTTACTGAAAATCTGACATTGCTTCTGAAATGTGATCCAACAGAATAATAAAAAAAAAAAAACTAATGAAACTGGCCTGGACAAAAATGATGGTACCCTTAACTTAATATTTTGTTGCACAACCTTTTAACACCCTTTGCACTCTGTTTATTAGGATTCAGTCAAGTCCCCTTGCACCTCAATGTTTCCCTCATTTTCCTTGTCTTGGTGCTGTCATTTATTGCAAGTAAAGGTCCAAGAAGAAGTGAAATAAAAACAGATGATGGGGAATTGCCGATCGAGTTACAAAAAATGTTTTATTTGTACAAGCAATGTATAATACCTTATAAAGGCAGATAGAGACATATATATATATATACACACACACAAGTGGGAGGGACCTGCTCAGCTGCATACAATTACAAGATAAATTGAATTAAAATTATCTTATTGGTTTAAAAATTAATATAACTCCATGGAAAGCAGAGATAATACAAGATAATCCAAAATAAAGTGAAATAATCTGTTTTTGCAAGTAGGCAATTAAGGATTCAAAGTATGGCATATGCAAGCCAGACCTTAATCTAATAGTCCCAGATAGTAAGTAGAAGGGATCACATCATGTGAAAAATGTCTTTGTCTTGTCATATCTTGAACAATCACATGATCAGGAAGTGACGCCATGCTGGATATCACTGTTTGATGTTTTACAGCTCAGGGCACTTTTGTTATGGACTTTGAATTCCACTGGAGGATACTAATGGGTGAGTGATCCCTCTCTCTCCGCCCAGGATGTTCTCTGCATTATTAGTAAGCTACACTTACAGTATTTGCACAAAATCTGCACTGTGGTATAACTATATATGGTGTGATTTTTAATATGTATTTTCATTAAATGAATTTTTATGGGTCTTTTTTTACTTATTGTCTATCTATGATTAATTCAATGATATTGTTTATGTATTTTGTTACCACTATCAATTATGCTCATTATGAAGTCACTACCTGTGGATGGTCTATTTAAACCGCTATGTGTACATCACAACATGCTTAAAAAATTTCCAGGTGGGAGCTGAAACATTGCATTTTTATGGATACAGACAAATAAATCTACTACTTTTTTCACGTACCGTGATCCCTTCTACATGGTCAATAGATAGTGCCACTGCCTTCTCAAACAGCTGTTTGGCGGAGGTCCCGGGAAAAAAGTGTAGAACCCCTTTAAGAAAGATGAAATGACCTTCAAAAGGCATAAAGTTAAAGATGACATATTCCCTTTCTATTTTAAGCAAAAACATTTTTTCTTTTAATCTTTTACATTTAAAAAAAAGAAACTGTCCAGAAGCAAAACTTTGGGGGTGAGTACCTAGTAGCACCCCCCTCCCCCCGTCCATGCAAAATGTTTGTTTTTCCTTTTTAAAAAAATTCAAAATTTCTAAAATTCTGATTGACCTTTCTCATTATGCAGTATTGAGTGCAGATTGAGGGGAAAACCTTATCCTTTATTGTTGCTGCTAGTTAGAGGTGAAAAAGCAGGTTTTACTGAACCCATGATCTGATACTTCGAGTATGAAATGGGGATCCATCTATCAAGTGACTCCCATTCTAACATAGAATACTACATTTCCCATGATCATCCAGCATTTTCACATCTGATGCCTATCATGTCTATCTGCCTGCATGAATTCTCGTTGGTGGGACATAAGCTCAGTATTAGGTCTGCTGAGCCACATTAAATAGCTAACACTAGCTGCAGAGACTTCTGTGCATGGTCATATCAGGACTTTCAGGATGGACCTAGTGCACAACCATAAGAGAGAACAGCATTAAATATCTGGACAACTGTTTGTGACCTACTCCAAGCCATAAGCATGGGCCACTAAATCAAAACATTGGTAGCATATGGGACTTTTGGGGGACAGTTTTGTCTTGAATTTAGTAAGGTCGTGTTCACATCTGCACAAGTTATCTCTGTTGTTCTGCTCTGTTAGAGCAGAGCCAGACAGTCCCCATTGACAATAATAGGGTCTGTTCAGTTTCCATTCGGTTGTTTCCTTTTTTTTAGCAGAAACAAAAAATACTTTTTTTGTCCACTCCTTTGGGTGGAATCCACAACAATGAACATGAGGGGAGCCTTTAATTTGTATAATTGATAATTTAATATACTATTCACTTCTGTATGATTTATTTAGATATGATCTGGATAGTGGGAATTATTTGATGATAGTTGTCTAGAGGGTATTGAAAATATTCTTGGTAAGATATTTAGTTTTCTCGAGCAGTGTTCCTCATCTCCAGCCCTCAGGGCCCACCTTCAAGTCGTGTTTTGAGGATCTTCTTAGCATTGAGCAGGTGATACAATAAGTATCAATGCATCAGGGCGTACCACAGGTATTCATTCTGAAGGATATACTCAAATCATGACTGGCAGGAGGGCCCTGAGGACTGGAGTTGAGGAGCACTGTTCTAGAGGAGTTAATACCTAGTGATCTAGAATGGCGACAGGATTAAAGGTGATATCTGTGCAGCTCTTGGGTTTTAACGAGTTAATATCTAACATCCCCGGAGCTCTGGTTGGGTAACAGATTGACAACTAAGTTTTCTGGTGTTTTAGGATCATGAAAAAACTAACAGTATATTCTACAGTAATCTAATGCAGTACAAAGTACAAAAGTAAAGTACACATCATTTCAATTTTCATTTTAATCTATCAAAAATTCTGTGCTTGTGATTTTGATTATCAATCTTTCTAATGGTTATAGCTCTTTTTGTATGTAGTGCTAGAAATTATTTTCTTCCTTTCATACAGACTAAGGGGGGAATTTATTATGAGGGGATTTTTTATAGTCAGTTTGGCTTGAGTCTGCACTACCTAATTTGTGCCAAATTTATCAAACATCACACAATAACACCACAGCCTAGGGATCTTTCACCAACCCCCTACTGAAGTAAAAATGCGCCTTTTTTGTTTTGTTTTTTAAGTTGAAGTTGATAAAACTGTGCATAACATTTTGTGCAAAAATGGTGTGCATCAAAATGTTCCACTTTTTTTCTGCTGAAATCCTGGTGCAAAAAAAATTATCAGTTCCCCCATATTAAACATTCTGCCTACCTGCAGTGACCAGAAGCGGTCAATCACAGTACTGACTGTCTAAATCTTCCAGTAAAGAGCTCCCACTAGTGGCGGCTGAAAGCATAAAGAATTTTATTTTAATTCTACAGTTCTGCAAGTGCCTATTGTGACATATTGTCTTCTCAGCCACTGGACTCTGTAGCAACTGCTATGCCTACCACAGATGTAGCTATGTCCATGTATTGAAGGTTAATATTAAATATATCATGTAAAAAAATAAAAAAGAGAACGGACGCAAACAAAATTGAACTCACTTTGCATGGTTTCTAAAAATTCACAAAACAACAAGTCAGGATGGTAGACATACTTCTGTCTGAAAAAAATCAAATGAATATTTATTCAAGATACAATAAATCATTCAACAAATTATTGAAGGAATTACATGGTTTTTAAGCAGGCATTGGAACAGTCTCTTAGCAGTGCAAGTCCTCTGCCAAAACGACACTAACCACCCACCCATAACAACTACATGTAGTAGAAATGTTAAAGACTGATTGGTGCACTGCCAGTTTCAAACACCCACTCAAGCAACATGGCTCCATTACATGACAAAAGGGCAATGTTCCCATAATATCCTCCCACTTCATGAAAACAACAAAATCCTTATTTAGCAGAAGTACTGATGTCAGGTGTGATATCGGAAGTCTGATTCATTGTGTGATACTGGAAGTCATGTGGGTGTTGTACTATAGGCCCCTATAGCATGATAACCATAGTATTATTACTATTTTACAATAACCAGAATCTGTATTAACACTGTTTGGTGATCACAGACTTAGAGCCGCGGGCCGATAGCTGAATGAGTGCTCATAAGAACACTCGCTTCCAATCACTGAGCTGTGTAAATATAACAGTAATGAACCAAAAAACACATATATTATGTGAGCCCAAAAATCACTTCAGCACATCTCCCCGTGTAAACAAGGGATGTGCTGCAGACAAGATGGAAACTGTATGGGGCCATACGATCTTGTTTGTCCCCAAACAGATTACTTCAGATCAGTATAAAAGCCCTGTAAATAGGGCTGAGTGAAGTTCGGGTTCGTACCAAACATAGTGAGTTCGGGAACCCGGACCCAGACTTTTTCACTGAAGTCCGGGTTCAGTGTTCACGTCACTTTATTATTTTCCTTTATAACATGGTTATAGCAGAAAATAATAGCATTCCTATGACAGAATGCAAAAGAGTATGGCCATTTAGGAGTAAAAAAAACAACAACTCCCCTCATCCACTTGATCACGCTGCCGCAGTGTCTTCTATCTTAATTCATCAGTATCTGCCAAAGGACCTGCGATTACGTCACCGCGCTCACCACGTGGATAGATGACACTGCAGCAGCGCGATCAAGTAGATGAGGTGAGTTGTTTGTTTTTTTTCCCCTAAATGGCCATATTCTTTAGCATTCTGTCTTAAGAATGCTATAAACATGTTATAACGGAAAATAATAAAGCGAAGTTCAGGTCCCCATTGACTTCAATGGGGTTAGGGTTTGGGTCAAGCATATCTTGTTGATGTACCATAAATGTGAGGATGAGAATTCCCCTTTAACTCTGTAAAGTTCGGTTTTCTAAAAATTTACTTAGATAATTTGACAAAGTCCTTTTTTCTGCAGTGGTCCTCATTGTATGCCTTGTATTGGTTCTGTATATTTGTCATGATAAATGAGCCTCAGTAACTGGTATCCTAGAAACCTTCTGGGGGTCATGGTCATGGTAACTTGCAAGTCATGCTGCAACCTCATTCAGTTCTATGGCTGCTCTGCTACACAGTGATATTTGGTTGAGAAACGAGTGTTGTGGCCAAGATGGACATTAAAAACAGATAAACAGTCAGTTTAGTAATTTCTTTCTCTTCTTGATATGCTCATCTAAAATTATTGCAGGGATCAGATTATGTCCTTTGAAAAGTAAATACAGACAACAAATGATTTAACCAAGGTCATAGCGACCAATGAATTTCCAATATTCATTTAAATAAACAGGTCTGAAAAAGTCATCTTATTGTTGTCACGTTTTGTCGAATAATTTGTATGCAAGTGGCTTCTAAACTGTTAAAAATTGCATGACTTCATAGATCCCATCTGCACAATCCCTTAGAGAACCTATTTCACATCTGGACCAATCAGGGCTAGATGAAACATTGACAATGATGTCTCAGTCAGTTTTATACATGAGACCCACTATTCGTTTAGAAGGTTGTTTGAACTTTAAGGCTTTAGCAGCAAAAAATAAAAAAAAAACATGGTTTCCTGTAAGTGCTTGACGCCTGGCTACTGACCAGCCATACAATAAAGCTGCTAATCTTCATTTGGGTGAAAATGGTAGGCTAACATATAGGAGGACAGTGTATGAAGTCTAAAGTGCTTTAGAAATGCAAAAGTAGTATGAAGTGTCTGGGACATGTTATACATGTTGCCTACATCAGCTACATCAATGCCAACCATTTGGTACGTCAGTGAAGAAACCCACCATACTATGTAGTTAAAGTGCTTTTATATGGCGATTATCAGGAACAAACAAGATCTCAAGTTGATGAGAGCTGCAGCAATCATTTCCTCAGTACGGACAATCAGTAATGTGATTGCTCGTCCCCCATGTAGATTCATTGTTACTGGGCTGATCTGCTGTCTAGAAACAATGATTTTACGTGTCAGCCAATTCATAGGTGTTTGCTCATTCATAGGGTGACCACCAGCAACTTTTATACAAGCCAATAACCAGGAACAAACCTTTCTACCAATACTCATCGCTGATAATTGACCCGATTGTCGGTCCGTGTAAAAAGGAATATTAGTCTGACACAGCAAACATGTTCAGAAGGACAATCATTGGGCAGAGTGCTGTGTAGCATTCATTTATGTGAATAAATATGTACAGATAACATCACAAGCTTTTACCTCCATTCATATCTTGGGTACATCTGAGACATATGTTTGTTTTTTACTGTTCTGGTCCAGTTTTTGAGTGGTTTGTCTAATAGGAGCTATTAAAGAATACACGGTACATTCTTTATGACTCCAGGTTGTTCATGTAGAGAGCGCTATCCTTGCAAATTTCTAGAAAAGTCTTCAAAAATGGGTGCATCTTCAAAAGCTTCTTTAATTCATTCATCTGCAGGTGGTTTAGGTGGTTTAGATCTGGATTACTGGATTTCCTTTCCTGCTGGATTCCTATTTTTCCTACTCTGACATATGTGCCACCTTCAAAGTCCATTCTTCTGAAATGCTCCTCAGTGTACGCTTTATATTGGTTCTGTGGATTGCCATGATAAATGATCCTCAGTACCTGGGATCCTAGAAACCTCTTCTGGGGATCACGGTCCTGGCAACTTGCAAGTTATCCTTTACTTCCTTTCAGTTCTATGGCTGCACTGCTACACAGTGATCTTTGGTGGGGTGATGGGTGTTGCACCAAAGATGCTCATGCAGCCCCAGCCTAAAGGTACATTTAATAACAGTGGGAAAAAAAACAACATTAAAAACAAATTTTTTAAATTTTTTAAAAAGTTTTTTAATGGACATTTTGCATCAGTGTGCACATCCATTTTATAGCCATGCATCCGTTTTTAACATCCATTTTGCATTTGTTTTTAGCATCCATTAAAAACGGATACATTTCAAACCCCTGCAGTGCACTCATTATATATTATATCCCACACAGTGCCCTCAGTACATATGAATACCTCCCCCAGTGCCTTATGTATATATTAATGCCTCCCCAGTGCCTTCAATACATATTAATGCCCCCCCCAGTTATATAATGACCCCCATAGTGCCCCCATTATAAATAATGGCCCCTATAGTGTCCCCAGTATATATATAATGCCCCCCATAGTCTCCCCAGTCTAAATAATGCCCCCACCACCACCAGTGCCTTAAATACATAATGACGCACCCCACCACCACCCTCAACCCCCTTTGGTAACAACAAATTTACTCACCTGTAATGCGGAGCAATTGAGTATCTGTGGTGTGGTGGTTTTTTATTTTTTACATAGTGTACGGATAGCACTTCTGTCTAAACTGCCATTAAAAATGAACCCATTGATTTTAGTAGGTCCATCTGCCCATGAAAACAGCCAAAAATAGGACGTGTTCTATTTTGGTATTAATTACCACCATATAGATGAAAACGGGTCCATATACATAAACAGTAACTCCCACTGACCCACAATAGATATATATACCCAAAATCAAAAACTGGGAGAGTATTCACTCAATAATTCTTTATTATTATCACAATAAATAACATATACATTAAAATAATGATGGAGGACAATTATAGATACATGATTAAAAGGGACAGAGAGGGGCCAACATAAATAAGTAAGCTTTTATAATGTATGCAGAGTTAAATAGAAAATTCCACAGAAATGGTAGTATACACATGCAAATAAGGTATAATATCTAAAAGTCGTCTCATCCAAGCTACTGGGAATATATATTTCTCATATAAGCATAAATTACACACCTTAGACCAATGATCCCAAAGCAGTAAATATAGCAATAAGTATATGCTAATAAAGTGCTAGTGCCATAAGTAACTAAAGTATGCAAGACCTCATAATATCTAGTGTTATAAGCTCATGTTACCAACCGCCAAGTCCCACGCCCCGACGCGCGTTTCGCATCAAGCTTCTTCTCCCTGAAGAAGCTTGATGCGAAACGCGCGTCGGGGCGTGGGACTTGGCGGTTGGTAACATGAGCTTATAACACTAGATATTATGAGGTCTTGCATACTTTAGTTACTTATGGCACTAGCACTTTATTAGCATATACTTATTGCTATATTTACTGCTTTGGGATCATTGGTCTAAGGTGTGTAATTTATGCTTATATGAGAAATATATATTCCCAGTAGCTTGGATGAGACGACTTTTAGATATTATACCTTATTTGCATGTGTATACTACCAATTCTGTGGAATTTTCTATTTAACTCTGCATACATTATAAAAGTTTACTTATTTATGTTGGCCCCTCTCTGTCCCTTTTAATCATGTATCTATAATTGTCCTCCATCATTATTTTAATGTATATGTTATCTATTTTGGTATTAACTAGCCGTTAAGATAACAGTCATGTGAATACCCCCTGCAATGGTTCTGAAAACAGTTGTGTTGGATTACAGTCCCTTGGGCCCACCAGAGGAAATGATTCTGAGGGCCCACAGACTGTTTTATTAGAGGTCCATTATTGGCAGAGCTTGGGTTCACTAGAGGATCCTTTGGTACCCTGGTGGGCTAGTCTGACCCTGGAAAACTGTCATCACACAGATGAACCCTAAGAGTTTTCTGTGATGCCAGCACAATACTTTTTAGTGGAGCAGACAACCCTTTTAAATAGTATGTGACGTCTGATGAATGACCTTTAACGGTAGTGGGTTTTCTACAACTGCCTGACACAATAGCTTCATATATTCTATTGGTAAGTGTCTTCATTTATCATTAACAGCTCATTACTGCACTTTTTCTTCTAGAAAGCCCCTGCAATAAATCAGAGACCTGTGACATTTTTATGAATTACAACTAATTTTTCCATTTTAGGTTTAAGCTGGCACCCATGCCATGTGTCCTGAAAAATGCTGCTGTGGTAAAAGAAGGAAAATAGTATATATGCTATAGCATAAGGGAATCTTATATTTTTATTTTGCCGGCCCTCAACCTATTTTTGTAAACTGCATCTTTCTTGGGCATCCCGCTAAACCTTCGTATAATAACTCTCAGCAGTGTGTGTGACTCTGCTTAAGAGAAGGACTTAATTAGTCTCCTCAGCGACTATTGATCACACAGGGAATTCTATAAAAAACTGGAAACAAAAGGGCTGATTTGCTACGAAGAGCATTGATCTAATTCATTCCATGTAGCCACAGTTTCTGCCTTGCCCCCATTATCTATCAGAAGCTGGGCTGATTATAGTGTATACGATGATGCATCCATTCTTGAACTAGCAGCCCATTAGAGATGAGGGAATCGATTCGTCGATTCGTTGATTCGTATCGAATCTTGGGAATTTTCAGCTGCGAAGCGAATCCGAATATTAGGTGATTCCCTTCGGCTTTGTACACATTCGCTACGTAGTTTGTCCTATCAATTATACGCTATTGCTACGTATAAGTTACTCTATACGCTGTTGCGTATAAATTCAATTCATTAGCCATGAAGACTCCTCCCCGGTAGCTCCGGCCCCTTCTCCAGTGCGAGAGGAAGACGAGGCAACTCAGGCAATTAAGATGGCGAGACAGCGAGGCCCTGACTGGGGAGGCATGGTGTGGGGCACCGACCCCTATGAGGAGAAGGAACCGGAGATCTACGTCTCTCAACATGTCCGGCAGCCTAAGAAGTCGGTTGAGGTGCCCGCTGAGGTGTTCACTCTGCTGGCTAACGCGGCGGAGGCGGCAGGAGTTCCCACTCCGCCGCGCAAGGACTACTCCCTTCGCCAAAATTTGATGGTCCCCGAAGCTGTCACCCAGAACGCCCTGACGCTCTGGGAATACAAAAAGTTGGTAGAGGAGTGAGTTGTGCAGGTGTTGGAGCACCCACGGTCCGGTGACCCTAAGCTGGAGTGCAGAAAGGATGCCGTTATGTGGTTCAGTGTCGAATGGGGAGTTGGTTTTATCGCAGATGAGGAGACGGCAGAAGAATTATACGTGAACCGCCGTTCTGTAAAGCGGCCGTATCTTCCGCCCGTCCACCACAATCTCCACGCAGGGGATTACGTGGAGTATACCGCTATGAAGAGCCTCCAAGGCCCCTTTGCTACTGGAGTGAAACTCCTTACGCGACCAGCTACTCCTGCAGTGCCCCCAGAAGACTGGACTGAGGAGGCCCAGGCCTCAGAAGAGGCTCGGTGTTCCCATGAGACCAATGATGGGACTCTGCGATCTGAGGAGAAATCCCAACCTCAGCTGGAACCCCTGATAACAGATTTGCCACCGCCGCCGATCCTTCATGTGGGACAGATGACCACCAACAGTTTTGTGTACCAGCCATCGGTGGTACAATACCAACTGCCATGGCAGGTGCAGGCCGCACAGTCCGCCGCTTGTGGAAGACCATTACCAGAGCCCTTACAGCCGGAGATTCTGTCACCTTGTATGCCGGCGGGAGGATCTGGCCCCTACAAGGTAAAGGGCAAGGCCCAAGTTGCCACGGCCCTTGCCAGTGTGACCGCCCGGTCACTACCAAAACCATTCCTGAGAGGTCAGTGGAGCTCTGCTGCTGCAGCCAGTGTAGCTTTCATGAGGCAGGAGCGCCCTCTCATGTCTTTTAGCTCCAGCAGCAGTGAAGAGGACCTGCAGGCCCTTAAGTAAGGATCCTGCAGCTTTTATGGGAGCCACAACGTGGACATAACCTGAAGGGTGAGCACTAGTTGGCCTTTGTTTTTATTTTTGTTGCCCTGCATTTGTCCTCACCCAGATGGACATGGATTGTCAGGACTTCCCCCATCAAAAAAAAAGTTTTAACCAAGTTGCGCAGACATGCGCCTCATCCCTTTTTTCCCCTTTTAGGTTATTGGGGAGCCCCTTGAAAGAGGGTTTTTTAAGGAACTTTCGCTGCTATTTTATTACCCATTTGGATTACAATTACCTATGTGGATTACAAATTACAACTGAGTTTGGGACTCTGTTCCAGTTGTATGACAAGTGTCAGAAGAAAAGAGACTTAAACGTGTCTGTGAGCATACTAGGTAGGTGATATTTAAAATGTTTACATTATACCTATAATGTATTTGCACTATATTGTTTGCACTGGATTGTTTGCACTAATGTTTTTACCTTTCAGCAACGTTTTCAAGTATATTGCCCATTGTGTGTATTTCTTTACAGGTACCGCAATGTGTCCTCATATTCACTTTATTATATGGTGGACGGTTGTATTATTCACTTAGCTGGATAGACAGCACCTTACATGTTCTACCTTAAATATACATACTGCCTCTGAGGGCGATTTCAGATCTGACCACTTATGCTGGATCTGGCCCGGGGTCCGCAAGGTGTTGAAACGATGGCGTAAGCCTCGGATCACCTGCTGGATCACCTCCTTTTTATGTTGGTTCGGGTGGCGGTGTGTGCCATCGTAAAACGTAATCCTGGCGGTCCATCAGCCGGACTATGTATTTCAGCTGTGCAGCAGAGCTAAATGATGAGGATCGTCTGGATGCCATTATCGAATATTCGCTCTGCTTCTGAGGAGTGCACGCCGCGGCCTCTCGTCGTACGTGCCTGCATATTACGTAATCGCGTAGACAATAGTACGCTGAGGATTCGTACGCTATTTGTGCGTACGTCTGCTAAGAAGTTGCGTACATTTTTTGAAAGAGTGTTCGTTATTAGTGCGCGAATGTTCGCTAATAGCACATAATACAACAATTCTATTCATCGAATATAAGAATCTTAGGAAAAGTTCAGCGAATGTTCGGCGAATAAAATTTTGAATGATTCGCTCATCTCTACAGCCCATATTGTTAGATCACACTGTTAGGCTATTTTCACACTAGCCTTTTTGCTGGATCCGGCAGGGATCAGCAAAAATGCTTCTATTACTGATAATACAACCATCTGCATCTGTTATGAACGGATCAGGTTGTATTATCTTTAACATAGCCAAGACGGATCCGTCATGAACTCCATTGAAAGTCAATGGGGGATGGATCCATTTTCTATTGTGTCAGAGAAAATGGATCTGTCTTGTGGGTCATGAGGGTTCCGTCTTGCTCCTCATCCCATGCTGCATGCTGCAGTCCGCTCATCGGTATGAGAATGCAATCAAACAGAATGGAATGCATTTTGGAGCATTCAGTTCTGTTCAGTTACATTTTGTCCCCATTGAAGGGCCCTGTGTGACCACAGCCTGAAAGAGTCACATAGTTATTGGGAAAATATATGTGAAGACTAGTCCTAAAATGTTAATGACAGTGCAGTACAACAAATAAGGGGTCAGTTTGTTTTGAAAATTGTTGGGAGGTCTCAGGGTAAGCCTCCACAAACAATCACATTGAAGACCTATGCTTCTGATGTTAAATCCGCCTTCTCTACTTAGCTTGTACTGTCTTGATTTAAAGTCTTATAGTCTTGCTTTGGGGGGTACTATCTCTTCTTGGAGAGAAAGCGCCTTAAAAGTGTGAGGAGACTTCTAGATCATACATGCTCCTCTGGATTTCTGGGAATAAAGGGATGCAAATGAGCTCATAACAAGCTCTACCTCTAAGGCTACGTTCACACTTCAGTTATTTGATCAGTTATTTCCATCAGTTATTGTGATCCAAAACCAGTAGTGAAACCTCCACAGACATAAGGTATAATGGAAAGATCTGCTCCTGTTCTGTGTTTATACCCACACCTGGTTTTGGCTCACAATAACTGATGGAAATAACTGATCAAATAACTGAAGTGTGAACACAGCCTAAGATGTAAGGCAGATATCCTATAAGTCAATGTTGCATCCCTTTCTTCCCAGAATTCCCCCTCCCACCCAGAAATACCAGCGATCTATGATTATCTTCTCCCCAGGGTTACCAACTTAAATTTTTATTTTTTTGTAGACTATTTATCCAAAAATCACGGACAGACAAAATTTTTTATGGTCAAATTGAAAAACTATAATGAACTTTAAATATTATAAGTGATACATGTATATAGGTCAGATACTAATACTGAACATATTACCAGCATTTACTGTGAGCTCTAAAATGTTGAGAATTACAATCAAAGTGACCTGCTCAAGTACCAGCAGCCTCAAAATAGATCACAGACCAATCTAATTTTTTTCACAGACACTTGAAAAAAGTTCCCTATTTTTACGGACTGTCCAGGAATTTCTGGATGGTTGTCAACCTTGCTCCTCACTGCCTCTTTTCACTGCACCTCTGATGCCCACATGTTAACTTCTGCATGGATGGTTATCACATGCTGCTGCAGCCAATGACTGGCTTCCATGATGATGTGTCCTAAAGTGGCACATCATTGCTGGGTCACGTGGGACTCATCTACACTGAGGCCATCTATTGGTTGCATGGTTCACATGACACTGTCCATGCCGAAGTTGATAGGTGGGGACTGGAAGTGCAGTGACGACACCTAGGGAGCCATACAGCCAGAATGAAGTAGCATGGAGCAGGTTAAAATTGATCACGTAACAGTTAATGGTGGGTCAAGAGAAATTTAAAGACAAAATACCCAGAACAATTCCCTTAGGGATGTGTTTGTCAACAAGCCCATTGACTGGTTCTATTACCAACCTGTGGAACTTTGAAAGTCTACATCAGAACAAGATATTTAAAGGCATATACTTTTGCTTCGAGATGAACATAAATGTATGTTTATAACGTACAAATCCACACAGAACACTGGTCCCTCAACTTTCAATACTAATTGGTTCCGGACGATCATTGTAAGTAGAGATGAGCGAATCATTGAAAAAATTATTCGCCGAACATTCGGCGAACTTTTCCTAGAATTCGTGTATTCGACGAATAGATGTATTTGCGTACAAAATATACGTTATTATGTGCTATTAGCGAACATTTGCTCACTAATAACGAACGTTGATTTACAAAATGTACGCAACTTCTTAGAAGACTTACGTATGAGCGAACAAATAGCTTACGAATCTCAGCGTACTATTGTCTAAGCGATTACGTAATACGCAGGCACGTACGAGGAGAGGCACATATATGGTAAATAGTGCAAATACATTATTATAGGTATAATATAAAAATTTTAAATATCACCTACCTAGTATGCTCACGGACACGTTTAAGTCTCTTTTCTTCTGATGCTTTTCATAGAACTGGAGCAGAGTCCCAAACTCAGTCGCAATTTGTAATCCACATAGGTAAAATTGTAATCCAAATGGGTAAAAAAATATATATATACTATATATAAATCCGCTCAGCTTCTCCTGCTCTATGACTTTGTACTTTCAGATTGCATTGCATTTTGTCACAGGTCCATTTAAAGGGGTTCTCCGGGAATTAAGAAAATGAAAATACTTAAATATTACTTCATTATTAAAATATTCCTAGATACCTCACATTAGTTATAACGGCTCGTTTTGTCTGGGACGCAATCATTAGGAGAAAAATAAATGGCCACTGTCCTATTAGTAGACACGAAACCTGTCCTAATCACACAGCAGGACAAGTTACTTCACAGCACTGAGGTAAAGATCTGTCTCATCCTCCTCTCTGTTCTACTTGTCAGGGATTAAGATCCTGAATACAGCTGACAAGATCTTTAGCTGAATCTCTGTAGGAATGTAGTTCATGAGCAGATGTGGCTGATGAGCAGCAGCTCTTATGTGCAGTCTCCATTACCACAGCCACATTGTCCTGTCCGTCCTCTCCATACTTCATGTCTCCTCATGAACCCCATTCCTACAGAGATTCAGCTAAATATATTAAACTGTATTCAGGATCATAATCCCTGACAAGCAGTGCAGAGAGGAGGATGAGGCAGCTCTTTAGTTCAGTGTTGTGAAGTAACTTGTCCTGCTGTGTGATTAGGACAGGTTTTGTGTGCACTAATAGGACGACGGTCATTTTATTTCTCCTAATGATTACTCCCCAGACAAAACGAGAAATTATAACTAATAAAAGGTATATTGGTATATATTTATAATAAAGTAATATTTAAGTATTTTCATTTTCTTAATTCCCGGAGAACCCCTTTAACATTGGACAACATGGAGGTACAGTATTAGTCATTGCAGACTGGATGCTACTAATACTATACTACTGATCCATTCAAAACAGATCATACCGTGGCATGTGACCGACACACTGATAAGAAGATATTGTATAGACTGCCTTCTATGCAAAATTAGACTACTGAAAAGAGTATTGCGTTTGCTGTTTATATATATATGGAAGCCGCTACATCGTCGAGCTATTGAAGCACAAAATCTACGAAGACACATGTAACACGCAAAAGCAAACCTAACAGTAGAGCAGAAATGATATCATTTCCTGGTTATCAAGTGAGAATGAATGCTACAGAATGTTTGTATGTTTTATATGGAAGTGGATTGGGCATGCGGGAAAACATGAAAGGCGTATGGTTGTGCTTTGCTTGTCAGGAGCTCATTTAGTAATTAAGTGAGCAAGTGTCTTTTGAAGCATCAAATATACAGCTGTGATCTGCTTGTTAAGGACCTAGCAACTTTATTTATATAGTAGTTACACATAAAACATGTGCTGCGCTTTTCTATTCCCAGTCAATGTCATTTTGTTTTGTGCCTTTTCAATGGTGATATTAATAAGGATGAAAATTGAATCCTAGGCAGATCCTCGGCGCAGAAATCCAGTTTATTCAAGCAGGATATTTTCTTCTCATTCATCTCATTTGTATCTGGAAATCAATATCAGAAATACAAATGACTCCTTCACCATAATGCCACTTAACATCCATCAACTACTTCAAGACTCCTTCCTGACCAGATACATGTGGCTTCAAAATAAATATTTATTTTGTTTTCTATTTGGCTTTGTTTCAGTGATACATTGCACTCTAAATTTATGCCTTTTTTCATATTTTTAGTTTTTATTTTTTATACTCTAAAAATGTGAAAAAAGGTAGAGATAAAAAAAAGTTTTCATGTTTTGTACAAAGTGCAAAGTAAAATACTTTTTTCTCTTATGGTTTTGATATAGGAGATGTATAGTTTATGGTCGCCAGGGCTAGAAACTGCGGGGTGGGCTACTGGTGTCTTATTTTTATTATTATTATTTTGTTTTTCTCCCTTATAAGGCCATACAAGACTTTTTGGGATATTTAACATGACAATTTCTTGACTGTTGATATTTCCTGTAACGGCGGTTGACATATTACTCAGGATCCAGCAATCATATCATCAGTATTTCCTGATCTCTATACACTCTATATATATATATATATATCCATGTCTTCTCAGTGGGGAACCCGGCTACTATCTCTGCAATAATGTTCAGAAGTTAAATGATGACTGCCCAGACCCATATAGTTTATGGCCCACATGGGGCTAAAAAAAAGTGTCAGAACGCCATTTAAAAACAAAAAAGGAGTGATACTTTCATTACTTATCCCTCACTGCTCCCAGTCCAACATGTCCCTGCTAGTCTCTACACTGTTTTCCAAGAATTTTATACTGATGACTTGTTGTGAGGAGTAGGTCAGGGGGACACAAAAGACATGGACAAAGTGAGGCCCTGACACTCCTCCCAAACCACTGTCCCTGCCTTTTGGGGGAACCCGGCTCCTTAACAGGCCGGCCCCAACCGAAGACTGCAATTACACTGAAGAAAGTGTAACACGAGACAAACAACCAAAACAAAACACCAGCAGGAACAACCCTAAACAGGTAAGGAACTGAAGGGGTAAAAGGTAAAGGAACCAAGCAAGGAATAAACAGGGGAGAACACCAAAGATAGGTAACAGTAACAGAAACCAGGGAAAAAGGTACAGAGTCACTGGAATACCGGATAAACACAGAGTAGCTAGCTTAGGCACAAGGCTCTATAGCAGACACAGATGAATGGCGAGTGTGAAACTAAATACTGGCTAGAGTCCCAGCCCCAAGGCGTGATAGGAGCAGGGATCCCAGCCACACCCTTGAATGGACCAAAATTACTGGCAGGGACGCCTGCCAGTAAAACTAGCAAAACTAGCCAAACCTTTAACCCTATAGGAACCTAAGTGTTACAATAGGATTTTCTGGCTTGCACTCGGGATGAGCGCCGCATAGCGTCAGGACACAGGAACGCCCGCACCCGCCCAACATCCGCTGGAGGGCCGCAGCGCCCCTGAATCCTGACAGAACACCCCCCCCCCCCCCCGAGGAGGGGCCTACGGACCCTCAACAGGACCTCCAGGCTTGGAAGGGTAAGATTGGTGGAATTTTCGAACAAGTCTGGGAGCGTGAAGATCTCTGGCAGCCACCCAGACACTCTCCTCAGGACCATACCCTTTCCAATGTACAAGGTACTGGAGAGAATTCTGTACTTTGCGAGAGTCAATAATTCGTTCAATTTCGAACTCCAACTCTCCCTGAACAACCACGGCTAGAGGTGGAGAACGAGCGACCACAGCAGGAATATATTTTTTCAACAAAGACTTGAAAAACCGGATGTACACGCAGAGAACCAGGAAGTCGCAATCTGAACGAAACAGGATTTATGATTTCTGTGATGATGTAGGGACCAATAAAGCGTGGAGCAAACTTGCTGATGGTACTCGAAGACGGAGATTTTTAGTTGAGAGCCACACTTTGTCACCAACTACGTATTCAGGACCGGGACGGCGTTTCTTATTCGCATATTTGATCTGCTTCAGTTGGGCATTTTTTAGAGTCTCAAGACTCTTTGCCCAGACTGTGCACAGTCAATTAGCGACGTCCTTAACCGAGGAGAATCTAGATTCGTTACCAGTTACGGAGGAATATCTGGGGTGAAAACCATAGTTGCAGTAAAATGGGGACAGTCATGTCGAGGAACTTTCATGATTATTTAGAGCGAACTCAGCCATGGACAGGTACTCACTCCACTTTTCCTAACATTCAGAAACGAAACACCTAAGATATTGCTCAAGTGATTAAGTCTTTCAGTCTGCCCATTCGTCTCGGGGTGAAAGGCGGAGGAGAAGGACAGCGAGATACCCAACCTACTGCAAAACTCTCTCCAGAACCTTGACACGAGCTGAACCCCTCTGTCAGACACTATGTTAGACGGAATTCCATGAAGGCATAAAATATGGCGGATAAACAACCCTGCAAGGACTCTAGCAGTAGGCAATTTTTTCAACGAGACCAGATGGCACATTTTAGAAAAACTATCCACCACAACCCAGATTACTGACCTACCTTTGGAGAGAGGAAGATCAGTAATAAAATCCATGGAAATGTGAGACCAAGGCCTGTTGGGCAAAGGGAGCGGATGTAATAGCCCTTCTGGGAGTTGTCGAGGAACCTTTGCCCTAGCATAGGTCTCACAAGCCTTAACAAATGCCTTAACATCACGTTGCCAGGATGGCCACCAATAGGTACGGGACAACAAGTATCCAGTGCCCGCGATGCCCAGATGACCCGACAAAACTGAGGAATGGACCTCTTCTAACACCTTCAGCCGAAGATGACCTGGGACAAAGAGTTTACCTGGGGGTACAGTAGTAGGAGCAGAACTCTGTGAGTCTGCAATAGAAGACACAAGATCTGAAGTCAAAGTGGCAACAACTACCCCGGGAGAGAGGATATTTTCTGGTTCCTCATCCGGGACATTACTGGCACCAAAGCTTCTGGACAAGGCATCAGCCTTTACATTTTTTGAGCCTGGACGATAAGTTACCACAAAATTAAACCTGGTAAAAAACAAAGCCCATCGCGCTTGACGGGGGTTCAATCTCTTGGCATTGTCCAGATACAGCAGGTTCTTATGGTCAGTTAACACTGTCACCTTATGTCTCCGCCCTCTAGAAAGTGTCTCCACTCTTCAAAGGCCCATTTAATAGCCAGTAACTCCCTGTTTCCTATATCATAATTAACTTCAGCAGTGGAGAACTTTCTGGAGAAAAAGGCTACAGGTTGGAGGTTGGTAAAGGGTTCAACTCCCTGAGACAGGACAGCCCCTACTCCTGTCTCAGAGGCGTCAACCTCCACGACAAAAGGCTGTTCAGGGTCAGGATGAACCAAGACTGGAGCAGTGGTAAAACACCTTTTTAAATTAGAGAAGGCTAGTTCGGTTTCATGTGTCCAAGAGGTAGGATCAGCCCCCTTTTTAGTTAAATCAGTAAGGGGTTTAGCAACCACAGAAAAGTTTTTGATAAATTTTCTATAATAGTTAGCAAAACCCAGAAAACGTTGGACCTCTTTCAAGGTAGTAGGTTTAACCCACTCAACCACAGCAGAAACTTTTTGTGGATCCATACTTATAGAACCAGGGGTAAGTATGTATCCCAGAAATCCCACCTCCTGGACTCCAAACTGACAATTTAGCACACAGCCGATTAAGTCGCAATCTGGAGAGGACCTCCCCCACATGCTCCCGATGGGACTCCAAATCTGGGGAGAATATGAGGATGTCGTCCAGATATATAACCAAAAAACGGCCCAAAAGATCTCTGAAGATATTGTTAACAAAACGCTGGAAGACAGCCGGGGCATTGCTGAGACCATATGGCATGACTAGGTATTCAAAGTGCCCCTCTGGAGTATTAAAAGCTGTCTTCCACTCGTCGCCTTCCCTGATGCGGATTAGATTGTAAGCTCCACGGAGGTCAATTTTAGAGAACCACCGGGCCCCCACAACCTGATTGAATAAATCCGGGATCAGAGGGAGAGGATGCTGGTCCTTAATCGTGATCTTATTGAGCTCCCTGTAGTCAATACATGGACGGAGACCTCCATCTTTTTTCTCAACGAAGAAAAACCCTGCACCAATAGGGGAGACAGAAGGCCGTATGTGCCCTTTTTTTCAAGCTATCCTGAATATACTGACGCATAGACTCTCGCTCAGGAGCTGACAAATTAAAAATGCGACCCTTAGGAAGCTTGGCCCCAGGAACGAGGTCTATGGCACAATCGTAAGGCCGGTGCGGAGGTAGAGTTTCCGCAGCGGCCTCATCAAAGACGTCTTTGAAATCAAAAATAAACTCAGGAATATCCAAATCATTATTCACAGTACACATCATGGAAGGAACAGTTTTAAGATGTGAAGCACATGAATTCCCCCATTTCACCAGGTCAGTGGTTTTCCAATCAAATACAGGGTTATGGAGGCGGAGCCAAGGCAAACCAAGAATAAGATCTGCAGTCAGTTTTTCCATCACAAAAAATGACATTTTTTCTGTATGTAAACACCCAACGTTCATCATAACCTCAGCAGTGCGAAATTTTATTCTCCCCTCATTCAAGGGAGTAAAATCTGCACCAGAAACTGAAAAGGGGGAACACAAAGGAATTAACTCCAAACCCAAGGCCTGAGCAACAACCACATGGATGAAACTCACTGCAGACCCTGAATCCACCATGGCCTGACAAGAAAAAATTTTAGAATCAGAAACCAAGGTTACAGGTAACAAAAACTTATTAACAGAATTAGGAGGTACCTGTACGCCTGAGTGACCCTCCTGAAGATCACTCAGGTGCTGGCGTTTCCCTGTGGTGACTTCGGCTTGGATGGGCAATCCCTCAAGAAATGGCCAGGTTTTCCACAGTATAGACATAAGGCATTCTCCAATCGATGTCTCCTTCTAGCAGCAGCAGATGTAGAGCCTAACAACATAGGTTCTTCTCCAGAAGACTGAGAGGGAGATGGTGATTGAAATTGGGAAGGCATATTCTTAGAGAAAGTAGAAGGAGGTTTGACAGAAAAGCCTGGCCTAAACTGTACAGTCGATCCCCCTTGCTTTTCCTTGCGTCTCTCTCTAAGTCTTCTGTCAATAGTCACAGCCAAAGCCATAAAGTCACTCAGGGATTCAGGGATAGGATGGCTGACCATAGCGTCCTTAACAGCGTCTGACAGCCCTTGTCTGAAAAGGGTTTTCAAGGGTTGATCAGGCCATCCAGTCGCCGAGCACCACTGGCGGAACTCAGAACAGTAGTCTTCAGCAGAGCGGCGACCCTGCTGAATAGATAACAAATGAGTTTCCGCCAATGCAGCACGGTCAGGATCATCATAAACTTGGCCCAAGGCCAGAAAAAATCTATCCAGGGAACTCCACTCAGTAGCATCTGAGGGGAGGGCCAATGCCCAATCCTGAGGGGGACCCTGGAGGAGGGACACCACGACAGCCACTTTTTCTGCCTCAGAGGGGAAAAAATTAAAGCGAAAATACAAACTACAGGACTCCCAGAAAGTACGGTATCTGTCCGGGTTCCCATCAAAGCGATCCGGCAGAAGCATTTTAGGTCTCGCTGGACACTGTGCACAGGAAAAACAGGGGCTGGCAGCGACACAGGTGGGTTTGCAGCGCCAGGCGCAGGAATAGTCATGGCGTCCAGACGCTGCGACATTTGCGCAATTAACCCAGCCATGCCCTGAAACTGATTCGTCAGCTCATCCAGGCGGTCGGTGACCGATAGATCGGTACTCATATTAAACCGCCAGGAGAGTCGACTAGGGTATGGGCCTGCTATAATGTGAGGAGTAGGTCAGGGGGACACAAAAGACATGGACAAAGTGAGGCCCTGACACTCCTCCCAAACCACTGTCCCTGCCTTTTGGGGGAACCCGGCTCCTTAACAGGCCGGCCCCAACCGAAGACTGCAATTACACTGAAGAAAGTGTAACACGAGACAAACAACCAAAACAAAACACCAGCAGGAACAACCCTAAACAGGTAAGGAACTGAAGGGGTAAAAGGTAAAGGAACCAAGCAAGGAATAAACAGAGGAGAACACCAAAGATAGGTAACAGTAACAGAAACCAGGGAAAAAGGTACAGAGTCACTGGAATACCGGATAAACACAGAGTAGCTAGCTTAGGCACAAGGCTCTATAGCAGGCACAGATGAATGGCGAGTGTGAAACTAAATACTGGCTAGAGTCCCAGCCCCAAGGCGTGATAGGAGCAGGGATCCCAGCCACACCCTTGAATGGACCAAAATTACTGGCAGGGACGCCTGCCAGTAAAACTAGCAAAACTAGCCAAACCTTTAACCCTATAGGAACCTAAGTGTTACAAGAGGATTTTCTGGCTTGCACTCGGGATGAGCGCCGCATAGCGTCAGGACACGGGAACGCCCGCACCCGCCCAACATCCGCTGGAGGGCTGCAGCGCCCCCGAATCCTGACACTTGTGTTGAGAGAATCAAAGCATCCAAAGTGGAATTTTATCAGAAGTTTAGAAAAATTCGATTTGCCACAAATCCGAATTTCTTCATGCTTCGTGGTAACGAATCAGATTATTTTCTAAAATGGCTGCTGCACATGTTACAAAGTGAAAGTAAGAAGCCAGGGAACATGATATGACCAATAACAATGTGCAGCTAGTCAATGAGCAGATAGCCATTCTCTGAGGATAGGTCATCAATAAATATAACTTGGAGAACCCCTTTAATGCTGCAGATAGACAGGTCTACTCCTCTGTGTGACTTCCATTTTAGCCAGTGGCAGCTCCTGTGTGACATTTGCCGTTGGCTCATGCCCTTTGAGGAGGCCACTTTATTTGTCAGTCGGCATAACTACGGGATGAATGTTGTCATTCCACTCCTTCATGTCCTGGACAGGATGCTGACAAATCTGATTGGCGAGGGGACAGAAGTCATGGAACCTCCATTTCATGTCCACTGAGTCCCAAGGACGATGAACTGGCAGTGGAGGACCATGCCCAGGAATTTCATACACAATTAGGTGGTTTATCTTCCCAAATGACAGTAGAGGAGCAGAAAGAGTTTGAGGAGCTAGAGGGCGACGACAAAGACGACACAGAGGACCGCGACAGACCATGACTGTCATGTTTGTGTAGTGACAGCAGCATTGTCATGATTCGGGATTGAGGGATGACTACTGGCTATCTACATTGTTAGACCCTCAATACCAGTCAAAATAGGGGCAGTTTTTAGACCTTTTGAGAGGGATTAAAATGGACTACTATAGAGACATGCTTTGTAGTCAGTTGGTCACTTTCTACTAGCACCATCACCCATCCTCAAGAAGGTCTAACCAGGGGGACCCTCTGCGCTTACGCTCCACTGTCAAGAGTGGTGGGGGAGGACAGTGCAGTCTGGAGTCTACGGTGAGCATGTTTCTTCAGCTGCCTACTGAAGAAACCACCCAGCAGCAGGATATGCAGCAGAACTTCAACCAGCAGGTGGTGGCATACTTGGACTCCACTCTGTCACACATGATCCAAGATCCCCTGGACTACTGGGCATGTAAACTTGAAGTGTGGCTGCAACTGGCAAACTAGAGTTTGTCATGGGCATGCTTCCCTGTCCAGCCAGTAGTGTGGCATCAGAGCAGGTGTTCAGTGCGGCAGGAGGCATAGTTACCCCTAAGAGAACTCGCCTTTCCTCTGAAAATGTTGAGAGACTAAAAAAGATGAATCAGGCATCAACCCAGATTTCCAGATGTCGGTGCCTGGTCCAACAGAATAAATCATTCTGCCACTAATGATGATACTATAGTGTGCTACCACAGTAGAATATTCTACAAAATGGGCCGTTACTGCCACCCGCCTGATGCCTCTACTGCCATTGCTACAATGGGGCTTTTTAACCTACTGATGGTGAACATGATGTTGAATTTTTAAAAGTATATGCATGCCACTAGGCCTTGCTATCACATTGCTGTTTTGGGGTTCTGCTACTACTGTGGTCTGCCATCATCCTGAGGATAAAAATAAATAAAAAAAGGATCCTATATTTTGAGCATCCGTAGAGCCTCTGTTAGTCAGTCAGTATTTGGTCAGTATTTGATGAGTATTTGTAAGCCAAAAGCAGGAGTGGTTTTAAGACACAGATGAGATGCAAATATTTCCATTTTTTCTCTGTTTTGGACCCACTCCTGGATTTGGCTTACAATTACTGATCAAATACTACCATCTGAAAGAAGTAGTGGGTACTCAAAATACAGACTTCTTTAATTTTACTTTTCTGTTCTTCTGAAGGCACCCTCCCCACTCTGTCATGGGGCCACTACTGTCACTGCTGCTTCTGCTCCCCACTGTCATGGGGTCACTACTGTCACTGCTGCTTCTGCCACCCTCCCCACTCTGTCATGGGTCCACTACTGTCACTGGTACTGCCACTGCTTCTACCTTACCCACTCTGTCATGGGGCCACTACTTGAATCTTGGGCCACTACTCAGTTAAGTTCAATAAATTAGACCTGATGCTAACATAGACCTTTAATACTGATGCACAGTGATACAACAGCTAACCGAAGGGATTAAAAAGCATGTGTTTGGGCTGCCACAACATGCATTAAAAGACCACCACAAAATAAATAAATGGAGGCAGCACCAATAAGCACTGCCTCCATTTCTTTATTTTGTTCCACTAAGGAGCCATTTGGACACAGCTCCTACAGGGGCGTGCACAAGTTTTGGCTTTACTGAAGGGTGCTGTATGATTTTCTTTTTGTTTAACAGAAGGAATTCACTATGAATCCTGGTGAACTGCACAGTGATGTAGATGGCGATAAATTACACTTGTAATACTGATGGCACAGTATCTACAGAATAGATTAACTATCAACATAATGCACATGGCAATACACTCTACCTGCAGTTTAAGTTCCAAGCCTTCACACTGAGATTGGGCCACCAAGTGGGATGAATATGATTAGGCACAGTAGCCTGGGTATACTTGATTTATCTTGATTTGTGACAAATTAATTCGTAACAAATCAAATTTCTTGTCTGAATCAAATTTTTCAAAACTTTGCTCATATCTACGGATGGCCTGTTGGGGGTGGGGGGACCTCCACCGATCAACTGTTTGAGGAAGCACTGGCGCTCGCAGTAGCGCCACAGCCTTCTCTCAGCTCACCAAGAACAGCACCGTACATTGTAAAGCGTCTGTGCTTGGAATTTCAACCCCCTGCCCCTTTCACTTCAAGCAGGGTATAACAAATACCAGAACTATACAAACAAAAAATATTAATCAATCCTTACATAGCACCACAACTTTAAAATACTGTAAAATAGAAACCTCATGTAGGACTTGTATATGTAATGAATAATTATAAATGAATACATGATGTAAATAATTAAATAATGCAATTCATGATGCGTCACCATAATAGACTAAGTGAATTAGTTAAATATTAATAATTTGTGAAGAAAACAATTCATTCCAAACATACATTAAAATACCTGTATTTTAGTCCGCAGATCATGATAGAACAATTATGTTACTGGATACCAAAACCTAATATAACCTAAAGTACCCTAATGTGTATAAACATAAAAATTATACTATATTACAAATTAATACTATAATTTAAAATAAATACAATTTACATGTTTCATTAGTGGTATGCGTCTGAACTTGGGTTATAAAATAAAAAAGAAACAATAATTAAATTATAATTATTAATTATACAATATACGTGTTTATAATAATGAATAATATATCCAAAGACTAAGCCTACCACTGGGCACAGCCCCAAAGAGATACCGCTATCACCTACAAAAGGAACTGTATAATGCCCTCAAAGAAAACAACTCAATTCAATAGCAAATTATTCAATCTTTATTAGATATTAAAATTACATCGCTAAAATAGAGGAGTCCATACATATAGGAGACAAAAGATAAAAGGCAAATAAGCCCCACTTTGAGGGGGACTATACACCTGCGTCTAGGCCCAAAATAAATCACAAAGTCCGGAAAAACGTATAGTGGGCCAATAGAATTATTGACAGGCCACACTAAAATATGCCATAACAGAGAAAATTGTCCCCAAAGCTCATGTATAAATTTATAAAGAGGTAATCAACAAATTTACCAATGAAATAGAGCTCAAAGAAGAGGGGCACAGATAATCATGGCAGTACGTTACCAGCTTAGCAGAATAATTACAAGGGCGTCGCAGGTGTAGTCCCCCGTTCACCCGACGCGTTTCGCTGGGATGGCTTCGTCAGGGGTGACAAAGAGATGTTTTTATAATAACGAGTAGAGCAACAAATGTGCCATGTGACCAATGAACGTGACATCACATGGCTGAGGCTAAGTTGAGAGAAGTCCATGGCACTACTACAAGTGCTGGTGCCTTCTCAAACAGCTGATGGTCAGGGATCCATGGTGTAGGACCCCCACGATTAGATATCAGTAATAAAGTTTTGGAAAAAAAACCTTTAAGACTAAAGTCCATCACACTGACACTTCAAAACTCAAATGTTCTCATAAATAAGTTATTCCAATTTTTTTTAGTACCTTTTTAGATAGAAATACAATAGTATATTACATGAAACACATTTTTGAATACACTGTGTGTATTTAAGAAAAAAAAGGTACACCCGTATGCAGAATCCATAGCCTATGTGAAAAATGACCACTGATTGCGCCACATTTAACTGTAATATTTAACTGTAATAATTTGGCTGCCATCTTTCACATCACTGGTTATGAATATGGACAAATGGTTTATTGCACATACACTGGTAGAAAAAGTTAATACAAGGCTCTTATTAATGTATTGTGATTGTCCATATTGCTTCCTTTTTTCATCATATTATACACTGTTTGTTTTCATGGTTACGACCACCCAGCAATCCAGCAGCAGTGGCCGTTCTTGCACACTATTGGCAAAAGTCCTGGACTACGAACACTCCAAAAGTCTCGGTCACCAGAGAGGTCAGTGCCTTTTCCTATATTGTGCAACCTCAGCCACCACTGTTAGACTACAGGTTGGTCCTAAGAACCTTCATTAGGAACCTCAAAGGAGAAAACAAGTTTTTAAAATAAATCACTATGAAAACTATTACACACCTAAATCTCTGGGATACCCCTGAAATGCAATGGTAGACATCATTACCATACGCAGAAATGGCAGACAGTGATAAGTGATGTTTTAGTTATAATTTAGGCTACCAGTAGAGGACATGCAGAAAACTGAAAATGTAAATCAAGATATTTAATTGGCAATAAAGAACAAGCAGGCCGAATATATTATCCAAGATTCAGAACAGGACAGATTTACTATTGAAAATGTGGGAGATTTTTGGTACAAGTTTTGCTATAAAACGGGTGTACATGCTTTGTATTGTATTTATCAGAAGTGTTATAGTCACTTTTACAACCTTTTAACACCTCGGCTAACAAAAGGTTATTGCTTACCTAAAAAAGCCTTATAGAAGAGAGACATGGCTTAAATGTGCCTCTGTGCACCAAAAATGCACTGAAATTCTGGCACGTTTTTGGGAGTAAAACTAAGCCAAATTATGGGAGGTGTAAATTTACGCCATATAGACTAAAGATGTGACAGATTTATCCAGCATCAGGCACTATGATAAATCTGGAGCAGTTTAAGACTAAGTTTACAACCAGCATCAGACTGATGTCCCTTGAGCCCACCAGAGGAAATAATTCTGAAGGCCCAACCTCTGTGTATGTAAGACCTTTAGCTCCTTGTTTTTTTAGGAGTCCATCATTTTTCAGAGCTTGGGCTCATGGGATTTACTTTTAGACAGTTATTAGTAGTAGACAGTAAATCTGACCCAAGGTTTTGAAGATGGAAGAGAATTGCATACCTCCCAACCGTCCCGGATACATGTGGACATCCCGGATCGAGCTCTCCCGCTGCCCTGGTATGGGAGAAGTATGTCCCGGTTTCTGGCAGCTGTCCCTGTGTCCAAAGGACGCAGAGACAGTTGCCTGTAATTTGATGAAGCAGAGAGCTGGCATTGGCTCACTGCTTCATCCATCATCCCTCCCATCCCCCCTGCAGGCTCTCCATACCTCTGGTCTTGGTGGGGGTGGGGCTGGCCGGCAGTCAGCCTTGGCCCCGCCCCTTCCACAGACCAGAGCAGCTGATGTCCTGCTGCTGCTGATGCTGCTAGGAAGAAGGTAAGTATATGGTTTTTATTTTTTAAACTTTCTGTGAGTGGCACAATGTGGGCATATTACTGGGGGGCACAACATATAACTGGGGGGCACCATGTTAGCATAATACTGGGGGTACAAAATATTACTGGGGGGCACAATGTAGGCATATTACTGGGGGCACAACATATTACCAGGGGGCACAATGTGGGCATATTACAGAGGGGCACACTGTGGGCATATTACTGGGGGCACAATGTGGGCATATTACTGGGGGCACAATGTGGGCATATTACTGGGGGCACAATGTGAGCATATTACTGGGCGGCACAATGTGGGCATATTACTGGGGGGCACAGCTGGTCATATTACTGGGGGCACAGCTGGTCATATTACTGGGGGCACATAACTGGGCATATTACTGGGGGGCACAGCTGGTCATATTACTGGGGCACAGCTGGTCATATTACTGGGGGTACATAACTGGGCATATTACTCGGGCACAGCTGGTCATATTACTGGGGGCACATAACAGGACATACTACTGGGGGCTCAGCTGGGCATATTACTGGGGGCACATAACAGGACATATTACTGGGGGCACACCTGGGCATATTAATGGGGGCAAATGACTGGGGAATATTTACTATGTGGAGCAGTAAGGGGACTAGGTGGGATTAGGTGTATAGTTATGTTTTGGACGGAGTTAGAGGAGTGGCCTAGTGCTGAAAAAAATGCTGCATAATGTGTCCCTCTTTGTTCATTTACAAAGTTGGGAGGTAGGGAATTGCCACAATATTTTAGGAAAGTTGTTATTATTGTCATAGAAGACAACCCCTGTCCACATGGTCGACATGTGTGGCAACACCTCTATGATTCAGAATGGGCAGCCACTCAGTAGATCACATTCATGCAGGCTCAAGTCCCAATGGCCCCCATAGTCACATTTCCCCTGTAGGCAAAATATTTATCTGACCCAGTAAAATCAATTGCTGTTGAGTTGTAAGAATGAGAAGCAAGTACTGAGCAGAAGCAGTGGTACTTGTTGGGAAACTGTTTAGAAAAGGAAAAGTAGAAAGTAATCGAGGAGCTGATGAACAAGGCCCCATGAGATGGAAAAATAATAGCTGTGCTCATGAAGTTTGGAGGAGAAGAGCTAAAGCAGAAGATCCATAAACGCTTTACTCACATTAGAAAAGGACGTCTGCCTGATATCTGGAATTCCACAACGTGAGGAATACGCAGCAGTTTGGTAATCAGCATGGGATTTCATTGTTATAGCAAGCTTATAAGGTACTGAAGAAAAGCATTTTCTGGAGACTAGCAAAGCTTATAAGATATACAGAGGCAGGGGAACTGACTTTGACAGTGTAGGAATATTGTCCTATTGTAGTTTTCAATAGGATTGAACATTAGGTCTCATGCACACAGTAGAGCTGTGCCTACAGCTTAAGACTGGGGTTATATGGCCACTATGACCACAAAAACAAATTACACAATTGCATTGCAACAAGACCATGCCTGATGGTCGCAAGAAATTTAACTGTGCTGGTGACAACGCAAACAACATTTTCATTAGTTGAGGTATTGGCAGAGCTACACTACAATATTTGGCCATGTGGTACGTGTTACGACAAAGGCCACCATGTAGTTTTAGCCTTATACTCTGAAATAGAAACTGTCCCACTATGAGATGATTCCATACAGCACTGTATTATGTAATTCAGCATCCAATGTCTGTGACGTTGCCTATTGTGTACCCTCTAAGCAGGGGTGCATCTAGCCTTTCTGCTACCTGAGGCGAAAACTGAAATAAGGTCTCCCTCCATGCCAAATTCTCAGCCTAACCCCTTCCCTCCAGCCTTACCGTTAAAGGCATACTTGGAAAACAGACATAAATGCTTACACAATGAAAGCACTCATTGCCCAAGGCCTTTCTGATGCCCCCCACTTGTCCCTACCTGGTGCTGCCTAAAGCAATCACCTCACCTCGCCTCATTGGCGGTCCACCCCTGCCTCAAAGGTCAAAAATATACAGTGAGGTCATGGGTGGACATGGGAGGTGAAATCACAATGGGCTCTGACCCTATAGAATGGGTGGTCAGTGCTGGAGGTTTGATGCTAAACCTTCTAGGCTTCGCTGCACGTGATGACACTACAGGCACGTGACTGCTATAGTGACATCAACTGAGTAGATAACATGTACATGGGACGGTGGGTCTCCAGTAAAATGCAAGTGCTTGTAATGACATGATATTGACTTACTTTTCCTTGGCCCCAAAAGAAAAGCTGAGGTCACAGTAAGGAAGTCACAAATATGGGTGTGGTGGGCGATTTTGTCACCAGGGGTGCCGCCTTGATAGATGGAATGCACAAACTCCATTATATCCATACTTGAGACAATTGGATGCTCAATAAAATTGCTTTGGAGCATAATCTGGTCCTCACTTCACCACCAGTTATGAACAGGAGTCTTTGTACACTGTAGGAGCCATGTATGCTACACCACTTAAGTTACAGTGAAAGAAACTTTTCTATCAAACGATAACTTGCATACTATGACATTCCATCTCCTTACTACCCACTTATAGTCCTCTTGTTCTCATGTAACATGGGGTACATTACGACCACTACTGGTATTCTACTGGCTGATGTAGTTAATAAAACACATACCTGAAAGGAATAGGCTGCCCTTCCACAAGGATGATTGTTCAGCTATTTCTGTTACCGGTATGACTCCAAACAGCTGTATGTCATGAGGAGAATTACTAAGCAAGCTGGTATCTATATTACATGGGCTTTAGTCCAAAATCAGCCAATACACATAAACAATTAATTACAATGACAACATACTTTTCTTGCATAATTCCCCGGCAGATTCTTTAAGCAGATGCTTGAAAGCTTATTAAGAAGTCGTATTTTCTGTCACACTCCTTGGCTTATTTTTGGAGATAATGAGAAAGTGCATTTCCATTCAAACCTTCTTATAATGAGTTCAAATAAAGGAAGAAAAAAATGAAGCATTGAATACAAAAATCAAATTATGTGTGCAATAATTAAGGTAAATCTGAAGCAATGGAACACAGATAAAACAGACATGTTTTACCAGGACAAGAAAAACAACTGGCCAATCTGAGCCGTGTTTGATAAGAAATTCAAGTGCAATACATCCAATGTTCTTGCTGTTTAGGATACATTGGAACCTGGAGGGTGGTCCCTATCTTTGGGGGAAGGTCAGTTGGCTAACACAAGTGCTTGGGGTAAGTGAAACCAAATGAACCATACAACCCAGGTACACATAACCTTTCTCAAACATGCCCCTATATATACAAAAGAGAACCTATGTAAACCATGCAATAACCGGTAAGACCCCAAAAAGGATACAACCAAAACCTAGAAAAAATGAGCCAACAAATACCAAAAAATATGAAAAAGAAAGACTTCAATTTTTTGTAGATTTTGGTATTGTGATTAGGGATGAGCAAATCAACTTCGGATGAAACATCCGAAGTTGATTCGCATAAAACTTTGTTCTAATACTGTACGGAGCCAATACATGCTAATACTGTAAGGAGCTCCCGCCCCTGTACAGTAATAAAACTAAGTTTTATGCCCATCGATCATTCCTAATTGTGATGTATTTAAGCATAATCCACTGCCCCTCACTCCATGAGGGATGTGCCTGATCTAGGAAAGGTGTGGCTTAGCTGGGAAAGTTCATGGCTTAAAGGGGCTATTCAACCCCTATAATGCCCCCAAAATGCCCGGGCACCTCATACTGGTTATACTTCCCCCACTCCCCGCACAGCCGCCGCTGCATCTCCCCGTTGTGCGGATCAAAGCATCCGGCGATGGATAGGGCCAGCCAATAGCAGGCCTCAATGGAAGCAAGCCTCCCTAGCATTGTGGGTGACGCTAGGGAGGCTCATTCCCGTCACGGACTGCTATGTTGACCCTCTTGATAGGGAGATGCAGTGGCAGCCGTGTGGGCATCAGGAGCGACGCGGGTGATGGGGAGCGGGGTAAGTATGACCTATATGCGGTCTAACAATGTGCACCAAAGATGTAACAATGTGCACCAAAATTCTATCAAATAGTTTGTGTAAAGCTATACAAGTGTTTAGTCATGCAATAATTTATCTTACAGTGCAAGCCTATGTGATAAATTTGGTGCTCTTTTTAGACTGCCTAAAGGCCCCAATGTTTCAGTAGATTATTGCTAACAAGTGTTCATACGGATGCTTGTTAGCGATAATCTGCCAGTCATAAGGTGCTGCAGCTTACCTGATGAATGAGTGATCACTGGTGTGGACTAGAGATGAGCGAATCATGCAAAATTTTATTCGACGAACATTCGCTGAACTTTTCCTAAGATTCGTATATTCGACGAATAGATTAGTTTAATTTGCGTACAAAATATACGTAATTATATGGCTTTTAGCGAACATTCGCGCACTAATAACGAACGTTCAGGTAAAAAGGTATGCAACCTCTTTGAACATGTACTCATAAGCGTACAAATTGTGTACGAAAATGAAGGGCTTTGCTGGAGAGGAATGGTGGAGCAGGAGGAACACTCTGAGTCTGACCCCTGGCTTCATATGAATATTGTATCAGCAGATGGCAGCAGATCATCCGGATGAGACTGAGATGAGCGTGCCATCCATTCCACTACCTCATCCATCTTTCTCCTCCACTACAATTCTGCGCCTTGGTGGGTTAGCCTGGTGGAACAACGGCCAAGTATTGCGAATACTACAAGTAGATGCTCCAGCTACAGGTCTTTTGGCACTTCTGCCCTGTGCCACCTTCTCCTTTTTTTTTTTTAGAGCTCGAGGTCTGGCTGGAACTGGACCCCTTTTGCTTATCCATTCCAGACATTTTTCAATTCACTCTGTGGCCCTGCAGCTGGTCTTTGTCCCTGTATCTCACGGTTTCTCCCTGTCTCTCCCTATCTCTCCCTGTCTCTCTCTACCGGCCTGATTAATTACTAGCCCTGAACTGGCCCTGCACTTGCCCTGCAGTATCCCTGATATCTGTAATATGGATTCCCAGAACAATTACACCCCAATTTTCACAAAACAGGTCTCAGAACTTCACACACAGTGCTTCTGCTCGTCTCAGCAGTCGCAGCAGAAGTGATGCGTCACTGGCTTACCGAGCCTGAGCCAATCAGAGCAAGCCCTCCCCACTAGGTCAGGTGATCACTTTCTTCCTGGGCTTTTGCGCACGATAAACGAACTAACAGTAAAATTTTGCTAATGAATTTAATTCTTAAGCACCAGCGTATAGAGTAACTTATACGTAGCAATAGCGTATAATTTATAGGACAACTAGCGAATGTGTACAAAGCCGAAGCGAATGACCTAATATTCGGATTCGCAGCTAAAAATTTCCAAGATTCGATACGAATCAACGAATCGACGAATAGATTCGCTCATCTCTAGTGTGGACTCCTAAAACATCGGTTGCTGGCAGCAGATTGTGATGTCTAAACAGCTTCTGCTGCCAGAAAATAATGATTCTGTATGGGGAGGAGCGATGACATTAGCAAAAGCTCCTCCACATACTGTAGAGGAGATCACTGCATGTAACTGCAACGGTCTCCTTCACTGATGAGCAGGCGCTTACATCGGCTATATCTATCATTATAAAGGGGTATTAAGTTTATGCCGTCTACATAGATTACGAAATTTGTCCCATTGTATTGTCCAACTGCCTCATCCAGGTAAACAGCAAGAAGCACAAGGGACTGTGACATGAAGCCAACTGGGAATTTTATGCATTGATGGCTATCACGTAGCCGATACTGGTCAGCAATATGACAGGGAACAGGACAGAATGTTCAGCGGTTCTTTCTTAATATGTTGTGTAAAGTAGAAGTCCAGCACTCAGTTTCCCAAAACCAACAGATTTCCAAATATTCCATCCTACCAAAGTTAAATTGAGATTATGGGAAATACTTTGAAAATCAAACATCAAAGATTCATTTCTGGAAAAAAAATCCGGTCTCTTTATAAAGTAAATCTCTGTGCTGCGACTGCTGAACCTAAGCACAGAATGAGCCACCTTGAATATATAATGCTTCACAGGGAATTAATATAGAATGATTCATACAGGTAGTGAAAGACCTTTAAATGCAACCAATTGCTCCTCAAGCTTATAATATTAATGTTTCGTCTAAAAAGCTGCTTAGATTCAATAAAAGTAGAAGTTATTTTAAAGAAGCAGAAACCTTCCAGGTGCCTCTTCAGTCACTGTCCTGGCACTACAAGATCCACTACCTAAAATATGCATGTCTTCACCCATGCGTTAAAGGGACACGCCAAGAAAAAAATGATGCAATGCCTAGTGCATGATTTCTGTGGATGGCTTCTGTCTTTATTCTAGGTCAGGATGGCCTTCGGCTCTCTAGCTGTTGTAAAAACTCAGGGAACCTGCCAGCTTCAGTGCATAAAGAGGGAAACACATCATCATGTAGCAGTTGAATGGCCCCCAAGGTCTCCTGATCTGACCCCCTTAGACTTTTATCTTTGGTGTCATCTGAAGGCAATTGTTTATGCTGTGAAGATATGAGATGTGTAGTACCTGAAACTACGGATACTACGGAACTGCCATACTACGAATGGGCAGCGCTTTGAACACATTTTATACGTGGTCAGAAACTTGTAAATAACTCATGAAAGAATAAAGTTACGTTAAAACCAAGCACACCATTGTTTTTCTTGTGAAATTCTCAATAGGTTTGACGTGTCACATGACCCTCTTCCCATTGAAAAAACTAAAGTTGGATCCAAAATGTCCGACTTCAAAATGGCCGCCATGGTCACCACCCATCTTGAAAAGTTTCCCCCCTCCCATATACTAATGTGCCACAAACAGGAAGTTAATATCACCAACCATTCCCATTTTATTTATGTGTATCCATATAAATGGCCCACCCTGTACAATTCCCACCATGCTCTGCTGTGGGCTGATATCTGTATGCGGTCTGGGCATACTGGGAGTTGTAGTTTTCCAACAGCTGGAGAGCCACAGGTTGGCCATCCCTGCTCTAGGTCATGCACTTCTCCATCAAGGCATAATACAGTCAATCAGTTTTTCTTGATATTGCAATTTTATGTCAATAAAGCTTCAAGCTTTGGCACCCATCATGGGGTTACTTGCTGCCAGAGACAGTGGCATGGGCCACGCAACAGATGTTCAGTGGACCACCAGCTCCACCACAGAAGAAAGCATTACAAAATTGTCAGGAACGCACTGAATCCTCTGCAGTGAGAGATGTTCTTTGTAGCTGTTTCCTAAATGAAGGGCCCTTCTATTAACTCCCTAATGGTGTATTTTACGATATCCCCTTTTAAATAATATGTGCACATGCATACCCATACAAGTTATAATGTATGTACACATGCATACCATAGAGTAGTACATGTATCTGCACAACTTTACCCAATCAATGTGATTTGACCATGCGTGTTTGTGGCTATGTCATGAGGATGCAATCATCAAACATCCCATGTACTAAGGAGGTAATAAATATTAGCTGTGGATGACAAGCAGAGATTGATAACCGCCTATAATATGGTAAATGCTGGGATCAGAGGTAGAATTCAGCAGATGAAATACCTTGGCCTGAACTCAGAGGAGCAGTAAGTATTCATCCAAGAAATTGATGTCTCTCATAGGTGAATGCCCTTACTTGTCAAGACAATCGCAACAGGAAGAACCGGCAGCAAATCAGACGAATATGGCAGGGAATATATACACAGTAATACAGATGACCTCCTCAACCAGCAAGCTGATATGGGTTTTAAGGGCATTCAGCTAACCAGATAGAAGATGTTGCAATACTGATATCCCAATGTAAAGAACTGACAGTTTGTGGCTTTGTGTATTGGGTCACATGAACATCTGATATATCTATACAGAAAACATATTGACACTGAGTGCACATGAATGTAAAGCTTCTCTTGCATCCCATAGAGGTTTTGTAGCAGATGAAAATTATGAGCCAAACTGCTGACCAACTGCAAATAAAAAAGCAATAATCACCTGAAGGATCCCGTCGCCCTTCTAATGGTGCTATCTGGTCTATCATCACTATCTTCGTCCTGCTCCAGCATTGATGGGGCATGTAATCACTGCAGCCAGTAACATGGTTATCTTCTCATATAAGGCACTTTGAGGGTAAAAATTTAAATGAAGCGCTGGGCACGAATATAAACTTGTGCACTTAAAGGAACATCGATTTATATGGAACAGTTTGGCTTGATATAAAATATAAAAGAAAAGTGGAAATCACAGTATCCCAATTCAGATTACAAAGTTGGTGTTTGATGTCTCTCATATAACTTTTCACTGTTCTGTGAGAAGACTGAGAGTGTAGCTGTCACTGTATTAATGTCAGTGTATTTATGGAATGCACTTTATTAGGGAGATTTTAATACTTTTTAGAAAACTGTATGCAAAGTCTCCCATCAGCAACTCTCTAACTGAATGTTGCTACGGAGAATCTGTCTTCAGAATTCTACTGAATGCTGAAAACGCCAGTTAAATGGGTTACCCAAGTTATATTTATCAGATCGGCGGGGGTCCGACACCCGGCACCCCCGCCGATCAGGGGTTAGTTCAAGAATTTGGCATGGGGGGTGCCATTTCAATTTTTAACTCAGGTAGCACAAAGGCTATGTGATTCCCTGTCCCTGGCCACAAACTGAGGGAAGGGGGGCCCAAGCTGAACTCTTGCCCCAGGGCCCATGAGCCTTTAGCTACGCCCCTGTCTCTGGGTAAAGC
Source organism: Rhinella marina (assembly GCA_900303285.1). NCBI lineage: Eukaryota > Metazoa > Chordata > Amphibia > Anura > Bufonidae > Rhinella > Rhinella marina. The sequence goes on from ONZH01006231.1 coordinate 160,705, forward strand.
TGGGCAGATAGGAAGAGGAGCAGGGCTGCAGACCTCAGCTCTGATAGTAAGTATACAGAAGCACAGTACACTTACTGCCAGCACTGACCACTGCAGCCCCCCTCCTCTGACTATCTTCAAAATACTAATCAGAGACACAGTGCAAAGATAGAGGGGAGTGGTGCTACAGCATTCAGCGCTGACAGTAAGTGTATGATGTTCCTGTATACTTAGCGTCAGTGCTGAACACTGCAGCACAGTTCCTCTCCATGTCTTCTGAGTGCAACCCAAGAAGTCCATATGGACCAATATTCCAGTAGAACGATATCAGCACCTAGTATAATCTATGCCACATCAAATTGCCATGGTTCTGAAGGTCAAGAGGTGCTACCAGATGGTTGTGACCATTCAGTGTAGGAGAGAATAAGCAGCATAACCAATTATGTGATGATGTGACACAGACTATTAAAGACAATTTAAAAAGTTGGGTTTTTTTTACATTTAAGAAGCAAATGGACAATAAAAAATGAGTACAAAGGTGTCCATAGCAGCTTTTAATTACTGGTATTGCTATGGGAAAAAAAAAAAACATCTTCTAAGGTGCTTCTCCATTGTCTCATTCCATTTTTTTTTAAACACACGTTGTATTCTCTTTCCTGTTAACGCAAAATAAGTCCTGCATTGTCATCTCAGTCTACACTCTATTGAATGTCATGATGTATTCTGGTACATGTTCTGTCCTGACCATTACTGAAGTTATCTCTGAGGACTAATACTGATAGATCATTACAGTCTGGGAGTATAACATCCACATACAACACTTTTATATAAAGCAAATTTCAGCCAATGAATTCAGATTTCTCTGCGCACAGAATCTCTGATTCCATAGTTCAGAGAATCAAAAATTAATATTTATCTACACACTCCAAGTCTTTTAATTTCCTCCTGAGCAGCATTGGCTAGATTATAACTTACACAGAAATTCTCCTTAATTATTCATTTTAAAGGAAACTGCACCAAGTTTAGGAAGATATTCTGCTTCAGGCTTTCTACAGAATGAGCAGTCCCAGGGGGAGTACAGTGAGCTAATTGAGTTGCATGGGAGAAAGATTGGTCAGTATAAGAGTATGAACAATAAACAGTTGAGATGAAGCATTTTGATTAATTCAAGGGTCGGCAGAAGGAGGGGAATCTAATTCAAGAAAATCACAGTAGTAGCAATGCATTTTTATGTAAGAATATCACTTCTTACACATTGTACATACAGCTCAGGAAAGCAGCAGGGCTTACTGAACTCCATACCTATTATGGAATCCAAATATCATATTCAACATTAGGTCATTGGTGTTCCTATAACACATCACCTTTAGTTCACATATGAAATGCTAAAACCCATGGGGTCTCTGCAGTTTATCATGTATGGTTAGCTACAGAATATTTCGTTTTTATGCAGATCCAAACAAGCCAAGAAGATATTGAGCACTTTAAAAGGTATGTCCTTCAATGAGGACCATCTTACAATTTTATATATAAATGCATTTACAATGTATTATTTTGTAGATTACACACTATCTTGCATAGCTCCTGAGTTACTTCTTGTGCATGCTATGGAGGTCAGCAGTATGAGGGGTACTTTATGTGCCCTTTAATATTATCTAGGTGCTTATGCATGGTAATATTTTCAGGTGGCACTGAGATTTCATGGGGACAATATTCGTGGCACTGTTTTCAGGGGGAGCTTTATTGCCATTACAAATATATCACCTAATAGCAGGGGTGGCAATTGGGATCGCAGGTAGAATGTCGATGGATTTACAGGACGAAATCCATCTAAACAGATGGACAGAATGAGAATATTGATTTGATTGCTTTATTTTGACAGTAACCATGAAACAATTGTTTGTCAACACTAAGCAACAATCTACTTACAGCATTCGAGGTTATATCTATGCATAATGGAGAATAATAATCCCTGAAGAAATAGTCAGTGATCATTTTAATACCATATGCACTGATACCTGCCATGCTGGGGTTCAAATCCAGCCAGGGACAATATCTACATGGAGTTTGCATGTTCTCCCTTGTGGTGCTGTTTATTATATTTGAATTTCTTTATATTAAGCACTGCTAGTCTTAGGTGATGCCTCCTATGTAGCTTTATTTCTTGTTTACCTATATAGTGTACCTATGTAGTATACCTACATAGTGTTTAGCAATTAGATTGGTATGTGAGAGGAACACATGGATGGGAGACGCACAGAAAGATTTCCATAGTAATTTAGAAGGGAGGACCTTCTGGGGTTCACCTACTTTTGGCCAATGGGCTATTACTACTTTGAAGTCTCATCTTCACTCCCATTGGCTTATGGGCATGCCCCCAGTATAGGTGAGGCTTTGGATATAAAAGCCCGTTCATTGTAGTACTAGCTGCCACTGGCGTTTTGCATTCATACTTTGCTGTTATGGTGCTGAAGCGCTCTCTGATGAGCTGATATAAATGTACCAGTGAAAAAGTGTAGGGGCTACTGCACAGCATAGGGTATAATTAGCCAGTATAGAGATAGTTTTTGGCTCCGAATAAGAGCCACCCCTTTCAGAGCGATTGACATAATTTCAACAATACTATGTGTGGCACTGAGATTTTCAAGACTTAGTATCTGTGGCAGTATATTTAGGTGCAGTATTGGTGGCACTGCTATTTTCAGGAAGCTATTCATGAATGGTCACTGTACACTCAACAAACTTTGAATAAACCAATAGTACAGGTGAACATAAGAAACCCGGCAATCTATCTTATCAGAGAAAAATGGTTCTCGTTCCTCCCTCTGTCCTCCTAAACTAATATTCTCTGCTAAATCTATCCATAGACAAAGAACGGACTACAAGTTTACTGAAGGATCAGGGGATCTATGGGGAGGGGCAATGAGGATCGAGCTGCTACTGGGAGGACATTTTCTCTGATAAAATATATTATAAAGTTTCTTATATTCACCCATACTGTTGATTTATGCAAAGTTTTTGAACATAGCATGTCCATTTAAGTATTATAGTATATTCTGTGGATATAACATGTATCTTTCAGAGCTCTTGCTTGCATACATTCACTTTGCTTATTTTTGCAATGTTGGAAAGATAAAACAAATATCATTAACCGTGTTGTGACAGCTCAAAATAATCACACCTCACTGTTAAAAGTACGAAATGTGGAAATGTGCTGAAGGAAATCCTTGGCTTCAAATACAGTATGTGAAACATTTAATTTTTATGAGAAATCAAATATTCTGGAGATTCTTTGAGAATATTGAGATGTATAATAGTTCTAATCAACATATTTTCAGCTGTGCTGATTATTGAAATTTTACTAGTTACAAAATGTCACATTTTGACACTTGAGCAAAATAGTTTTTAATTATTTACTAAAAATGCTCCCTGTTTAGCAGATACATTTGAAGTAAGTAATACTGCACCTTAAAGTGGTTAATCACACATAAAAGTCAAATATCTTACTGATGTTCCCAACTCAACCTCCCAGGTTTCTCATTAATTACAGAGGCAGCAAAACTGTGTCAGTCCTGGTCATAATCATTTAAGGATGATCATAATCATTTAAGGCTAGCCTCTCCTTAAGGAAGACAAACTTCAAAACTGCAGAAAGAGTACAAATATGAATATAGAACATAAATAAATCATGAGTGCCGTGTCATTAATGGCAGCTGGCCATGAGGCTTTTTTGTGAGTTTGCAAAGGAAAGTGAAGCCCTTATCTAGCATCTTTAAGTCTCACAAAAGGCAAGTGGCTTAAAGGGGTTATCCTGGGAAAGATTATGATGACTTATCCTCAGAAGAGGTCATCATTACATCAGCGGTGGTCCAAGTCCCAGCATGCCTACCAATCAGCTGTATCAGGGAGCTGCTGCGCTCACGGTAGCTATGGTGAGTGATGCAGGTTCCTGGCAGCTTTCCAAGGACAGCACCATACATTGTATAGTGGCAGAGCTTGGTATTGCAGCTCAGCCCCATTCAAGTCAATGGACTTGAATAGGGCTGAGCTGCACCTAGGCCATGTGACCAATGTACAGTGATGTCACTGGCCTAGGAAGAGGCTGCGGTGCTCGATGCCTCTTCTAACAGCCAATCAGCAGGGGTTCCCGGTATCACACCCTCATAGATCTGATACTGATGACATATCCTGAAGATAAATCATAAATATCTTTTCCTGGATAACCCCTTTAATAATTAAAATAGTCTCACAGGAAGGAATTGGCTTTGTAGTTATAAAGTCTATTAGAGGCAATAGGCTTATTCTCTACATCACTATTGGTGGGCTTACTTGCTCCTGTGGTTAGGCACCAAACTAAGAGTGTGCCTCTGGTGGCAGTGATAAAGATGGTGCTTGCTCTAGACAGTGGTTACTCTCCAAATAACAGAACTGTACTGAGGCTGAAGATGGCACACACTAAGTCAAAGCTCTCTGAACATGACTGTCTCTACTTAGCACAGTCCAGTGAGCCAATCTCTCCCAGATGTTAGTCTTTATGGCAAGTTGACTGGAGGCATCACTGCTTCAACCTCTTTCTAGGCCCCTGGAGCAACACACCCACTTGCGTCATTCAACCCCACTTGCTAATTATCACTATAGTGTAACTGGAAGTTTCTATACCAGTGGACGCAATGTTCTCTCTGCTTGCTGCGTGTTTTTTTCTACATGGTTGACATGGGCACCTTTGGGAGGAAGGATTGTGCTACACAGAGTGTAGAAATCCTGGGCATAATCCCCTACATAAACCTCTGACTCAGCCAAGCATTTTGGTCTGCAACGCTTCTTGCCACCCATTTACTGTGCAGCTTCTCAACAGATGGGGTCACACTTTCAACACCCATAGACATCTTGTCTGAGGGTATTTGGCTCCTATAGGCACCATCTCCATTTGACAGGTCATCTGCAACATCACCACCAATATATATTTGGTACATAGCTGCATACATTAGTAATGTATGATACTGGCATCTCACTTCAGTATCTAAGGCACTCCACATGGTGTATCATCAGTAGCGTATCACAATGCTTTACACAACTAACTTAGCACTTTACATAATCACATTACTGACATTGTCATGAAAAACAGTCCTATATGGTTGGCGCTGTCACTGTTACTGAGCATGACTGGGACATGAAAGGACAACATTTTATGTAAGAGGGAGTAGGAACATTCTCAACCCACTTAGAAGTTTTTGAAAAAAAGATATACCGGTCATGGATTCCAGAGGTTGGTGCTTTATTCTTGTCTCTCTGGGATTTGCTCCCTCTTAACTTGTCACATTAATGTTGTATGATGTGATCCTCCTGCAGTGCTTCTCGTCCTTCGCTTGTAGTGCTCATATCTGTGCTTACACCTTTACATAGTAAGGGCTCATGCAAACTGGCACAGAGACTGTATGGCAATGCACAGGGGGCTGTATGGCTCCTATTAGCAAAAGCGATGGCAGGAAGTGAAGCCAAGTTAATTCATCTTTGATATAGTTTTTTGGGAATGCATATGAAACTGTCCGTAACAAAGTGTACATTTAAATCCTTAATGACCATTAGTTTTTTGTTGTTTAGCGCACTTAGTGGCCTAACAGAACTTACTTTTATTTGTTGGGTGACCAAATAATTTTGTATTGAAGAAGGGACCGGCACTCACTGAATAGATGAGCTTATTTTTTTTTATTGTCACATAAATCAACATAGATGTGACGCGTTTCAGCTCAGGCACGAGCCTTTTTCAAACATATCAAATAATTGAAATAATTTTTGTGATGATTTTTAGGTGACTTATGTTTTCTAGAGGTTTTTTTTGTTTTCTTTTTGGAAAACTGGAAAAAAAATAGTCTATAGCAGAGGCTAAAGCAATAGGCATTGACTTTTTCTTACATGTATGATATATATATTGTGGGGAAGTTAGCTCGGTAGGGTGCGGGTTTGCGGTGTGAACAGCAGTCAGAGTCCCAGACACAGATGAAGTCCAAATGCAGGCTTGGCCTGCGTTTATTCACAAGCTCAAAATAAAAGATAATACAGCCTTTGCTTCAGGCACAAACAAAATAAACCCTGCTTGTCCAGCACTACCTAAACATAAGACAGTTTTCCTCACTATACGTGCGTCTAGCTACAGCCACACGAATACAACATGTTATGCAGTTCAGTCCACAAGTTTTTACCTTTGATAGCGTCCAAAGTATCTCCTGAGGCCAGCAGCCGTCAGCATTCCTAGCTGCACCCAGCCTTTCTCTGTCTGCACATCTTGCAGGCTTTGTGGACCTGCTAATGGTCCAGCCTCAGCACCTGTGGTGCCTGACTCCAAACACTAAGACCTGGAGTGGAGGAAGTGCAAGAAAAACTGGGGGTCAGTCAGCACATCCAAGTATGCAGGTGCACGTCACACAGGTGTGGCTGCAAAATAAAATGGTAAAACATAGAAGGTGCAACAGCACTCAGCGAACACAGACAGCAAATCGAGTACATATAATACCGCCATACTCACCATCTACACGATGCTTGCGCTACATTGTAAATGTGAGATTCTTGGCAGATAACTTTATATAAAAAAGCTATCTGTGCCCGTCTGCCATACCAAGGCGATCTCTTTAAGACGGGAACCTAAAAAGCCATAACGCTCAAGGAATACAGGTTCCATATAATGCTGAGCCAACTCTGTTCCACCTCTCCTGGTACCAGTTAGGCCTCCAAATGCATATAAGGAGAGCAGGGCAAAGCTTTATACTAGCACTAATTAAAAACAATAGGTAAGGCAGACAGGTTAAGGCCCTTTTAGACGGGCCGATAAAGTCTCCCTGAACGAGCGCCGATCAGCGACATCGGCGCTCGTTCAGGGAGCCTTTACACGGCCCGATGAATCGAGCGCCGGGCCGCACGAGTGATCGCTGTATCGCTCGTGCGGCCTGGAAGCTCCATGCTGTCAGGCGCACATCGCCTGTTTACACAGGGCGATGTGCGCCCGACAGATCGGATCTTTTGGTTTTTACAAAAGATCCAATCAGCCGACGAACGAGCGTTTTGCTCGTTCGTCGGCTGATTAGGGCCACTTTTACACGGGCCGATTATCGGCACTAGCGTTCCTAGGAACGAATTTTCGGCCGATAATCGGCCCGTGTAAAAGGACCTTAAGTTAGGAGTGCACGACCGAAATGGTGGTGGAGTCAGCCACGCCTCCACCTAAACTGCAAGAAAAACTGGGGGTCAGTCAGCACATCCAAGTATGCAGGTGCATGTCACACAGGTGTGGCTGCAAAATAAAATGGTAAAACATAGAAGGTGCAACAGCACTCAGCGAACACAGACAGCACAGCACTGGAGTGGAGGAAGTGGGATGGATGGCCCCACTGCCAAACCTGTCATCTATCCCAAAAAACCAGGCCCAAACACACTTTATCAAAATGTCTCCAGCAACTACTTTTGCTGGAGACCATATCGCACTTTCCTGGTTTCCCCATGTCTCCTGTTGGGAGACATGAACTTCCCTCAGTCTCTAGTAGGCATAGTAGCTGAACCCAGGAGAAATATACCGGCCATCCAGGATTAACCCCTTCAGTGTCTCACATACCCTCCCCCTTTGTTCGAACCTGTGGGGGCGAACACTTTTAGCCATTAAACAGTGTGTCCTTGATAGCGCATCTGCGTTCCCTTGTAATTTACCAGCCCTGTGTTCTACAGTGAATTTAAAGTTTTTCAACGTAAGGAACCACCTCGTGACCCTTGCATTTCTCTCTTTAGCCTGGCTCATCCAGGTGAGAGGGGAGTGGTCGGTCACTAGCCTGAAGTGCCGACCTAGCAGGTAATACTTCAGCGCTTCTAGGGCCCATTTTATCGCCAAACATTCACGTTCCACAATGCTGTAGTTCCTTTCTGGGGGTGTAAGCTTCCTGCTAAGATAGGTGACTGGGTGCTCCTCACCCCCCACCTCTTGGGAAAGTACTGCCCCTAGCCCTACGTCAGAAGCATCGGTTTGTACCACAAATGTCTTAGTGAAATCAGGAGTGACGAGTACTGGCTCTCTACAGAGGACTAATGTCAGTCTTTGGAATGCCCCCTCAGCCTCTTCACTCCATTTAACCATGACAGACCTACTTCCCTTGGTCAGATCTGTCAAGGGCGCTGCTATAGTGGCGAAGTTAGGGATAAATCTGCGGTAATAGCCCACAATACCCAGAAAAGCTCTCACCTGCTTTTTGGTCACTGGCCATGGCCAATTTTGGATGGCTTCTACTTTGTTGACCTGGGGCTTGATGACACCTCTCCCTATTATGTACCCTAGATAACGCGCCTCCTCCAGACCCAACGCACATTTTTTTGGGTTTGCAGTCAAACCTGCAGCCCTGAGGGAGTCTATTACTGCTTGCACCTTTGGTAGGTGACTTTCCCAGTCTTCACTAAAAATGATGACGTCATCTAAATAAGCAGAAGCATACCTGCGATGGGGCTTAAGGATGACATCCATTAATCTCTGAAACGTGGCCGGAGCCCCATGTAGTCCAAAGGGAAGGCAGACATATTGGAACAAACCCTCAGGGGTGACAAATGCAGTCTTCTCTTTAGCGTGGTCAGTGAGCGGCACCTGCCAATACCCTTTCGTCAGATCTAGCGTAAAGAAAAATCTCGCATGTCCCAATCTCTCTATCAACTCATCCACCCTTGGCATTGGATAGGCGTCAAATTTTGACACCTCATTTAATTTCCGGAAGTCGTTACAGAACCGTAGGGTGCCATCTGGTTTGGGTATCAGGACTATGGGACTTGACCATTCACTATTTAACTCCTCAATAACCCCCAGCTCCAACATTTTTTTTACTTCTTCTGAAATGGCCTGTCTACGAGCTTCTGGTACCCGGTATGGCTTTAAGTGTACCCGTACCCTTGGCTCAGTGACAATGTCGTGCTTGACTAGGGGAAGTACGCCCAGGTAATTCGGAGAACACATCCGTATTCCTCAGGACAAACTCCTTTGTCTGCTGCCCTTGGGCCCTAGACAAGGTTTCCGAGATACGCACCCCTGGTATACTCTTGGGAGGGACCTTTACCTCAGGGGGGAACTTCCCCGGGTTACCCCTACTGGGTAAACTCACTGCAGCCAAGGACTCTCGCTCTTTCCATGGTTTCAGCAAATTAACATGGTAGATTTGCTCAGGCTTCCTTCTGCCGGGCTGGTGCACCTTATAGGTGACTTCCCCCACCTTTTCAATAACCTCATATGGCCCGTGCCATTTGGCCAAAAATTTGCTTTCTACAGTCGGCACCAAGACCAGCACTCTGTCCCCTGGCGCCAAGGTTCTGACCTTAGCCGACCTGTTATACACGCGACTCTGGGCCTCCTGTGCTTGCTCTATGTGGGCCTTCACTATGGGCATAACGGCCGCTATCCGATCCTGCATGAGGGAGATGTGTTCGATAACACTTCTGTAGGGGGTGTGTTCTTGCTCCCAGGCCTCCTTGGCGATGTCCAGGAGCCCACGAGGGTGTCGGCCATATACTAGCTCAAATGGAGAGAACCCGGTGGAGGACTGGGGTACCTCACGTATTGCAAACAGCAAACAGGGCAATAAACAATCCCAGTCTTTACCATCCTGGCTAACCACCCTCTTTAACATGCCCTTCAAGGTCTTGTTGAATCTTTCAACAAGTCCGTCAGTTTGGGGATGATATACTGACGTACGTAGGTGTTTAATTTTTAAGAGCTTGCACATCTCCTTCATGACCCGTGACATAAACAGGGTCCCCTGGTCGGTGAGGATCTCCTTAGGAATGCCAGTTCGGGAGAACATGTTAAACAGCTCTCTGGCAATGACCTTTGCAGAGGTGTTTCTCAGAGGTACCGCCTCAGGATATCGGGTGGCGTAGTCTAATACAACCAGTATGTACTGATGCCCTCTAGCGGATTTCACCACTGGGCCAACTAGATCCATTGCAATTCTGTCAAATGGTACCTCTATGATGGGCAGTGGTACTAAGGGACTCCTGAAGTGAGACATAGGGGCCGTTAACTGACACACCGGGCAGGACTCACAGTACTCTTTTACGCTGGGATATACACTTGGCCAGTAAAACCTCCGTGAGACCCGTTCTAGGGTTTTCTCACAGCCCAAATGACCTCCCAATGAATGCTTATGGGCTAAGTCTAATACTGTTCGGCGATAGGGCTGAGGCACAACCAGCTGTTCAAGCTCCTCCCCCCGTACCTTATCTATACGGTAGAGTAGTTCCTGATTCACTGCAAAGTAAGGGTACCTTGTATCAGCCCCGGGAACTTGGGGAACCCCATTGATTACAGTAACATTTTCATGGGCTCTTACCAGCAAGGGATCTCTAAGCTGGGCTGTCCCAAAATTGTCCCGTGACACCTCCAAGTCCGGCAGATCCGGACCCTCCTCTGGTTCTTCCGTGTCACCTACCAACACTGCTAGGGGAAACTTCCCACTTTCACTTGGGGTCACCCCTACTGCTGGTACCTCGGTGTCTGAGTCATAAGGCTCGGGGGTTATGTCCTGACCCCTGTTATCACCAACATCATCATTATCATCATCAATAATAACACGTTTTGCACAATGCGTGGTTTTTCCCTCCCACAAGTCCCAAAACAATGGAAAGTCTCTTCCTATGATGACTTCATGAACTAAAGTCTTAACCACGCCCACCTCATGGGTAATAGCACCACAAGAGGTGCCTATGGTGACATGAGCGGTGGGGTATTCCCGTGTGTCCCCGTGGATACACAACACCCCAATAGTCCGTCCACTGTATATCCCCGAACCGACCAAAGACCCATGCACGAGGGTGACCAGGCTTCCTGAGTCCAGCAGGGCAGACACTGAGTAACCCCCAATGATGACAGTGCACATTTGTGGTTCAGTCCCGGGCACACTCTCTGCCGCCAGAACGGACCGGGCAAAGAGAGAAACACGCCTGGAGGTATTGCAGTCCATGGGCTCGACGGTAAGGGGGCAGTTAGCCGCGATGTGCCCCCACTCATGGCACCGCCAACACTGTATGCGCCCTTGGTCTCTGTCGCCAGACCCCCGTCGTAGCCCAACTGCTGGCCCCCTTTCAGGGTCACCTCTCTGTGTCGCCTGCCTCAGATCTCGAGTAACCGGAGCAGTCTTACCCGCACTTCTAGTCGTCTTGGTCTCCCTGGCATTGCCCCTGCCGGAGGAGGTCTGTAGCAGCTCTTCAGTGGCACGATACCGCTCCACCAGGTTTACCAGCTGGTCCGCATCTGTAGGTCCTGCTTGCCCAACCCAGCGCTGTATACGAGGCGACAAAGTATGGGTGAACTTGTCTAGGACGACCCTCTCCACGATCTGCGCTGGAGTGCACTTCTCCGGCTGTAGCCACTTTGACACCAGGTGGATCAGGTCATGCATCTGGGACCGTGGTGGGAGGCTTTCCAAGAAAGTCCAGGCGTGCACCCGCCCTGCACGCACCTGCATGGTTACCCCCAACCGAGCCAGGATCTCGGCCTTTAGCTTGGCGTAGTCTCGGGAGTCCAACCCACTCAGGTCAAAGTAGGCCTTTTGGGGTTCACCGGTTAGGTAAGGCGCCACGACATCCGCCCACTGGTCCACCGGCAGCATTTCACGCTCTGCAATTCTTTCAAAGACAGCAAGATACGCCTCTACGTCGTCGGTAGGTGTCATCTTTTGCAGCGTGGCTTGCACTGTGGCCTTCACAGATGGTTGCACACTTTGGGTTCTTTCCGTAGTTAAAGCTTGGGGTACGGTCACGGCTCCTGCCAATTTTTCTATCAACAGTCTATTCATCTCAACTTGCTGTTGTACCATCGTCTGCTGCCGTTGTAGCATGGCTTGGGAGGCCTCGTACTGTTGCCGACTGATCTCCTGCTGTTGCCGAGTGGCTTCTTGTTGTTGGCGATTAGTGTCTTGTTGCTGCAGACTGGCTTGGATCATCTGTTTGACCAGGTCCTCCATTGCCACCGCCTTTTTAGAGAATTCACCTGCCGCCTTCACCCAAGACATAGAGCGGCAAACAACAAATCAGTCCTTTTAGTGTGTGTGTCTCTTTAAGACTGCGTTTTGTTCACTCTGCCCGTATCCTCCACCATATGTGGGGAAGTTAGCTCGGTAGGGTGCGGGTTTGCGGTGTGAACAGCAGTCAGAGTCCCAGACACAGATGAAGTCCAAATGCAGGCTTGGCCTGCGTTTATTCACAAGCTCAAAATAAAAGATAATACAGCCTTTGCTTCAGGCACAAACAAAATAAACCCTGCTTGTCCAGCACTACCTAAACATAAGACAGTTTCCCTCACTATACGTGCGTCTAGCTACAGCCACACGAATACAACATGTTATGCAGTTCAGTCCACAAGTTTTTACCTTTGATAGCGTCCAAAGTATCTCCTGAGGCCAGCAGCCTTCAGCATTCCTAGCTGCACCCAGCCTTTCTCTGTCTGCACATCTTGCAGGCTTTGTGGACCTGCTAATGGTCCAGCCTCAACACCTGTGGTGCCTGACTCCAAACCCTAAGACCTGGAGTGGAGGAAGTGGGATGGATGGCCCCACTGCCAAACCTGTCATCCATCCCAAAAAACCATGCCCAAACACACTTTATCAAAATGTCTCCAGCAACTACTTTTGCTGGAGACCATATCGCACTTTCCTGGTTTCCCCATGTCTCCTGTTGGGAGACATGAACTTCCCTCAGTCTCTAGTAGGCATAGTAGCTGAACCCAGGAGAAATATACCGGCCATCCAGGATTAACCCCTTCAGTGTCTCACAATATATATTATAGTATAATATACTGGTAATATTTTGCCACATAATCACAATTAATCAAGCACTGTAGTCCAGAATAATAACTTCAAAAAGCCAGAAATAGCTGTAAAAATTGTTGTATTCTTAATCTTACTCCAGTAAAGAAGTGACACAGAAAGTGGAGAAACATCTCTAAAATTTTAGACAGTGTAGTACCAAATATTGATTTTGCTGCATTTCCGTACCAAAATCCACATGTATGTAGAGTCCACAAATTTTGATGTGGATTTGCCCTAGATATCACCATTTGCAAAGGTTGAAATCTGAACTGAAAAACTGCACAACTGACAAGCTGCAGGCTTCGAAATCCATACTGTAGGACAATTTACAGGAAAAGAACACTTCTGCACCTTGTAGATGGGGTTTTGAAGATATCATCTACTTAGAGGGTACTGTACTAAGTTGAGGTTTTTCCACTCAACATGTCCATGTGCACCAAATTTATCAAACGTTGTGTAACATTTGATATAATTGACCTATTTTTACTCTAGCAAAACGGACTTCAAAAATTCCCTTATGGAAAATTTCCCTTATTATATCACCCAATAGGTCATATAAGAACTCTGGTGGACACTTATTCGTTCTTTTTTTGCACTTCCACCCAGATGCAATCAGTTTTGATGCATTTTTTCACACGCATGAAAACTTATGGGGCCAGGGCTGTGTGAAAAATATAGAACCTGCTGCAATTTTTTTTAAACCCCATGCCATACATGTACAGCGCTCTGGATTAAAGCCCAGCACCACACGCTGCACGTGTACGGAAAGTGGTCATTATCAGGTTTAAGAAATTTTAATGGTGAAAACAATGGCTCGTTCATGTTATGCTGTTGATTTATGCTTGGAATATTCACCTGGAATGTGAGCCAAACATAAAAGCATGGCATGTGTAACTGTATAGCATTTCGATGAATACATTGCTGAAGTGAAAGAATATACCTTAGACTGAACATTCCTTTGCTAGACGTTTCTGTAATGAAAAGTGTAACATAGTAACATAGTTTATAAGGCCGAAAAAAGACATCTGTCCATCCAGTTCGGCCTTTTATCCTGCAAGTTGTAGTCAAGTATGTTTTTTTGTACTGAATGAAAAAGATCTGCCAGCACTGTAACTCCCTCCTTTCCCCTACAAACATGTTTGCTGATCACATTGCAGGTGTGTTTTAAGATGGTTAGTAAAATGAAGCACTTTTTTTTCCAGCTGCACTAGTTTTTATGCATTTCCCCATAAACACTCATTATTACAAAATTATTTAATATTCCTCAAACTTGACTAGCATTTAATTTGTCCTACTGGGAGAATACCATATGCTTACAATAGAACAATATTGTCATTACAATACAAATGACTGCAACACCCACTCCTGGTGACATCCATCTCTAGAGCCAACTACTCATACACACACCTTCATTTAACAACTTCTTTGCAGTACAGGCTGCTACACATGGGATGATCTCACAGTGACACCAGGAGGAGGCTGTTCTTGCCCACTTCATAGTATGCTTTCATTATAGTAATCGTCATCTTAAAACAAGTAAAGATGCAACGCAGGATGAAAGGACACATAACTTATCTGTGGTTAGATAATCCAGGAACAGTTTCAGCCACTTCAACTACAAACTTAGTTTTGAATGGAATTAAATGATATATAATTAGATCTTAAATTTTATCTGCCATCTGCTGATTTGTCACCCTGGCACATCCCCAGATTTCTATTAGGATATTAGAAGTTGCTCTCCAACATAAAAAAAAAAACAATCTGTCTCCAAGCTGAATTCATTAAGAAAGTGGAAACATTTTTTAAAGTAACAATGGAAACTTCTATTGCAAATTTTGCTGCAGCAGAATGAGGACATACTTACGGGTTGGGACTGAAGAAACATGCCTCCTATTCTATCAGTTCCATCTAAAAACACATTTGTCACAGTTACCAGCTCTCATCCTAGACCGACTACAGAAACCATTAACCTTATATCTGCCATGGAGCGAATAGTGCTCCATATCTGATGTAAACAACCCTTTGAACAAAAACCTTCTATGACGTAAAACCTGGTGTTGTATGGAATTAACATTTTGCACAAATTGAGCCACTGAGGAAGAAACCAGCGGTTTCGAAACGTGTTTGCCGATATCATCTTTCTCCACCACTGTCTAATATTGGGTCAATCACCCACAATATTTCCGGCTGTACAGTGAAGAACCATAATTATAGACTCCAATACCAAGCGGAGTAGTCCGGTCACGGGTTTGCCAGTATAGACTCCAATACTAGCGGAGCAGCCCGGTCACGTGTCTGCAATAATCACGTGGGACGCCGAGATTGCGAAGTCTAGAGACGCAACACGGAGAACTGTGTAGTGAGCGGGGAACTGATTCACCTTGAACTTACTCATTTTCAAGTGCCGGTAAGCCGGGCCATTGAGCCCGTGACTTTGTTACTCTTGTGGCTGACACATCGTGAGTATATCAGCCAATATAGTGCGATTCATTTCCCTCGTGGGACGCCACGGTAGGGAACAACATCCACACGTTTGGTTTGCTTCTATTAAGTAACACATTATTTTTGGAGGACATTATACAAGCTGCGATTACTGATATACCTCACTGATATACCCTATAATATACCCAGGAGAACTTTTTATATCTATCTAGGCTATTGTGCCAATCCCAATTTCATTATATCGTTGTATTCTCTACACGATCAATATATTGTTGTATTTTAGTATTTTATTCACATTTGCATGTTTAAACATCTAATACATTTTTTATATGGTTGATAGAGTATAATATGCTCCACTCCACTTTCTTCTAGATAGGAGTGCCTAATCCATCTTTTCTTCCAAATTAAAAAACAGCCGCAAATGAGAACTGCCAGCCATACACAAAATTTGGAAAAATGACAGCCCTGTATGCAAAAAGCTGGCGGGCAATAGATATATAGTAATAACATCATGAGGGGTGCAAACTAACAATGTTCAAAGAGGATGCAAAAAGTGACTGCACGTAGTTTGTATGTTCTCCCTGTGTTTGTATGAGTTTCCTCCCATACTCCATACTGACAGAGTGTTTAGATTGGGAGCCCCATTAGGTAAAGCGATGAGGTATATTTCAGCACTATATAAGGGGTAAAAGGTGGGTATTGTAAAGGAAGACACATAATTGGTATTTTGCAAGGTGAATGTTAATCTTTATTCATGACAAAGTCTAAACAATTAAAATATTTAAAAACATTGAGAGAGGGGTCACTATAAGCCGAGCCCGTCCCATAGGTATTCCAATATTATATTCAGAAAAAAAGAACATAAATTCCTCCGAAAAGATACAAAGCCAATTTAAAATGTACAATTTAACAGTTGTCTATAAGGGCAAAAATAAAGTGCAAATTGTCTGAATAGGCCACAAACACTTTGATATAAATACATGTGCAAATGGGGCATCAATGTCTACCTTTTCTTTTGGTTTCTCACTGAACAATATACTACCAGAAACCGCTACTACTGGTCCCACAAGTGCATGCTTCTTGCTCTATTCCAAATGATAAAAATAAGGGGTCAAACATGGGGATTACCAAGATTTCAGCAGCTGAATCAGCACGTGGGACGCCACGAGGAACGCTGAGAAAAGGCGCGCTGTCCGCGCACGTGTAACAAACAGAGGACTGCACAAGCGGCTTACTATCCACAAGACCGGAACGGCTGGCTGTCGATAACACTGGAGGGTAACGTACTGCATTCTTTTACTTACAAGGAATACCGGTATACCTATTCTGGACCATTGCATATATGCAAGCATAAATGTAATTTGGAGTTAGTGATCAACTATTATCCCCAGTAAGGACATGAACTGTCATTGCATTTCTGCGGAGGACTCTGCATATATTTGTAACTGGAGGATCACCAGCTACACAGCGCGCATTTTAACTAAATTGAAACTCTGTACTGAAATACATTGCACATGGATATCTAAAGTATTTAAAGTATCCCTCCCTCACCTACACTTCAGTGGTGGAAGGTGATATTTTATCTGCTTTGTGATATTTTATATTTTATTTTATGGGGTGTTATTACAATCCCAGTATTGAGATGCACAGTTTTTGGTTATATTGATTGATTAACAGAATCGATTTTATTGATTGATGAACAGAATTGATTTGATACATCAAAAAGCCCTAGGTACCTGGGTTTACTGAACCAATAGTCCTATTATATGCATATTTTTTTTATTTTTCATTTTTGTAGTTGCTTTTGACGTGTTTTTATATATACATTTTTAAATGATCATTTGGTCACAAATAAAAGATTTTCCTTACCATACAGAATACTAATTGTGAGTGTGCTTATCAAGCAACAACCGAGAAGTTTTATATTATTCCGTAATTACGGTTTGGGTGTACCGTAGATTTAGCACCTCTTAATCCGTAGTTGTACCCAGTGGAGAGCTGCTATATCCCCTTTTTTATGTTCTTTATTCTGCATTTTTCACGCAGCTGTGGCTCCATAGAAGTGAATGGGGCTTCAGTGAAAAATGCATTGCATCCTGATACAATGCGTTTTTCATTGATGGTTGCTAAGAGATGTTGTTTGTAAACCTTCAGTTTTTTATCACGCGTGTGAAAAACACATCAAAATGCACTGCACTCGCAGATAAAACTGACTGAACTTGCTTGCAAAATGGTGCAAGTTTTCCTGAAGCACTGTGAACACATCCGTCATGCTCGTGTGAAAGGGGCCTAAGGAGGAGAAATCTCTAAGGCTACTTTCACACTTGCGTTGTAAGGATCTGTTTGTGAGATCCGTCACAGGCTCTCATAAACGGTCCTGAACTGATCAGTTTTGTCCTAATGCATTCTGAATGGAGAAGGATCCGTTCAGAATGCATCAGTTTGCTTCAGTTCAGTCTCCATTCCGTTTTGGAGGCGGACACTAAAACGCTGCTTGCTGCGTTTTGGTGTCCGCATGAAGAAACTGATGCAAACTGATCCGTCATGACTCACAATGTAAGTCAATGGGGACGGATCCGTTTTGTCTGACACAATAGAAAACGGTGGAGTGTGAATGTGCCTGATAGTGTGGTGTGTGTCAATAGCTAGGGCAGCATTAGTGCAGCCACCCTAAGGCCTGCACAGGTTTAGATTCATACAGTATGGTTGTGATAATATAGGCACAGCACTAGTGCAGCCAATTAAGGCTTGCACAGGGCAAAATAGGTGTGTGTTCCCTATCATAGGGGGTTGACTGCGAGAGAGCCTATGCGCTGTAAAACACTAATAGTGCAAGGATCTATCAGGCATCAAATGATTTTCCTACTAAACACATGTAACAAAGCAGTGGCTATTAAGAGGGGGCTTTGTATAGATCCAGTAATACAATTATATAGGATCCCCTTAGGGTATCACATGACCTATCAATAAACTCTCAGTGTGAAGAGCACGTTGTAGAGGGTCTGAGGATAGGGGTTACCAATCCCCC
The DNA here is from genome assembly GCA_900303285.1 of Rhinella marina. Lineage (NCBI taxonomy): Eukaryota > Metazoa > Chordata > Amphibia > Anura > Bufonidae > Rhinella > Rhinella marina. The sequence goes on from ONZH01006231.1 coordinate 178,975, forward strand.
CCCTTTTTTTTTGCCCTCCTTTCTTTACACATGCTGTAAGTGCAAAATAAATTGCCATACATATATCCTCATATATATATCCTAGTGGATTCAGCGCGCCTTTCAGCACGGGCACAACACCCACAATAAAATAGTTATATATGAGAGACTACCTCCTGTTGAGAATTTTAATACGTGGTGTCAGTTATTTTAGAGAGGATTAGATTAAAGGTTATATTTTAGATAACATTGGAACCCATAGAGGGGGGTAATTTCTGGGCAAAAGCCCATCTGCTGAATGTATATTAAAACCCCTGAGGCTCCAGTGATGGGGAATTGTTATTGTAATTTCACAATAGAAAACGGATCCGTCCCCCATTGACTTTCAATGGAGTTCATGACAGATCAGTTTGGCTATTTAAAAGATAATACAACCGGATCCGTTCAGAACGGATGCAGACTGTTGTATTATTATGAGGGATCCAGCAAAAATGCTGGTGTGAAAGTAGCCTTACTAATGCATTCTGTCTGCTTGAGTGGTTTGTTGAACGTAGATCTGCTAGAAGACAGGAAGCTCCAGCCTGTTCTTGAACTGGCTAACAGGATCTAGAAAGAAAATATAATTTTGCCTAGGCCCAGCCTTTCTCTGGGTCAGTGGCTATATTGATGGTTGGCATTGTCTGGATTAAAAGAAAAGCCTTTTCCTTTAAAGAAGCTCTGTTTTTTTTATTTGATATATACAGTATTACTAATCCACAGCCAGTATTCTAGCAGTGTAATTTGATACACCCTAACTTGCATACATATCAATGCATCCATACATTTGGAACGTATTCATTCCTAGAACCTGCTCAAGTGATCTAAAGTCTGACACCCTGCTCTGATATGTAAACAGGAATTCGGTCTGCCCCCCTGTGGCTGTCTTCATGTGAACTACAGGATGACATCATCACCAATGAAATCCATCCTGGCAGTTCTCAGGCCCCTCCCCTCATCCCATGCTTCACTGTATACCTCTGTATTGTATAGAAGATATAGCGTCTCCCCTAACTAAAGTACCAGGAGTGCAGATATAGAATAGCTGAGACTATACAGTGATTAGCTGCAATTATATAAAACTCCTGACTCACACTTCCTGCCTGTGCCATCTATGTGAGCGGACTCTCCAGTGTAGTTTTATGAGATGTAGCCTTACACTCGTCTCCCTGCTTATAACAGCTGACAGGGGAGGAGAGAGATGACAGGGCAGAGCAGAGAGGCAGACATGCTCAGGATGCATCACATAACAATACATAGAGAGTCTGCAGTGTGAGGGGATAGCAGCTGTGTGTCACTGATCTTTCATGGTATCCCTCGCAGTTCAGCGTGGTCAAAATCCACCCATCTGTCTCTGCAAAGCCAGGCATGATGGGAAATATAGGAATCAGAAATTGCTGCTGGTGTAGTCAAGAGTCTTACCAGGCCAGCCAAAGAAAATGTGTTGCCCTGAGGGCTGGGAGAAACAAAAAGATTTCTTCCCTTAAGGTGCCTAAATCAGACACCTTCTAGATGGGCTAGACCAGGGATGTCCAACCTGTGGCCCCCCAGCTGTTGCAAAACTACAACTCCCATCATGCCTAGACAGCCTACAGCTATTAGGGCATGCTGGGAGATGTAGTTTTGTAATAGCTGGAGGGCCACAGGTTGAGCATGCCTTGGCTAGACAAATAAAGACATGGTACTAGAGACTGTGGGTAGGAATAGTCTAAGCATGGCTGTAGCCATCTCCCAGGAACAGGTTAATAAAACCTCAGCTTTATTTTTCATTGGGTCACAGAGCAGTGTCATATCTTTAAATGGAATGGACTTTTTTTTTCTTCTTGGCTTCTGAAGCATCCATCAAGTTTTGTTTTTAGAATCCCCTTCTGTAAAGGAATACTTGCATTTAAAGTCTTCCTGTATAAAGAAACGTATTCATTCCTGGACTTTTCCATCTGTCACTCAGGCCCTGGAACATCTGATCTTGGACTAGTTATGGTTCCTTGATATTTTCAATTTTCATGGTGGTGCTGATGGCTTTAGGTAAAGAATTGGTTTCCTGTGCAAAAGGCAGGAGGAGTTGTCTGACTTGCTATGTTGAGGTCTGGAGGAAGACGTAGTGTGTCTTGGCAATAGAAGGAGCAGTCACTGACCAAAGCTTGTATTGTCAAAAAAGTGGGGGACTCTTCATATGCACTTTTTTGTTGTATGCAGGTATGGATTAGCCTTACCTGGAGACTTTAGGTCCGCATACACATTGGCATACCTCCCAAGTGTCCCTCTTTTGGAGGGACAGTCCCTCTTTTTGACCCAAGTCCCTCTGTCCCTCTTTGATCCTTAAATGTCCCTCTTTTTGACCTGGGGAATTAATGCATAAATGTGCATTAATAAATTTACTAAATTGCTCCTTACTAAAGTGTCTGTATGGTTTCTACCTGTATATTAGACCAGAACTTAATTATTTGGTGCAATTTGTACCTTAAAATATCTTTATTCTGATGATTTATGTGCTAATATTTATATGGACATTGAAACGCAAGAATAAAATTGCTGCAGGGGCTCCAGTAATTATGCTTTTTGTGGACTTAGATAGGTGGCCTAGTATGAAATAAACTGCCATGATGTGCACCGCACACATTGTCCCTCTTTGCAATTTTCAAAAGTTGGGAGGTATGCATTGGTGTATTGTCATTTAAAACCTCCCAAAAGTAGTCACTTTGGCCAACAATCTAATGAAAAACAACAGATGCTGTATGAATCTCAGGGTGTCACTAAGATAATCTTCTGCCAAATTTGATATTGTGTATGGAGAGATAAAGGGTGTAAGTGATGTTACAGGACCCAGAAAGTCTCGTGCATAGGAGCTATCCAAAATTCTAGCATTGTCCAGTGTGCTCCCCGTGTCTCTTCATGCCCAATGTCAGATTGGGAGGGAGAATGAAATTATAACCTTTAATTAAAAGTGTGTATTCCAAAACAGAAAAGAACATGTTGCTGTAATTTGATTAATGCAGTTTAGCTGTAATAGTTTGCTAATATTATACATATAGAATGAGGAACTAACAATTCTTATATTCGCTTGAATTTTCCATTAATAAAATTAACTACAACCATTAAAAAATAAAGAAGTCGTGGTTCACAGGTGCATATCTATGTATTCAATATATGGCTGTCTGATATGTGGTCACAGCTTATATAAGAATAAAAAACAACAGTGGTGGATCTACATCACTAAGAATATATTTATTAATCATATATTTCAATAGGTAAGTGCATGTTCTTTCTTCATTTTTGATTCAGGAACTCTTGCATCGTCACTGGACTCCCCTTGAAATACTAACAAAATTGTGTAGGACAGCACCAAATGAATGTGGAGATTTTGGATGGACGAATGCCAAAGTGGGATGATCCTCACTCCTACTAGATAATCCAAAAAGCCGACGAATAAACAGCATGTATCCATTAGATTTCTTTACTGAACCAACAATATACAAGAGAATTTAAGGTTTGCTAGAGATGAGCGAGCAGTGCTCGTTACGAGCACTGTAACGCTCGGGTCCCGTGTGCAATGCCCGCAGGCATTGCGGATCCGTCCTCAGCTGCATGTAAGTCAATGAGGACGGATCGTTTGGTATGACACTCATACCAAACGGTTCCGTCCTCACCCGTCTTAAAGTCAGTGGGGACGGAACCGTTTGGTATGAGTGTCATACCAAACGATCCGTCCTCATTGACTTACATGCAGCTGAGGACAGATCCGCAATGCCTGCGGGCATTTCACACGGGACCCGAGCGTTACAGTGCTCGTAACGAGCACTGCTCGCTCATCTCTAGTTTCAACCCCATTAGCTGGATCTTTCCCCAGAATGCTGAACTCCCTCAGTAAGTATGATCAATTGTCTTCTAGAGGAGCTCAGCGCAGTCCATGTTTGATGCTCTACTGCAGGCATATGCAAGGTTCATTAACAGCAACTAATAACTGGATCTACAAATCTTTCAAATGTGCAGTAATTATCAAATAATGATGCTCTATGGTTTGTTTATGGGTTTTTCCTACAAAGTGCCCTGCTTTTAAAATGTGTTTCATGGATTTTTTTTAATTCCACAGAAGCAGATTCATTCTTTCCCATGGGTAGTGTCTGGGGATTTTACTGAAATTAAGTGAAATTTGTAGGAATAGATCTGTTGGAGAGAAGACATGTTGCAAATTTGGCCCTACTGGAACAGTTGATCAAGTAATCATTGGGTGACCTCTGAGTGGCAGAAGTCAGCTCTGCCTGTGACTAATATCAGAATATATAAACAATGTAACAAAACCAGATAGGCACTACTCCTTGCTGGACTGAATAAAAGTACAAATATCTTTAATAATACTAAATAAAACAATAAATCCATAAAACTTGTAAAGTTGATACCTATATGAACGCTAAATCCGCACCATGATTATATTTTTCAATACACAATTCCTAAAAACATATAAAATCATAGCCACATTAATAGGTTATAATAAACAATGATATTTGACTGATTATATCCGTCACTTCTCCACTAGGCATAAAAATGCTTTGCTATGTGCAAACAGTGTTTCTTCAAAGTGTTTAAGCTCCATTCACAGTTCCATTCAATGTCCTTAGGTTTGTTTCTCCTTACATAGCCCAAGGAAAGGAACATTAAACCTATATTACTGCCAGAGATTGTTTTCTGATAGTAAATCTGGTTTTGTTACATTGTTAATACACTCTGATTAACAGGATTGGGTGACCTGTCAGATAGTGCACCTTCATTGATCCATTATTCAGTGGTGTGGGCCACCGATTAATTCATTCTTGTAATATCAGAATATATAGCAGTTTCCCCTGTAACTAGGGCTCATAAGTATGCCCCAGTAGCAGTAAAATCTGCAAAGTGGGGAAAAAGGAATGTAACTGAAGAATTGAATCACAAAGCATATTTTGGATTTGCATATCCATTCATTAAACAATGAATACATATTTTCTTTTCTTTTGCTTAAGGGATAATACCAGTTAAAAATGTGTTCATGTGTATTGGCATATTGCTAGGCACGGCTAATGGCTGCATAACAAATTACTTGCCCTGGCTGAATGAAAAGGTTTAGGAAAGATTAACAATGGGGCTGGAGGGATTGTTTCATCTCATTCTTAGAGAATGTGGCAAACCATTTGTTTTGATATTAAAAGTGATTGTTTAAAAGCATAGCTAACCTTTCAACAAACTTTACATTGCTCAATAGTACAATGTACATGAGGAATAACACTATACATTACTCCCAAAACTGATATTCCACATTTACCAAGTCAAGGCAACCCCACATGTTCTTCAACTTACCCAAAATAAATTGTTAAAATGGTACGGTACCAGGCCTTGGATATACAGATTCCTCTGCCTCTAAAGAAGACTGTAGACTTTGTGTCCTATATGTGGCTAATTGTCATCAAGTGGCTACCATTACACACCCACAATGGCTTCTCTTGCTTCCAGATATGAAACTATAGAATTTTCTTGCAGCTGCAACTAGTGAAAGCTATATGCATAGAGTTTTTACTGCTTCCTTTAATTCTACCACATCTACCGGATCAGCATTTCATGAAGTAGGTTCCACTTTTTTCTACTCCACTAAGGCTTTAAAACAATTTACACCCTCAACCCTTGAGCATGACCTTACAACACTCCTTCAGGGTCTGACAAATTAAAATACTTTTGTGAGCTAGCTTATTAATCGCTACTGTCTTTGGAATAACCCTCTTTTTCCCTGAGGGTATGATAATCATAGAGCCTTTTAATGGTGGTGGTCTAAAAGACTGTAAAATATATATATAAAAAATAAAAAAATCACTCCACCCCACTCGCAGTTTCTGTCTTTCTTGTGAGAATTGTGAGAATGTATGTGACTCTAGCTCTAGAAAATTAAAGGGATGTTCTGGTTAAGTTATCCTCTATAATATGGACTGGGATACGTATTTGATCAGTGGGGGTTCTTCTGCCGAGACCCCTTCCAAGCATGAGAAGGGATACCCCCCGAAATTAACGGAGCAGCAGACTCCATTCATCTCTGTGGGGTTCTGAAAATAATGAGCAATGTACTCAACCATCTCTGGAAGTTTTGTAGAGATAAATGGAGTGGCAATGTGCATACTCCACCTGACTGTTCATTTCGGGGGTCCCAACGTACCCATTCTTGTGATCAGTGGGGGTAGGGGGGATCCAGTGGTAGGAACCTCAATCTAATAGTTATCCCCTTTATCCTGTGGATAGAGGTATAACAACCACCAGAACACCCTTTTAATCTCCTTTATTAATAAACAAATTTTGTCCCATTCTAAAACATTCTCACATGCATATGTTGACAAATGACACCAAAATCTAGACAACCATAATCAAAGACCAGGCATGCTCAACCTGTGGCCCTCCAGCTGTTGCTAAACTACAACTCCAATCATTCCCTGACAGCCTACAGCTATCAGCCTACAGAAGGGCATGGTGGGAGTTGTAGTTTTACAACAGCTGGAGGGCCGCAGGTTGAGCATCCCTGTCATAGACTGTTCCATGTGGGTTTCAGTTTCCCATTGGTCTATTTACAACAGTTTTTCCCGAGTCCAGCTGGGCCAGTGGGAAAAGTACATGACTGTTCTGCCCAAGCTGGGCTTGGGCAAAAAGTGGAGGGGAGAGGGCTCCTTTAGATGCTGCCATCTCCTGAATGGTAGCAGCTAGAAACATGCAACTAGTGTTGTTTAAAAGCAGACATTCCAGGCTTTCATACAAGACCAGCATTAGTCCAAGCAACAGAGGAGATATCACTGTTAGAAATCGAGTCTAGAATAATCGCGGTTTAAACTTGCTTTTACTTTCACTTTCAGCTGCATTCCATCAGTGGTATCTTCCCCTGTACTGAACGTATTGCTGTCATTCTGGTATTATCTGAAAGCCTGGAATGTCAGCTTTTATCTCTATCTCTAGCTGGTACCAAACCAGGGATATGGGCAGTTAAATTCCCCCCCACCCCACTTTCAGTCTGGAGGAAAAAGAGAACCGTTACAAAGCTGACAGCTGCAGGAGGAGAAAAAAAACAGTAAAAACATATAGAAGTGTGATTAATGTATAATTCTTACCACACAGTGAACACCGTAAAAAATTTCCACAAAATGTAAAAATTGCTGTTTTTTACTTTCCCAATAAAAAAAATGATGTTATTTAATAATAATATATATACACACTAAATAACATCTATATATACACACACACTATAATATACTATATAGTAGCCCCATTTCACCTTAATCCTCCTTCTCTTACCTATATGCAATTTCAATTGCCTTCCATCTTTCAGTTGCAAGACAGACAACTGTACATGGACAAAAAGGCTCAATTCCCTTCCATAATATCAAACCTCCACCAATGAAAAACGTACCTGTATTCTAAATAACGCAAACAAGAAATTTGAAAGGGTTTAACTTCAATATGCTCACATCCACATGTCCCTCACAGGTGTACTGTATGGTATCCATTAATACTGGACTGCTCCCAGACATTGAAAGTAATTTCGTTCTGACTCCTCCATTAATTTATATATTTTGCTCTCCTTCCCTCAATTTTCCCCTCCACTATGATTGAACCACATTTTCGATTTCTTTTGTTCATGGTTGGCCTCAAGATCACCACAGAACCGTGTGTTTATATAGTTCTCTTTTAGGTTCTACTTGACACCAATTCTGTAATGGAATAAACATTGTTTGCATCGTGGTCTAAGCAATCCCCTGTAAAGAGTAAGACCATGTTTCTCTAATGCTACATTTTTATATGAGAATGAGTGGTTTCAAAATGTTTGGGAAAAAAATGAGTATGTTATACCCTGTACGGATCAAAGGTGATTCTACACTGAAGGACTTTTGTGTTGAAGAATCTTTTTCCCAAAGTCATTAAAGGGTTATTCCCATCTTGGGACCCGCACCTATATCGAGAACGGGGCACCAAAAGAGAAGGAGGGAGCACTGCGCATGCGCAGCCGCCCTCCATTCATTTCTATGGGGCTGCCGAAAATAGCCGAGCACTGGCTCGGCTATTTCCATTGGCTCCATAGAAATGAATGGGAGCAGTGACCGCGCTTGCTCAGTGCGCCCCCATTAATTTCTATGAGCGCAGTGGGGAGCTGCGCCTGGTGGTGACCGGGGTCCTCCAGGCATAGCGCTCCCCGCTCCGTTTTCCATATAGGTGCGGGTCCCAGCGGTCGGACCCGCACCTGTAAGACAATGGGGGATTATCCTAGCGATAAGCCCTCACTGGCTAAGATGGGCTACCCTACTGGACTCTGCAACTGAATGGTGGTTTTGCTCCACCTTTCGATCAACTGCGTGTAGGTGTGTGACGTTTTGGCTGAACTCATCTAGAACTAAATTTGTGTGTAGCAAATTCTATACTTCTATTTTGTTTTCTTTGTACATGTGTATCTCTGTCAGTCTGTAAGACTGTCACTGTAGACAAATGCTGAAGCTGCTGTCTAATTTAGATCAGAGTTATTATACGCACATTGCACAGATCTCTGCATTACATCACACCACCACCATGTACTTATAACGCTGTACTTTATTGAGCCATTAAATACACAAGACAAAACATATGACCCTGGACACTGAATGTAGGAGGGAACAATTACATTTTTAAATGGATATAAAGGACTGGACAGATAAAACTCATGATTTAATTTGCAGAACATGATTTGTGGACAAAGGACTGAGTTACAAGACAAAATAAAAAAAAAACTATCAGCCCACGTAATTCATATTCCATAATAAAAAAGGAAATAATACCCAAACACTTAAAATAAAAATTAGCAGATGTTGTATGAACCGTTTACACTGATATTTGGGAAGTTTTCAATTGATGCGAATACTTGTCCAGGAGGAACCCTGTAATCCCCTTCCAGTGAATCAGGTGTTATTTGCTGGCTCGGCTCTTCTCAGGGAGCGAGAGATAGAAAGCCAGGAAGAGGGAGGGGTCTCTGTCATCTTTGGAATGGCATCCTAACGGCTGTAACCAAACTCATCGGCATCGTCGGCCCGGAAGTCTCCATAACGCCACAGGTTCAACTACATAAGAAAAAGAAACATAATAAATACGGCTTGGGTCTACAAGAGCACATATACAGGTACATTTACCAATCACAAGCAAAAAAAATACTGTACAAAAAATTAATCTACATAGAGGCAATACCTAGAAAGGGAGGCTCAGCCAGTTGTATTTCAGCTTTTGCACAGCCATAGATACACTAAGAATAAAAGATACTTACCCTTGCAGACTTAGCAGATTCCTGAGCACTCAAATACTCTGCAACCTGCAGGAAGATAGAGAAGGAACATTCATATGCTGTGTTTTTTACACATAATGGTACTGGTGCATTCTGTGTGCATCACATACAGCAAGTGTAACTTGTAATCTGCTGTGATACTGGGAATCTATGCGTCTATTGAGAAGAGGTTATTGTGTCAGCCATGAGCTTGTGAGACTCAGTGGAACGTATAAGCCAACATATCCTCTGATTGCAGAGCTGTAACTGAGCCCAACAAAGCTACTGATTACAGAAGCTTGCAGAAGACAATTTGGTTTTGCCAACAAAGAAAGCCAAGTACAGAACATGATCTGAAAAGCTAAGCTTTTAACCCTTGCTTCTAAAATAAAAGAACCTTATTCAGTCAGGCAGTAATCCACATTTATAGAAGCAACAACATAAACGGGTTGTCCAGTGGGAGAAAATTTTCAGCAAAGGACTCAGGATGAGTCACTGTTACTGCTCTCAGGACAGGGGCGAAGTGGATCCTGGTAAGCATCAGAACAGCAGAGTCAGTGGACTGGGGTGGTGAATATTACTGCTTTTTCATTTCTAGTCCATTCTGAGCCCTTGAACAAAAAATGTGCCCCACTGGACAAGCCCTTTAACCATGAGGCCACTCTCAGATTTTTGGAGGTATGTGAAAACCAAGCTGCTGTTGATCCACAGCTTTATTTTCTGGAAGTATACAGCAACTGTTACAACTGAATGACTGCAACCAAGAGAACAATGAGGAATTGATACAGAAAGTGGAAAATTATACAACTTTACATTGTATAATGAATAACATTTATTTGCTGGAACGAAGTTAACCCATTTAAAAAGACTATCCAACATTCGACATCAGCATCACTCAACAAGGTGGGGGAAGGCCTTAAGTAGGGCTGACAAGGATGACAGAAATATGCTCAGCAAGCTGTAGACACTACTCATACCTGGAGAAGGGAGGACATTTTTGCCTATATATAATACATATTGTTGTGTAGAAGCAAGCTCAGCTGAAGATACTGTATATTCTTCTATCGCTATTACGGTAACTACATAAAAATGAACAGATCTGCAATGCTAACAAATGGAAAAAAAACAACAGCCAAGACCCCCCTCCATGAGCATCTCAGAGATGCCAATTCACAAGAGAAATGCAGCCGACAAGTTCCCTTGTTCCCCACAATTAGAGGGCTGGGTGGCCATTTACTGGGCAAAATTAGCTGCCATTAGTTTTAATCTTGCCCTTAATTAAAGTGACCAGTTCTAGTGACAGGTATGCATTAAGGTTATGACCTGCAACAACACGTATAATTACAACATGTCCTTAATCAATCAAAACATTTCTTTAGCTGTTCCTTGGCAAGAGATTAAAACAGACGACTAGAAGGGGAGAACTAATTGTGTATTACACTTTCCTTACTCTCCTTTTCTGGAGGTGGGAAAAAAAAAGAGCAATGCTAAAATATTACAAGGGAAAGTCCAGATGTAAATGGAGGAAGAAAATGAAGAATCATTGGGTTATTTAACCACCATAAAGCCTGAGGTTCCATGTTGTAGAATATGTATAGCATGTCACCGGTGTAATTAATGTGACATCATTTATAGCACTCGGAGTACACACCAGATGTAGAGTATACTATATTGAGGTCAGCATGTGGAAGGAGGGCAGCTCTGCCTGTATTATTTAGATGGTATATACAGTTTGTCTTACGGTGTATACCAAGTCAAATCAAAGTCATATAGTGAGCCATGTCATCTAGGCTTTGTATATTGTAATGCTATGATTTAGTATGCAAATATTTAATACAAAAATGCACTGCCGATATAATCATTTGGGTATTACGCCTTTATTTTTTGTAAAGAATAAAATACGGACCCCTCCAGACACAAGATCTACTTCCTATATGCAGTACTTAGTATGAGAATAGTCACTTGTCAGCTTCCTCATGACACACTTCATCATGTTTGTGCCATTACAAGGACTGCACCCAGTTCTCTCTCTATTGATTTACATTAGTTGGGCACTGGGGCTTACAGTGGTCAATAACTACAGCTGAATATCAATTAAAATTCCTCCTGTAAATAAGGCTGTTAATGAGCTATTGAGTTATGCAGGGGGAGGGCTGGGGAGCTCCAATTTGTCAGCTCCAGTTTTTTGTGTCCTGAAGTGGCTGTATGATACACTTTCCGGTGTGGTGTTACACTATGGTTACAGGAGGAGCTGTATACAACACTATGAAGCCTAGTTAATCTATAGTGTGGAGAAAGCATTGAGTGATACTAATTTACCAGGTCCTTAATGAGCATGAAAAATGTTGGTAGATGATACAGACCTACTGCTGTAGCCTTAGTTACCACTAACTACTGTAAGCATCTCTTGCCATAGGTTGTGTTATCTGGTGAGTGCTGGAGAAAGCGATATAAATCATATAAACAATACGGTAGAATTTATTTTAGCATAACACAAGCGTCTTGCAAAATGTTCAGTTGTCACTTCATGTTGAGGGTATAAGTATCCTAGGGTCATACAGATGGCAATAACATACGCTGAAGCACATTGTTTCTGTAAATCCTATTCAGATGCAGGAAAAACTGGGCACCGCAGAGTAGCATGCAACTAAACCCATTGCTACTTACCAAAAACTTCTAAAAGATTGATTAAGAATACACTAAGACCAGTAGTGTATGGGTCTGCACAGAGCGGAGAATACTGCCAATATGTCTCTATGATGCACACTGTCTCAGCTTTTCTACTATGTTAAAAATCATTTAGTGGAGAACGTATTCGGTGATTACAGGGAAGGCACCTATATTGAGATCGGAGGGGGGAGCACTGCGCCTGGAGGACCCAAGGTTTCCCGGGGTCCGGCCACCACCAGGCGCAGCTCCCCCGCTGCGCTCATAGAAATGAATGGGAGCGCACCGCACAAGCACGGCCACCGCTCCCATTCATTTCTATGGAGCCGACGGAAATAGCTGAGCCAGTGCTCGGCTATTTTTGGCGGCCCCATAGGAATGAATGGAGGGCAGCTGTGCATGCGCAGTGCGCCCTCCTTCTCCTTTGGGGCCCTGTTCTTGATATAGGTGCGGGTCCTAGCAGTGGGACCTGCACCTATAAGACAATGGGGGCATATCTTAATGATATGCCCCCATTGTACAAGTTGAGAATATCCCTTTAAAGGGGTTTTCCAAATTTTATTATTGATGGCCTATACTCTATATCAGATCGGTGGGTTGAGACCCTTGCTGATCAGCTGGAAAAAGACTGAACTCTGTACGAGCGCAGCCTCCCCTTGTTTACCTGCTCGCTGTTGATTGCGCAGTGGTGAGCAGATGTAATTACAAGCCATCCAATTAAATCCAATGGGACAGCTCATTTTTATACATTTGAATAGAACTACTGTCCAATAGAAGTGAATGGGACAGCCTGTAATTACACCTGCTCACCGCTGCACTGTCGACGGCAAGCAGGTACACAAACAAGGGAAGGCTGTGCTCAAATGGCACACGGCCTTCCCTTCAACCAGCTGATTGACTACAATACCCAACACCTCCGCCAATTACCAAATAATTTCTGATAAGACAGTGATAAACCATTTTACTAAATCAGATTTACTCACCAGTTTCTGGAACTGTTTCTCTTTGCGCACCTCCACCATGACCAGGCCCTCTTTTACCAGACCCAGGCCCACATCCTCCTTAGAATCTGCAAACTGCAAGGTGACATGCGGACAGCCAGCACCTGCATATTCCACATTTAACAGGCACTGAGTGTTCTGAATATCGCGCACCACATGATCCACAACATCTGTACGAGCGTCTTCCTGCAGAGTCAAGAAACAGTCATGAATGACCACTAAACAAGTGCATAGGCGCAGATTACCTAACTTACTGGCCTGTATACTCACGTCTTGTGGCACTTGAATGAAAGCAAAGCAATACTCTATAGCTTGTGCGGGAAGTGTACGAACACTGAAAGACGTAGGGAGGGTCGCCAGGCGAGTGGAGGGTACAATCTCTCTCTGTAAAGATAGGACAGCAGTACGACAGGTGAAATACTGAACTGAAACATACCAAATATCATTTCACAGCCATGTGAGGAGACTGTGGGAAAACCAGATCACATTCTCCAACATTACAGGGAAAGCTGGGCACTCGTAAGTCCACCATCAACATCCTCAGTACATTTATATATAGACAGTAAAACCCTGCAAGCATGCATATTCATATAGAGGTTACAAGAAGGGATTCATCTTGGCAATCACAGGCTGAGGGCGGTTGCCGGCAGCTGGGAGATGAAACGATGTCAAGAACAAAAATACATGTTAGCTGAGGGGCAATCCGGGGGCCGGAGCGGTATCTTTGCTGCAAGTTCATAGCTGCCCTGCTGAGCAGCCTGCGGCCTGCGCCTGCCCCCAGTGAGGAGGGGGGACAAATAGCTCTGTTGACTATGTGAAAATTAGAGACAATTTAAAACCATGTTCTGAAGCCATAAACTGAAAAGGAGATCTAAAGTGGGCTGTGGATACATCTAGAAAATTCTCATTGTGAAGAGCTCAGCATCGCAGATGTTATCAGCGTAGACTGAAAGAATTAACCAAATACTGTATGTGCTGCAAACACCACCAATGTGACCACAATGCCCTAAGGGTCTGGATCATGTTACAATGATAATATATCTGTCTCTATGTGAAAGACTGTCTTCTTCATACAACTTGCAGGGATCCTCCTGAATATTGTTTTAGGAAGAAGTGGTTTCACTGCTGTACAGCCCCAATACAAAAGTACATACAGATACCTAATGGTAAGAAAAGGTCTACTATGTACAGAAAGTATATGGAGATGCTGGTCATACCAAGATGTCCTAAAGGTATTTCAACTTTAAATACAGTATCTCTGCTGGTTGTGCCCCTTCAAGTGTACCCCCCAATTATATAGAGAAATGGTCATTCTGCACGACAATCAAGGATGTAATGTGATTATACAGCTTTGAGTCACCTACCAGATACGGGAGGGTAAGAGACCAAGCAGTCTCCTAATGCAGAATTAGGCTTCATTCACATGACGTATGTGTTTTGTGGTCTGCAAATTGCGGATCCGCAAAAAAAACAGATGACGTTCCGTATGAGTCGGTAAGCCAAAGCCCCGACTCCTTCTCCCTCACACATGGAGCATGTTTAAGTGATAACTTTAAACAAATTTGCATAAAATCAATAGTACAGATAAGTCATGACAAAAACAGTCTGTAATCTATCAGGCTTCTCTGGGTACAGCTCACTAAGGGCCTAATCAGAGGCGTAGCTAGAGGTTCAGCACATGGAGGGGGCTAAACATACTTGAGTGGGCCCCCCACTTATTGGCTTCCCAAACGCACGTTTCCAACTTCACAGGCACATACTACTAGTTGTGGTTATAATATTGTATTAGCAAGATGACTATATAAACTGCTAGATCATCTATGCTGTTAAGTACAGTACAATAGACTTTCTACATACCCTACTCTATATACTCTACCACATAATGCAGTAAAATATAGGATTAATAGGAGTAAAAAAGGGGACTCCTATGTTAAAGGAAATCTGTCCCCAGCTTTTACATCACTAAACTAACAGTCCCTTGCCCCCATCAGACCTCAGATCAGTGTATTGTGCCCCCATCAGACCTCAGATCAGCCTACTGTGCCCCATCAGACCTCAGATCAGCGTATTGTGCCCCATCAGACCTCAGATCAGCGTATTGTGCCCCCATCAGACCCCAGATCAGCGTATTGTGCCCCATCAGACCTCAGATCAGCCTACTGTGCCCCCATCAGACCTCAGATCAGCGTACTGTGCCCCCATCAGACCTCAGATCAGCAGAATGTGCCCCCATCAGACCTCAGATCAGCAGAATGTGCCCCCATCAGACCTCAGATCAGCAAAATGTACCCCCATCAGACCTCAGATCAGCAGAATGTACCCCCATCAGACCTCAGATCAGCAGAATGTGCCCCCATCAGACCTCAGATCAACAGAATGTGCCCCCATCAGACCTCAGATCGGCTTAATGTGCCCCCATCAGACCTCATATCATCAGAATGTTCCCTCATCAGACCTCAGATCGGCTTAATCTGCCCCCATCAGACCTCAGATCGGCTTAATCTGCCCCCATCAGACCTCAGATCGGCTTAATCTGCCCCCATCAGACCTCAGATCGGCTTAATCTGCCCCCATCAGACCTCAGATCGGCTTAATCTGCCCCCATCAGACCTCAGATCGGCTTAATCTGCCCCCATCAGACCTCAGATCGGCTTAATCTGCCCCCATCAGACTCCATAATGGAAGCGCTCACTTGTATTCGCCTGATTGTACTAAGGCCATCCCTGCTGGGCCCCCCCAGAGGTATTGGGCACGGAGCATCGCATAGCCCCCCCCCCCTCAGTAGCTACGCCTCTGGGCCTGATGTATGAAAACTGTCTAGGTCTAAGACTTTTTTGTTGCCCATAGCAACCAATCAGAGCTCCCCTTTCATTTCTCCAGAGCACTATATGAAATGAAAGGGGAGCTCTGATTGGTTGCTATGGGCAACAAAGAAACTTCTACACCTAGACAGTTTTCATACATAAGGCTCTAGTCTAGGTGTTTTACATCAGCAGATAGAAGCCATGAGAGCAGCTAACCTCTCCAAACATGAGCTCAGAGGAAACATAAAGCATACAGAGAGAACATGCACTGGACATAAAGGGCAGCACACAGTCATCTCAACTAAAAGCCTAAATCCTTAGATCAGGAATAGAACAGACATTTATAGGACATTTCATCATTTTCACAAATTCTTATAAAAATATATTCAGCACTTATTGCACTGAACTAAATGTACTAATTCATTATATATTTTAGGAGTTGGTCCATTTTATACCGACTCCACCAAAATAGTGACCGACTCCGACTCCAACTCCACAGCCCTGTGTATGGCACCCGTTTTTTTTTGCGGATCTATTGTAACAATGCCTATCCTTGTCAGCAAAACGGACAAGAATAGGACATGTTCTATCTTTTTTGCGGAACGGAAATACGGAGTACCTTCCGTTTTTTTTTGCGGACCCATTGACATGAATGGTTACGGATACGGTCCGCAAAAAAAAAACAACGGAACGGACACGGAAACAAAATACGGTTGTGTGACTGAAGTCTTATGAGTAGACCACAGAATGAACCAACTTTTCCTGCTCTAGAATTATTTCTCTACATAATTGGAAGAGTTTTAAAAAATGTGAAAAAGCAAGGCGTTACTTGTTTACATCATGAGTCAATCAAAAATATTTTGGGTCTGATATATTCTCTGAATAAGGCTACCAAAATCTATAAAAGTTTAAAGAGTTCACAGCATGATGGAAAAGTGCGTAGAAATCATGCATTAGCAGTTTACCTGCCACATTAAATACATAAAATGTAATTCCTCACATAATTGTTAGGAGCACAGACTGTTCTGGCTGGTGGTGGGAAAGTTCATCTCTCTCAATGATGTGAATGGGTTTGTACTTTGTGAACAGACCAAATTTACTCAGGGGACACAGGCCTACTTCCCACTGCGTCAGAAAGAATAGATTCAAATCGGATTCAATATATTAAATTAAGTTCTTTTTAGGAGTCCTCAGGGACTGTGTAGAAAATTTATTTATGTAATATATATTATACAGAGACCTAGGAGATTTAGATCTCTTTCTAAGCTCGGAAAAAGCCGGCTTCCTAATCCCTTCAGCCGGTTAATGCTTTAGAATACAATATTATCCGCTATTCAGGTGAGGTCACTGGTAGTTAATGCTGGGTCAGGAACAAATTCATATAAAACAGCTTCAATGCATTGAGGTTTACAAGTGTCACTATACAGATATGTACTATCAAAGCTGCTGATTACTGCTTTACTTAGGCCACTTTCACATTAGCGGCAGAACGGATCTGGCAGGTGAAGCGTGCCGCCGGATCCATGCTGCCGCAAGTACATGTGAGGAGCCAGAGCAGTGCTCCGGCCACACACGTGTCACATACACACAGATATACTTACAGGACGGCGCACATATAAGAAGATTCCCCACAGTACCCTCTGCATCTTCCTATGTGCGCGCAGTTCTCCTCCTCCTGTGATGTGCGGAGCTGCTGGGAGCATGTAAGTGCGTGCGCCTGTGTGCATATGTGCACGCCTGCCTGCGTGCATCTGCATTCTGTTCTGTCTCCAGAACGGAGAGCAAACCGCAGCATGTTGCTTTTAGGAGCATTCCGTTCTCTTCAGTTCAGTTTTGTCCCCATAGACAATGAATGGGGACAAAACGGAAATGTTTTTTTTCCGGTATTGAGCCCCTATGATGGAACTCAATACTGGAAAAAGAAAACGCTAGTGTGAAAGTAGCCTAAGGCAGTGATATGAACAGTCCAAAAGTGGATAAGAAGCCATAGGAGAACTGAAGAGGAAAAGCTGAAAGCGCCTCATGGCTGGGTGGGCTTGCAGTGAGATAACACTACAGATGAGGCCTACAGTTCTCTGCTGTTAATTCATTCAATGCATACCTGCAGACATCCTACAAAGATTCCAAAGAGTTTGCCAAGAAAACGCCATTTTAATCATAAGCGTTTATAGGCAACTGTATATTTATTCAAGTAAGAATTTAAGTAAAAAAACTAACAGCATTAGTACATAGGGTCAGTAACGGCTACCATGGATTGCTACAGTATAGGCACATTCTTGAAGTAAAATATCCATTCTTCACATTGATAGCTACAAAAACGGATGTTCAGCACATTAGCTCTTCTTGTCACACATTTTATATAGTGGATAATACCATAATTAAGACAAGTGGATACTCACATTTCCATAATCAATGTAAAACACATGAACCTTGGAGGGCGACTCAACCTTCTCCACACGAGCTCGGTACCTGAAAGGACAAAAAAAATAAAAAAAATAAGTAGGCACTTGTTTGGCCATTATTTCCATAATTCCAGAAGCTATAGCTACTAAGAAGTAATTGCGCGTAAGTACTTTAAGCCAAACTGTGCTTCAATAATGGCATACACATAGGTTAATTAGGGGTACTATGTAGACTACATCACTGTCTGAGATCCTACCTCCAATTTACAGCAATCGGCTGTGGTCATTTACACTGCCTCTAATCACTTGACAACCTGCATAGTTAAGAGGACCATCAAACAATTTTCATACACCCCATTAACGAATTTGGCATTTATAGCAGTAAGTCCCTTTTTTAGGATACTGTGCCCTCACATCTCTTGCTCTGGAGGACCTATCCAGTATCACACGTACATAACATATTGGACAGAGTGTAATGTTAAATTCCCTCAGTGAGGGCGCTGCAGGCAAACTGAACACCTACCCCCCAGGAGTCCCCACAGATCGACATTGATCACTGGGGCACCTGAACACCTTGTGATAAGCTTATCGTCAAGGGACCCTTCTAACAAGTAGGGATTTCCAAACTGGAGAACAACTTTAAACATCATTCGAGAACATGGATCCAGACACAGTCTTGCAATCATGGAAATATCTCCCTGCTTTAAAAATATGCTTCATAACCCTTCGAAAGGAGACATGACAGGAACGCATGCAGACCCGGAATGAAGGAATTCCAGACATAGGAAGAATTACCCAGCAACAAGATAAGGTATGTGGTGCATGGGTGCGCACTAAGAGAGGAGACCAGTTTTCAGTTATTTCCTACAAGTCTGCCCCTCTTAGTGGTGACAATATATGAAAAAATACCAAATCTCTATGCCAATCTAACATTTACCCCCCCCCCAAAAAAAGCTTAAAAAACGAAACTAGAATCTGGCAGGCGTACATGCCGTGTAGCACGTCCTAGGGGTATAATACTGTGTGGCTAATTAATAGATTGATGTATGCTGTTTAACGCCAATATACTAAACAACAGCTATAATTAGAGAACAGATATGTCTGGGAATTTGATGTCCCCTTTTAAAAGACATTTAAATCGGAGACGTTTCACAGAGGAAAAACGAAACTCTAAAGCAACATGCGTGTCCTCATTTATCAGCTGTCTGCTGGTGTTTAATGAGAGGCGGAAAAGGCTCCATCCATTGTCCTGGACAGGGCGACCATCACTCTGGTTTTTAAATGGGTTACTATGAATTGTAGAATAAAAGAAAATTTGACTAACAAAAAAAAACACATACTACATGGAGATGGTTTCATGAACATGAAGTGTACAGCACTACAGAAAAGAACAGTGGACATTAACAGCCGATGTACAAGAAAAGCAAATTAAACAACGCGAGCCTGAGAACCCTCAATATGTCCAAGCCTTCAATTACTAAGATATAAGAGCTGAGAGGGGTCTTATGTGCCTCGCACTATAGTCATGCACAGTATGAACACCATATACATTAATGTCCCGTCATCTGTGTAAAATAAGTGATCTTACCATTCCCCCACCCCACACAGTCTGCCGCCAGTCCTTCTCTACAGAACAGAAATGACTATTCAGCCAGTCACTGGCTAAGGCTAGTCAATGCTGCAGCCAGTGATCGGCAGGGTGCTCAGTTCTTCCTTGTTTAGAGGTATCTGGGAGGAGAGACTGGTGGGGCCTATGTAAGCGTCAGACTGGGAGCAATACTGATTTCAGCTTGCTTAAAAAAAATAATAAAAATAAAAAATTCAGCTGCAAGACTACCCTTTTAATTTCACGCAAAAAAAGGTATTCCTGGGGTTTGCACATCCTCACTGTGGAAGTACAGGTAGGGCCAGAGGTCGCGCTACGTTTTTTTCAGAAGAGTAAAAATACTCCTCTGACCATTTTTGAGGAGTATTTTTACCCGAGGAGGAGTACGAAATCTGCGGTAATTAAAATACATAATACGCAGGCCTGCACTTGCTCACATCTGTGTTGGAGGCTGCATTTGGAGCCTCTGTTGCAGATTCTGTTGAAAGACCAGACAAAAAAGCCTTGTATGCAGGAGTTTTTTGTCTGGTAAAAAGACAGATTGCAAATGGAAACTGAACGGGTCCCATTGTAGTCGGTGGAGTCTGTTCAGCTTCCCTGTGGGGTGACAGAAGGAGGGGGAGCAGGGTCAGTAGAGGGGCGACAGGGGGAGCAGGGCCACTAGTGGGGCGACAGGGGGAGCAGGGCCACTAGTGGGGCGACAGGGGGAGCAGGGCCACTAGAGGGGCGACAGGGGGAGCAGGGCCACTAGAGGGGCGACAGGGGGAGCAGGGCCACTAGAGGGGCGACAGGGGGAGCAGGGCCACTAGAGGGGCGACAGGGGGAGCAGGGCCACTAGAGGGGCGACAGGGGGAGCAGGGCCACTAGAGGGGCGACAGGGGGAGCAGGGCCACTAGAGGGGCGACAGGGGGAGCAGGGCCACTAGAGGGGCGACAGGGGGAGCAGGGCCACTAGAGGGGCGACAGGGGGAGCAGGGCCACTAGAGGGGCGACAGGGGGAGCAGGGCCACTAGAGGGGCGACAGGGGGAGCAGGGCCACTAGAGGGGCGACAGGGGAGCAGGGCCACTAGAGGGGCGACAGGGGGAGCAGGGCCACTAGAGGGGCGACAGGGGGAGCAGGGCCACTAGAGGGGCGACAGGGGGAGCAGGGCCACTAGAGGGGCGACAGGGGGAGCAGGGCCACTAGAGGGGAGGGGCGGCCACAGGGGAGGGGAGCAGGGCCACTAGAGGGGCGACAGGGGGAGCAGGGCCACTAGAGGGGCGACAGGGGGAGCAGGGCCACTAGAGGGGCGACAGGGGGAGCAGGGCCACTAGAGGGGCGACAGGGGGAGCAGGGCCACTAGTGGGGCGACAGGGGGAGCAGGGCCACTAGTGGGGCGACAGGGGGAGCAGGGCCACTAGTGGGGCGACAGGGGGAGCAGGGCCACTAGTGGGGCGACAGGGGGAGCAGGGTCACTAGAAGGGGAGAGCTAGGTTATTAGTGGGGTGACAGGAGGAGGGGGGGGCAGAGAACTGGGAGACTGGACAAAACCATGGTTGGGGGAGGGGGAAAATCACTCACCTGAAGATGGACAGCTTTTCACTGCCACAACTCTCCCATCCCTCTCCACCTGGGGGACACAGGCCGGAGGCAGCTCTTCTTCCAGGCAACAGTGACATAAGTCCGCGGCCCTTTACCTCTCCAGCCGCCCTGTTTTGTTCCCCAGGGTCCATGTTCTGCGCGCTCTCCTTCCAGCCCCGGGAGCAGGCCCCTCCTCCTTCCAGCTCCCGCCGGTTTCCTCTGCCTCACCCGATCTGTATTTCTCTGGTGCACCAATAACAAAGCTCCTTGCTGTAAGGAGCTTTGTTATTGGTTATTTCAGGCACAGGCAGCATTGCTGTGCTGCCTGTGCCGTTCACTGCGCTGATGAAAAACTGGGAAAAGTCTAAGGCGTAGTAGTACGCCTTAGACTTTTTTCAGGGAGTAAAATTGCCTGAAAACGCGTCTATGACGCATTTTTATGCGTTATTGCGACCTCTGGGTAGGGCAACTTAATGGTAATTTACAGTGGCTAATACAGTATTTGGATAATGTCAGCAATATTTGGATTTATGTATCTCACTTGAATCCAAGGATATTAATACAGTCATATGTAAGTAATTTTAGACTGAAAACCGTTTTTTTTTTTAATATAGCAGCATCTGTTCTCTACATTAAATACCATTACCAGACTAGTAATTTGGAGATATTGGCTTAGTTGTAATATTAATAGAAACTATAACAGAACTGGCTAATTAAATTATTGTGTAAGCAGAGACCTATGGAGAAATTCAGACCGCTGGCTATTAAGGAGCTGCTACACGGTATAACACACCGTAGACTGACGGTGCACACAAGAAGCATCTGTATGTCTTAAGGGATCAGCAGCAGTGCAACCCTCATCCATCTCCTACACTGCTGAGCTAGAATGTGTGCAGGGATATCGAAAAAAAGCTTCCTCATTATTAACGACTTGTATCCCTGCATTGGCCGCACAGGACTGCAGACACACTTGGTTTGGGAGGTGGAGATGTATGTACTCTCTTATCAGTAGATCTCTCACAATCTGTCTCACCTACTTACATTTGATGGGTTCGAAGACCAGATTTTTTTTTTTAGATACAAGCAAATACCGGTATTGAAGAAATGTGTCAGAATGGCTGAGTTGTGTCTTTGAGGTTGGGTCACTTTAACTGAAGTTCACAGAAAAATATCAGCATGAAATAGGTTGCACTGTCAGACTTACCACTCTCCATCCACAAATTTAGCAATGCAGTAGTCTCCACGGCGTGGGGAGAATGACCCTTCCAATGGGGGATTGCTCACAATTTCACTCCTCATGCCTTCCATGAGTTTCTCAAGTTGTGTACCTGCAGAATGGAAGACAAACAATAAGGGATGAGATATAATAAAGAATATGATTACATCATACAGCTGAGAGAAGCCAACCCCTATGACCGGGCCCCTCATACAGATTATACCTACCAGCGTCAATTCTGATCTCTGCACGGCCACCACTGCATCACGGATGACGCTAGGGCTATTGGCTGACCCCCCCGGATGTTTTGATCCAGGCGACGGGGAGATGCAGTGGCGGTCATGTGGGGGTTCAGGAGCGATGCGGGTGTCGGGGGAAGTATAATCTATATGAGGGGCCTGGCATTGGGGAGGGAGGTTCACTATAGGGGTTGGATAACCTGTCAATTTTATGCTGCCCTTACACATTTCATTAAAGTAGTGACAGACACGCGGATGTCAGTGGAGTGGCACCCGCGAGCTCAAAGTAAGTGGTTGCCGAGAACCAGCTTTGTAATCAAAGCAGCCTGCAGAGAGTCACGTTAACCCGAGAAGAGTCACAGTCACAGTCATGTTTTCCAACCCCCCTCCTGATGATAATCAGTTATCTCCCTAGTTTTCTCTCTAGGGGAGAACTGATCATCAGGAGGGTGTGGAAAGCAGAGGAACATGAAAAACCATCACTCTTCTCAGGTAAATGTGACTCTTCAGGCTCAGGCTGCTTCAATTACAAACTGGGCACTCTGTAACCACTTACTTTTCGCTCACGAATGACATACTATGGAAATCGTATCTGTCACGTCATAATGTCATCAGTGAGGGCAGCAAAAAGTTGATGACCGTTTCACTTTAAAAAAAAACAAAAAAAAAAAAACAGATGATCACAAGAATTAATATATATGACCCCCAGTAGCAGTGATGTTTGAGCTACTTCTACTGTTATGTGATGCTCAGACCCTTGAGAAGGGCAAGGACTCAAAATAAATGAAGGAAATCTTTAGCCAAAGGCTTTATCATATCAAATATCTTCAAGGCAGAAAACGCCTTCCTTGATAAAGGGACAAAATGACAAAGTCTGCACAAGTCTTCACAAACAGATTTATTTTTTTTGAAAGTGCCAATAAGTACAAGCAGCCCTGAGAAAGTCTAGGTATCCAAGTTTCAGTGTTTTTATGTAGTTTTTGAAGTCAATGCCAGGAATAGATCAGGAACTGAGGACACAATGAAATGACTAGGGGATGAGGGATTTATCAAGTCCTGCATTCCAGAATACAAAAAGACACGAAATAGGTCCTTGTTACAAAAACATTGAGACTTTTTGCATTTTACACCAGACTCCATATTGAAAAGTAGGTGGGAAATAGCTTGTGGTTGGCTATGAGTTTCACTCCAGATTTATCATAGAATTTTTTTTTTTTTTTTTGAAGTCACAAAATATGTCAGTGAGGGGTGGTGTAAAAAAACAAAACAAAACTGGAGTAGTTCTAAACAAGCGTGATGTAGGATGTTTCATAGTCTAACAGTTGTGCCCGGCCAGCTATTTTATCCAGACACAACTGATATATGTACACTGCTGAGATCTGGCATCAATAAAGTGATCATGCCAGACAAAAAAAAGTGTGCATGCAGCATTCTTCTGTCCAGTGCCATTTGACATCCTACAAAACTGTAATACCGGATATATGAGAATTATTCCAGAGAAAATTATGGGATCAGTTCTGGCTTCAGTTCACACCGGAGAGTAACTGAACCAGATCGCTCTTAGGTGTATTGGGTGCAATTTGCAGGCTCAAGCAAAACAGACTTCAAATATGACCCTTATGACAAATGCCCCCGACCATTTTTGTCTATTTAGTGATTGATCGTATACATCAGTCATGCTTTAAGTAGGAACACTGTATGTACTGGACAGATTTGGATTCAGTCTTCTCCATTTTGCATTATGGATCTTTATTTTAACTTATGGTGAATTTTAAATGTATTTATTCAAGTTGTTGCATTTTTTTGTAGGTTCTTTAGATCAGGAGTATAACCAGATACTGGTTTGCTTATACATTTATCCATACTGGTGGTTGTTCAATATATTAGACACCGCAGGTATTGTTATTACTTGCCTTAAATGTTGTCAGTGATCACTTGATAGGAATCTATTACAATACATTACACCTTTGGTCAGAAATGTTTATAGATGCACAAAGGTGTCTTGTATGGGAAAAGATGCAGTATAGCTTGTAACTCATTGTCTTCTGTAGGTGGAATACCACTTCAAAAGAGCTGGGATTGACTAAAGGGGTAGCTATAGGTGCCAGTACAGAGATTGCTTCCTTCTCTTCATCAAGTGTACAAAATATTGGGTCACTTGAACTGGAACAGTCGTTTTACTAAAAATCTGTATTAAGCAGCTCCAACTGAGGGCTGGAATCAGTACAATACTTTGCACAAGCTGAAGAGTCCTCAAATTCCCAATCAACTAGCTCACCCTAAACCCTGCCACTGATGGCTATAGGAAGAGAGCTGTCAATCTGTGGCAAGGAGAGCTTGGAGCTCATGAATGTGTCGACTCCCAATTCCTGCTCTCCACTGATCCCACTCTAGGGCCCCTTTCAGACGAGCGAGTGAGTATGCGGCAGCTCCCGTCCTGACCTCCCAGCACTGACGGGCTGCATAGCATTATAATGCTTCATTACTAGAGATGAGCGAACGTGCTCGTAACGAGCACTGTACTGCTCGGCTCCCCTGCACTCACATGGGCGCAGGCAGCCGCTTCAGTCCTCCTCACCCGACGGAAGCGGCTGCCTGCGCCCATGAGAGTGCAGGGGAGCCGAGTGGTACAGTGCTCGTTACGAGCACGTTCATTCATCTCTATTTATTACGCTTTGTAACCCTTAAGGCCCATTCACACAACTGTGTGAATGGGTCCGCATCTATTATTCAATTTTGCGGAATAGATGCGGCCCCATTCACTTCAATGGGCGACTTTCGATCTTGCCGAGCCGCAGCTCCGCAAGAAAATATAGAACATGTCCTATTCTTGTCCGCAACAGCAGACAAGAATAGGCATCTTCTATGGGGTGCCGGCGATGTGTGTTCCCGCAAATTGCAGAACACACCATTCGGCATCCGTGGTTTTGCGGACCCGCAGTATTACGGCCGTCTGAACGGCCCCTTAGAGTTCTGGAATCAGCATTATGTCAGTGTTCTCCAATACATTCCAGAACTGTAAGGGTTACATACCATCATAAATCAGTATAATCCTGGGGGGGTCAGGACTGGAGTTTGAACATTTCCCATTGCATTACTGTATGGCATCACAAATATATTCCCCCACTTTCCTAGAGGTCGATTTCTAATCTGTTACTATGAAATAAACAGCTAAACATTGGAGGATTTTACGCTGTGCACTTTAGAGCTGATATTTTGTGTATTGTGTTACCTGTCCTTGTGTTACCCTGAGACTAGGCATTCATCACTGGCATCCACCAGTCGAGCATCTCTCCACCAGTGGCTAATTAAGGCTGGATATTGACTGCTCTCCATGACACTAGCTGCTGTGTTGATCATACAAGACTGTGGGTGTGCGGCTTAATGTGAATGCCGAGAGCAGCGTGTAGGGGTCAGCATCATAGACCAAGTTCAGTTTCTCAAGATGGAAAATTGTCTGGAAATATTAACTTGTTTTCTTCAAGCCTCCACAACTGTCTGGCCTCCGAAGCCTTACGAGCACACATATCAACCACACATTCAATCTGCATGAGCAGGTAGCAGTCGGAGCCTAGCAAGAACAGGACACTATAAGGCTGAAATCTTGCACACGTTGGAAGAAATCTACACAATGTGATGGGTGTTTAGCAGACAAACTCAGACCAAACACATCCAGCTGACCGCCGGGGCAAACAGTAATATGTGAAAAGGCCCATTACTTGTGATCTGCACACGCCATGTGCTTCTGCAGACACAGATAACATTGTGCTTCCCTCAGCTTTTGAGCAGACACAAAAAAGAAGCATCAGAGAGTGCTTACAGCAGGACACTTGTGTATTAATATGTGGATTTAATTAAGTGATAACAAGCAGGGGGAATGGACCGTAATCGGTGCAGGTGCAAAGTAACACTGGCTCCAGAACAATGGTGGACCTTGCTGTGCTTTGTACGATAGGATGCAACAGCATGCACACCTGTGGATTCATCTGGGACAGCTTCACAATGCAGAACCATGGATACGATTCAACCCCGTGCCAAGGCAGTAACGCTTACTGCTGTCAGATGCCATAAAAAGGCAGATTTTCAATTCATACATGGTCACATTCAGCGTAAGTCTACAGTCATTTAGCACTGCTAATGTATTTACTGGAGATTTACGACACTGGAAATGAAACAGAACATAAGCCGCGATGGGCAACAATACCACAGGAGAGCGTGAAAAGAAAGCCCCTCTATGGGGCCAAATTAGAAAAGCTGCCCCTTCTGATTGGACTCAAGACAACAAAACAGGATTTACAGGCCAAATTTACAGACAATGCTTTGGAACTGAACAGAAGGAACAGGAACTTAATAAAAAATAATGAACAATTCATAAAGAAATGTGTACCTTTATAAGACCAGTTTCACGTTGTCGGTACAGCCTTCCGGCATAGAATTCCGGAAACTGGCTGGACAAACACTCTGGTATTTGTCCTGCCATTTCTCTGCATATTTGCCAGATTGCAGCTGGATCACCACCGGACCCCATTTCAGCAGTGTCCAGCAATGCTGGATCCGGCAGGCTGTTCCCAGCCGGAAGAGCCTGCCGGATCTGTAAACGTTCTTGTGCAACTAGCCTTACTCTCTTGGTATCACCTTGGCACTACAGTTAGGGGTTCCAGTATTCAGCAGCTAATACTAGTCCACTGAGGAAGCCAGAGCGAAACGCGTGTCGGGGCCGAGGCTACACTGGTCGGTATAATTTGCTTACTAACTGCTGTGGATTTATATGCATTTGACTATATTAATAATAGTTAGCACTTGCACTTTATATCTATTGGAACAAACAGGTGAATATTTGTAACATCATATACTTAGTAGTGAGTGTTATGTCCACACCAGTTAGGATACTGTGTGATTTGAATTCCAATTCTGATGTAATTTGTGTATGACACCGCTATTGATTTTATAATTGATCTTTTTACCCTAAATCATGTACTAATAAAAGTTTGGACTATATTTATGATATAAGGTGCTTTGTGTGATTTAATATTTGTGTAGCAGCTAATACTGGTTAAACATAGGCAAGCACAGCCATATCTACCTTACCTATAAAATTCTTAGTAACCATGGATCACCTAAACAGAATACAGTGACCCTCTTCACAAGACAGTGGGCAGAATTTATTTTATATATTATTAAAGTACACTACATTTAGTTTTGCACACTGTGTGGCTGCAACTTTTTCAATGGCCGTTAATCTGCCAGCCTTGCCACTTTCCCTTTTCGTGGCGAGGGCTAGGAGGGGCAAGGCTATCATCATCTATGCCAGTTTTTTTTTTTGCATAGAACACTGAAATCTACACTAGCATGGGGATGGTGTAGATCTCAGTTCAGACGAACAGACTGCTGGATGCTGCACGTCTGGTTATAGTCCTGCGTAGGCCACCGGGCTATGATAAATCAGGGCCAATCCCTTCATGAAGAACATTCGCTTATTCAGACCACTGCACCAGTGAGAGATTTTGGCCCAACATACGCTGTGCATACAGGACATCTTTGAGAAGACAGCCTAAAACCCATTATTGTCATAGGCCCTATAACACAATGTATGTATTCCAGTATAAGAATACATTCTTCCTCTCAGGGCAGTATATTTGTATATGTATTTACTAGCATAAATGGTTGGTTTCCAGGATTTTTACCAATCAGTATCTGATTGGTGGGGGTGCGACACCCGGGAACCCCACCGATCAACTGTTCGTATAGCGGCTGTGCTTGGTATCGTGCTCAGCCCCACTGACTTGAAGGCTCCTATGCCACTTGACCGATGATCACTGGCCTAGGAAAAGCTAAAAAGACCGCAGCACTCATGGGAGCGCTGGTACCTTCTCAAACAGCTGATATGCGGGGTCCCGGGTGTCGGACCCCCACTGATCAGATACTGATTACCTATCCCGAGGATAGGTCATCAGTAGTAAAGTCCCGGAAAACCCCTTTAAAGCCTGAAATCCTCAATAATGCATTTGCAATGGCAGCATCAAACCACCATGTTAAGAAAAGAAGACGCAAGTAACAGTGGAAAGAGCAACCATGCCCAAGCAGGTTAAAAAAGGCAACAAAACCATTAGAGATGCCAAGTACCATTTCTGCAAAACCTCAATGTAACCACTATAGCTTCTCCAAAGTTTTAACATGGGCACTCTATCTTAAAAGATACTGTAATTATATGGGAAAGGCCTCGCTTTCTATGGTTTAACAAACAATGGTGGTGACCGAGTGCTGAGGTGATCTATATGAGGATTGCCTAAGATTATTTCTTCTGTTCTTACAATGCTTGGTCAGCTAGAAAGTCATTCCACCTTGGTTCTTCTCACCTCACTGGTCTCACCCTTCATTAAACACAATGACGGTTGCCATGGCAACATGGGTAAAAGGATAAATCTCAGCAAGTGCTCATCCTGCTGACCCAGCAAAACTTGGAATGATACACAGGGAATTTTCAGCAGGATACTGCTAAAAGCTCCAGTCGTATCCACTTCAAACATGACATACAGAAAGTACTGGGAGCAGCAGTACTGCTAAACATTGAAGTCTAGAGAAACTGACAGACTCACATGTCACCTAGTGGAGGTAGCGACACTATAGGCAAGGGCTCCTTTTCCTTTTAGAGAAGGCTCTTGTTGCATGTCCAGTTAAAGGGGCAATAATTTTAAATCATTTGAAATAAAAATGGGTCTGGAAAGCGCAAAAATAAACTGAGAAGTGATCTGCCTCCGCCAGTGCCTGTGCTGTTTGCAGTGTGACAAGCCAGAGGGGAGAGGAGCAGCATCCAACCATCAGTGGTGTGCCATGAGTAAGGTGAGCACCATTTTTTGGTTTTTGCCCTTTCTGACCCCATTTTTTCTTTAAAATTATCACACTGGTATACCACTTCAAAAGAGCTGGGATTGACTAAAGGGGTAGCTATAGGTACCAGTACAGAGATGGCTTTCCTTCTCTTGGAAGAGTGTTCATCTGCATATCCTTTTTCCCCAGAAGGCATTCCCTGGCTATAAGACTCATCGTCTCAATGTCAACTCTGACGCTCTCCAAAAGTACCACCAATACCCACTGAAAGCTGGCAGACTGATGGACACTCCATACTGTTTGATGCCATTTTGATCATTGACACAACGTATCTCAACTGGCACTTCCACCATCATGAATGACCATTTGTTACAAAAATTGCACAGCTCATTATATACAGATGTAGTAAAAGTTACCGTGAAACTAAACTTCAAATGGATGCGGAAAGCACACAGATCATCTGCATCTTTCTGCATCCATGAGTCCATTCCACAAAAAGAATGTCTGCAAAATGTGGACCCTGTGAAGTCAATGGGTCTGCAAAAAATGCAGATGGCACATAGAATGCATCTGTATTTTGCAGATCAGCAAATTTTTGCACCGTAAAATACACAGTCATGTGCATGAGGCCTAAAGCAGACAATGAGTTACAAGCAGCTTTTTCCATCAAAATATACATATCAATCCGATCAGCTCCTCTCACTCTACAACATGTCAGGAAAAAGGCTCTGCATGGGTAGTGACAAAAGATCAGACTGGTTGCATCAGTGGGACACCCAGGCTCCAGCAGGTGCCTGTGCGGTGAGCATAATGGTCGGGGGATAGAACAACTTGTTCTGTAGACCAGGTCCAGATTGTATTCATAAACGTATAATTGGGAATTGTTCTCCTGTTGGGAGTTGTGAAGACAATACATTGTGCACCAGGAGGATAAATTAAAATACACTCCTAAACGCTCCACATTCTTTGAAAGGGATATTTCCATTAAAATAATATTGTAGTTCATTTAGATTAATGCCTTTCTCTTCAGGTGGAAAAATATTACATTTGGGTTTTTAACAACTAAGACTTAAAAATTACCATAGAATTACTTACATCTACTGTACAGTAATGAATGCACAGCTTTTTGGTCACTGTAGCATTATCCTTCAGTAAAACCCGTCATTTTGCAGTCTGCTGTGGAAACCACGGGACAGGCCTTTGATCAGAATACAGGGGCACAAGACTCTCATACACCAGTACATACTAAATGGTAAAATATTAGGTATCTCTGACATGGAAAAGGACCTAGGAATTTTAGTGAACAGAAATCTAAGCTGCAGAAACCAGTGTCAGACAGCTGCTGCCAAGGCCAATAAGATAATGGGTTGCATCAAAAGGGGCATAGATGCCCGTGATGAGAACATAGTCCTGTCACTTTACAAATCACTAGTCAGACCACATATGGAGTACTGTGTACAGTTCTGGGCTCCTGTGAACAAGGCAGACATAGCAGAGCTGGAGAGGGTTCAGAGGAGGGCAACTAAAGTCATAACTGGAATGGGTGGACTACAGTACCCAGAAAGATTATCAAAATTAGGCTTATTCACTTTAGAAAAAAGACGACTGAGGGGAGATCTAATAACTATGTATAAATATATCAGAGGTCAGTACAGAGATCTCTCCCATCATCTATTTATCCCGAGGACTGTGAGTGTGACGAGGGGCCATCCTCTGCGTCTGGAGGAAAGAAGGTTTGTACACAAACATAGAAGAGGATTCTTTACGGTAAGAGACTATGGAACTCTCTGCCTGAGGAGGTGGTGATGGTAAGTTCACTAAAAGAGTTCAAGAGAGGCCTGGATGTATTTCTGGAGGGTAATAATATTACAGGTTATAGTTACTAGAGAGGGGTTGTTGATCCAGGGAGTAATTCTGATTGCCTGATTGGAGTCGGGAAGGAATTTTTTTCCCTAAAGTGAGGAAAATTGGCTTCTACCTCACAGGGGTTTTTTGCCTTCCTCTGGATCAACTTGTAGGAAAACAGGCCGAACTGGATGGACAGATGTCTTTTTTCGGCCTTATAAACTATGTCTTATTTATTGTATGCAGTATATTATTACAACACACTTTTTTCTATATATAAAACAGACCGTAAGTAGGTGGCACTGACACCAGAGGCATGTGTCTGGTGACCCTACCTGGCACCTGTGACAACTGTACGAGAGCCCTCTACCTCTGACAGTATCTGCAGTGTCTATTAACATCACCTACTAGTTTTTGTATGAGGTGCAAGTCAACCTGTCATCTATCTCCAGGCTAATTCAGTTATTAGATGCCACCATTATGCCGAGTGGTCTGCATACCACTTCTTTACTATCGTGCCTATGTTCCAGACCAGCCAGTCCCTGCCACAGCCCAATCTCTTCTCCATTGAGGATGGGAGAGTAAGGCTGGTTTCACACGAGCGAGTACAATGCGTTTAACTTGCAGCATGTGTCTGTGAGAGCTCCTATGTAGCATGTTTTTCACGCAGCACTTACTCCATAGAAGTGAATAGGACTTGCGTGAAATAAAGTAGGCTTCCTGTGTTTTTCCACTGATGGTTGTTAGGAGATGTAGACTTATTCTTCAGTTTTTCTTCACGCGTATGAAAAACGCATCAAAACGGATTCCATCCATATGGAAAAACTGAAACCCTGAACATATTTACAGACAAAACTGATTAAACTTGCGTGCAAAACCATCAGTTTTCTCCTGAACAGATCCTGACAATCCAGATTGTGTGAAAGAGTCCAAGGTGGTTTCCACTTGATATTCTCATCCAGTATAGTGGATTAGTTGGTACTCCACCCTTGTAGTACTGGCAGAGATCACTTCAAGTCACTGTAAAAAGGATAGCCATGCACTATTGGCTGTGTTCACATCTGCACTTTTAATTCCGGAAGTCTGTTACCATGCAGATGTTGTCCTTGGTTGGATTCGGACCCAAGCACTACAAGACACCAGTGCTAAGCACTGAGCCACTGTGCTGCCTGCTTCTTCCACTGAAACAGACAGATGTGAACCCAGTCATTCAGCAAATTTTTACACTCCTCTCTACAAGAACACTATAGTTGTAGATACCCTGAAGTGATATAGTTGTTACCAAGTAAGAGTGAATACATATACAGCGTATCAGTACAAATAGTGTTCAATCGGGAGACTTAGCAGAACAAGTAAATTAAGGGAACAGTTTATTTCACATGGGTGATGCGAGCTTTTAAGAACTCTGAATTATTCAGGATATTTATTGCATTTTATTGAACCATCACAAACCTTCAAGTGTGACAAATGTGCACATATGCAGGGACATCTGGATGGAAGCGAGTACTTTTGCATAACATTGTGCCATTAAGTTACTGCATTTTGTATGCAAGCCATTCCATAGCCAGTAACAAGTTTGTTTTTCCTAGTATACCTTGCATAAGTAATGCACTTAAAGACAGCACACTGGCCATAAGTCACTTGTAGTGAAAGGGATTTAAAGAGAATTTGCCACCAACTTTGACATCTGTACTATAAACACTATGAGGGTACTCACTAGATATCACTTCTAGAATCCTACAATTGGCCTTGGAATTTGGAGCCTACGCAGTGTTACTGCAGAGCTGGGGGAGGCTCTCTATGTAAACTGGCAGAGGTGACCCTGCCAACCCTCTGTGACTGATGGTGGCATGGCTGCCATGATCACCAGCAGTCCATCAAATCCTGCTCATCACATCAGCACTATGATGAGTGCCCTTACTTAGTACTGAAATTGCATGGGTCCTTGAAGATTCCACTGTGTGCTAAATTATGTGACAGGCAGGCCAAGAGGAATATGCACATTCATAATAAGCTGCATTCAGAGGAATATGCACATTCATAATAAGCTGCATCAATTCATAATACGCACTGTATGGATCTGATAAGAAGTCTCATTCTGTCTATCACTCAGACCAGTGACTGGCTGCAGTGGTTATGTACCATATGACCATGTCATTGTTGCAGCCTGTAAACGCAAACCAGAGGTGAATACTGGGGTGACAGCGCTGGAAACCATGGGAGATACTGGCAAATGTATGTATTATTTTAATCATATTTAGAGGCACGGGAAGGTTTCATTTAAGTCAGACAATCCCTTTAAGGCTAACCATTACAGCACTTTGCAGGGTAGGAGATAGTGAACCAATCCCTTTAAACTACCTTGTTCAAGTAATGCAACTGCATTTGATTGGGGGGGGGGGGTTCTGTATTTCTTTTTTGGAGGGTAAAACTATAACAGTTTACTGTAAATACGCTCTTTAGAAACTTTATTCCTTTAGAGGCATAGGATCACAGAGGAAAACTGCAATGCCAGTGCAATTACCGCTGTTCTCACAATGCTACGGTAGTGCAGCATGCTGCCTATTACTGAACATACCCTGAAAGAACCTTCAAAGTGCTTCAAAGGATGGACAAGTACAGTGGGAAGCACCAGAGACTAAGGTTTACTCAAACAATGCACATCCATTCCCCCAGGGAAGTGAAATTTATACGGGTGCTGGCCTAACAAATGAGGCTGAACTTGCAGCGTTGGCAGCACCCAGCAGGGATAGACTGAAAGGAGGGAGAGAAGATGCATTGAGGGGAAGAGAAACACATTTATAAATGCTGACCAAAGCAATGCCGGGGGGAGAGGGGACCTCCCTATAAGCTACCTTAGTATTAATTTCAACCAAGCAAAAACCGGAACAAGCTGATTAACCCATCACAGGCAAATAGAGAGGGAATAACAGGACAACTTTGCTTCATTCTCAATATGATTAATGACCCAAAATGACAATTTTAAAACATGATCTCTGGTGCATACATGAGAGACACACTAGGCCAAATTTATGTTCTAATGGATACTTATTGAACAAGCCAACCCTTATTCGTGCCTGTCTTTTAGGGTGGATACTACTGTTCTACACAGGGCAGTCTTTTTGTCTGGATACTCAGTGTTTTATGGGTATCAGCCTTCCGATATAAACCGAAATCCAAAGCACAACGCAAAGTTTAATCACTTTTTTGTTGCCTTCATCTGGATCAACTTGCAGGATAACAGGCTGAACTGGATGGACGGATGTCTTTTTTTGGCCTTATAAACTATGTTACCGTGTTACTATATGTATGATTATATCACAGCGTACATTTACTTTACCTACGAAGGCTAGGGGGCTACACAGCGACGTATGGCTGCATGACTAAGATTTGTGGATGTGCAGAAAGCCAACAAGTTTGGGCTATTGTGTTACATTCATTGTGAGGAGGCAAAAATTTAGCACGATCTTATGCCACACAGCCTGAGCTTTATGGCTGAAAACACAAACTGCAGTTTTTGTTGCAGTTTTGAGCCAAAGTAAATGTATAAAAGGTTAGATTTATGTGTCACTTCTTTGTATCCACTTCTAGATTCAGCTAAAAAAACTGCAGTAGAAAAAGCATGCGCAATTCCAGTCTAATTTCCATAAGACCCAAAGATTTGATTTGCTGTTTTTGGTCCAAAAAACAGTCCAAAGTATTATACATACTTATTACTTACACAGTACATACACATTATTTTACTTCGGACTAACGGTCTGCATAAAAAAGTCTGATTACACCCAATGAATTTTGCACTTCACAACAGGTAAAATCCACCTGATGTGTCAATAAATGAAGCAATCAAATTCCACAAAATGTTGCAATCTGTACATTTTTTCAGCTGCATTGGAATTAGTTAGAAAAACCCCCATTTATGTGATTTAAGTATACCTGTAATGCAGAATCTGTGCTGAAAATCTGTCAGTCTATCCAGTGTGTCAACTTGCTGCGTGTACTGGTGGGTTACAAAGCCTTAATATTTTAAGATCATGGCTGATGATTTCCTTGGCAATTCATGGTGCCCCCATGGTAATTTTAATTTGCCACTGAATCCAGTAATAACTAAAGCTTTACCTGCATGGTAATTAGAGGGGAAACATTTTTATTCTGTTTAGCCTTGGGTTTATTTTGGGCTCTTGAGCCCACTACTGGCTTTTGATAACCCTAAGACCCTGTACCATATGTCTCACAATGGACCTTAATGACGTATAATGGGTCTGTTGGGTTCTACTGAGGTTTCTATTTCACATAAACAAGAAAGTCAGATTCAATGTGGACCTGGAGAAAAGCCATTGCCTGACATCTGATGGCAACTTAACTGCTAGAAGAACAAAGTATTAGTCATCTAACTGTGAGTAGGTTATGTTATATAGCAGTGATTGCTAATCTCCAGCACTCCAGCTGTGGTGAAACTACAACTCCCAGCATGTTCTACTCATTTCTATGGCATTCTGAGAATAGCCAAGCAAGGGTACATCTTGGGAATTGTAGTTTTACCACAGCTGGAGTGGCCAAGGTTAGCGGTACACAGACTAATCACTTACATCACCTCCCCATCTTACACATGCAACCTAGAAAGAGGGCAATCTCTTGCTCAAGCTTGGTAGTGCCAGGAGAAAAACATTCAAATGTTGCGCTGCTTAGATTTGATCCCAGGACCCCACCTCCTGCAAAGCAACATTGTTAGCAATGAAAAAGCAATAACAGGAATTCCTGTTGCATGTGAAAAGTGTGGAATAACTGCAGCGAAAAGCAGAAGGTGCCCAATCTGAAAATATCTGCAATGCTTCACATGCTAGACAACAGTCAAGCTGATGAGCCCTCCTTCTCCTCAGAGACCACATTAGATGAAAGACCTAAATGAGGCTTCTGCATGCTCTTAATTGTGCTGGCAGAAAGGGAACACTTCATTAAACAAAGTTAATGCAGGGGCTGCACCATCAGTAAGAGGTCTTTGGTTAACGCTTTCCAAACTGGACAACTGTGTCATTTAGATTCAAACAGCCATGTCCAATGTGACTGGAAAGCAATGAGGCAGACGTAATGATGGGCAGTATATGGGGAATTATGCAGATTTATATAGGGATAACTAGGTAGCATGGATTTTCCAGGGGGACCCAATGATAATATAGATATATGTCATTCCATACCTTGTATGAGATGACCAGCATTTGAAAACAAAAATTACTCGTGTTACTTTACTGGCCGTTTTCAGTAACACAAAAGGTTTCTTTTCAAAGCTATTCACCTCCCCACTCATCTCAGGATATCGTGAGCAAAGAGAAAAGATGGGGAAGGACACAGCTAGATCCAGACTAATATTTAGTAGTTGAAATATGAGGACCACACTGGAAAAGCACTGGGAAATAAAACAGTCCATTCATACAGGGGAAGAAACATAAGCACACATTGGATCAGCTAGGATCTATATATCTCTAACATCAGGAGACTAAGAATATTTACCAGTCTATGTTGGTTGCAGATACAGTAAATGACTGGTAGATGTTCAGTGAGCGCAAGTTGGTGTAACGCTCTAAATACTCAGTGGGTATCAATAAAAGAGGGCTAGGGCGGTCATAAAAGCCAAGAACCCATTCCATGTTTGGTATTCTTATCAGTCAAGTCAGTTTTAAGAACTTCAATTGGCCACGGAAGATTGCAAGTTCAAATAATCACCCACTAAAAGTGAAATTGCAGATTCTCGCAAAGTTGAATAATGAAAACCATGTGTAAAAGGAGAAAAAAAAAAGTCAGTTTACAACCAGTGATTGAGTTAATATTTAGCAAAAAAATAAAAAAGTCTAATATACACTCACCGGCCACTTTATTAGGTACACCATGCTAGTAACGGGTTGGACCCCCTTTTGCCTTCAGAACTGCCTCAATTCTTCGTGGCATAGATTCAACAAGGTGCTGGAAGCATTCCTCAGAGATTTTGGTCCATATTGACATGATGGCATCACACAGTTGCCGCAGATTTGTCGGCTGCACATCCATGATGCGAATCTCCCGTTCCACCACATCCCAAAGATGCTCTATTGGATTGAGATCTGGTGACTGTGGAGGCCATTTGAGTACAGTGAACTCATTGTCATGTTCAAGAAACCAGTCTGAGATGATTCCAGCTTTATGACATGGCGCATTATCCTGCTGAAAGTAGCCATCAGATGTTGGGTACATTGTGGTCATAAAGGGATGGACATGGTCAGCAACAATACTCAGGTAGGCTGTGGCGTTGCAACGATGCTCAATTGGTACCAAGGGGCCCAAAGAGTGCCAAGAAAATATTCCCCACACCATGACACCACCACCACCAGCTTGAACCGTTGATACAAGGCAGGATGGATCCATGCTTTCATGTTGTTGACGCCAAATTCTGACCCTACCATCCGAATGTCGCAGCAGAAATCGAGACTCAGACCAGGCAACGTTTTTCCAATCTTCTACTGTCCAATTTCGATGAGCTTGTGCAAATTGTAGCCTCAGTTTCCTGTTCTTAGCTGAAAGGAGTGGCACCCGGTGTAGTCTTCTGCTGCTGTAGCCCATCTGCCTCAAAGTTCGACGTACTGTGCGTTCAGAGATGTTCTTCTGCCTACCTTGGTTGTAACGGGTGGCAATTTGAGTCACTGTTGCCTTTCTATCAGCTCGAACCAGTCTGCCCATTCTCCTCTGACCTCTGGCATCAACAAGGCATTTCCGCCCACAGAACTGCCGCTCACTGGATGTTTTTTCTTTTTCGGACCATTCTGTGTAAACCCTAGAGATGGTTGTGCGTGAAAATCCCAGTAGATCAGCAGTTTCTGAAATACTCAGACCAGCCCTTCTGGCACCAACAACCATGCCACGTTCAAGGGCACTCAAATCACCTTTCTTCCCCATACTGATGCTCGGTTTGAACTGCAGGAGATTGTCTTGACCATGTCTACATGCCTAAATGCACTGAGTTGCCGCCATGTGATTGGCTGATTAGAAATTAAGTGTTAACGAGCAGTTGGACAGGTGTACCTAATAAAGTGGCCGGTGAGTGTATGTATCAATACAAAGTGAAGAATGTGCATGATGCTGGATCTCAATTTTCAGTGGCACAGACTAGGAGGACAGGACAAAGCTACCTCAGCCCTGGTGCCTCCACTCACAGATTGCTTGTCAGTTCTGCTCAGTGCCAATGTCAAACAAAAGCAAAACAAACATGTTCCCCGGCCTAGCATCATCCTGGTAGGATCAACAGAGACATCAAGTGTCTTCCCTTACATTAGCTGCTATTGCAAGCAATCTAAATATCTCCAGACAAGGTCAAATTTTTGTGGCATCTGCATTATGCATGACTAGATTTTAAAATTTCATGTAGCAAGTGCATACAATCCATAAACAAGGTATTCTCTCTCCCATCAATGTAGCAAATAGATGTAAACTGCCTGTTAAGCAGGCAGCAGTCCCGGAGGACGAGCAGAAATATGACTAGATTTTTACAATATATCACATACGCCATTCATCCATAACATTAAAAGGTGGCCAATGAAAAGATGGATTATCATTAACAATGGCACCCGTCAAGGGGTGGAGTAAGTTATGCAGCAAGTGACCATTCAGTAGGTAAAATAAGCAAGCATAAGAAGCTCAGCCACTGCCAAGTTGAGATGGCTATACGAATGGGTCAGAGCATCTGCAAAGTTGGAGGTCTTGGGACCTTGTACCTACCAAAAGTGGTCCAAGGAAGGACAACTGAACTGGTGGGCCAAGGCTCAGTGATACCCATGGGAAGTGAAGAGCTTCTGTAGCACAAATTGCTGAAAAAAAGTGAATGCTGAATGTGGTAGAAAGTGTCAGAACACAATGCATCACAGCTTGCTGACCACTATCCAACACTGAAAGTGCCTACTGTGAGTACATGAGCATCAGATCTGGACCATGGAGCAATGGAAGAGGGTGATCTGGTCTGATAATCATGTTCACTTTTACACCAGATAGATGGCCGAGTGCATGTGTGCTGCTTATCTGGGAAAGAGATCCCATGATGCACTACAGGAAAGTCAAGCAGACAGAGGCATTTGGATCTTCTGGGGAATGGTCTGCGGGAAAAACCTTGGTCCTGGCATTCATATGGATATTACGTTTACACATACCATCTACTGCACCTAAACACTGTTGCAGTACAGCCCTTCATGTAAATGGTATTCCCTAATGGCAGTGGCCTCTTTTAGCAGTATATTGCGCCCTGCCACACAACAAAATTTGTTCAGGAATTTGAGTAATATGAGAGAGTTCAAGGTGTTGACTTGACCCCCAAATTCTCCAGAACTCAATCTGTGGTATGTGCTGTAAAAAAAACTTCAATGAATGAAGTACCCACCTCACAATGTATAGCATTTAAAATGCTTTGCTACTAACATCTTGGTGCGAGATACCATTCAGAGGTCTTGAGGTCCATGCTTTCATAGGACAGAGTTGTTTTGGTGGCCTCACATGGACTTCCACTATATTAAGCAGGAGATTGTAATGCTATGGTTAATTGGTGTATAGTATATGCTAGGTTTCTCAGGTAGCCACTTTTATCATGTGGCTTTCTACGCAATGTTTCTCCCCTCTGAAATAAATACAAGAGAGACAGGACTGGAAGATTTGAAAGCAAGAGCCTTTCTCCACCCAACGGAAAAAAAATGCCAATTTTTAGTTATGTTCATATCACTTCCATCATGGTGGTAACTTACTGTACTTTCCTGAGTGAATGTTTAAGACTTTACCAGCCAATTTCATTTTCTGCATTTGGTAAAACTGTGGCACATAAAACTGTAATAGATGTAATTGTAAGGGAGTACCAGCAAACGTGACCATACCCTAAAGCTGGCCGATGACCAATTTTTCATCTCAACCACTCCCATTTACCCAGTACAAATTCCATTCATTCAGTCATGCATGCCATTTCAATATGGGATAGGAAACAAGTAGAATTACAACACCCATGTGGCAGTTCTCTCCTTAGGAGGCAAAGCATATATATATATATATATATATATATATATATATATATATATATATTACGTAAGGCCAGATATTTTTTTAAAAAACATTTACTCTGTCAACCCTCCCCCAGCTCAGATTGACTGACAAGTGCACACAAATACGGAGAAAAAAAATTAACCAAGCTGGTTGAGAAGCAACCAGGGAGAGGCCCAGTGGATACTTCTCCTCTGAGGCTGGCCATGGGACAGGGTTAAAGCCAGGATTTCTCTAAAATACAGCTAATTGAATAATGGCAAGGGAAGTATGACCATCAACAGCAGGTTCTCTTTAAAGTAAGGGTGCACAAGTACCACATTGTTAGGTAGTACCACTCCGAAAGGATGAAATAAAAAGTTAAAGGAAATCAGTCACAAATTACCCCTCAATAAAACCAGTTGGCATGGGATATGTGCACTTGTCTGCTGAATCTAATTGTGATGGTCCCACCCACCTCGTCAGTGGCTGCATTGGAGAAAAACAACAGCATTTTAAAAATATGCAAATTAGTCTCTGGGTACAACAAGGGAAAGGCGTTGCACTCATAGGCTTCCGCTCATTCATCTATAGGCCACACCCCCACTTTGACAGGGCCAGGCATACAAGACATAATCATGCCTAGCCACCCGAAGTCTTACGCCTTTGCTTCAGTGTTTGGTGCCAGCACATTACACTACACTTCCACGGTTGGATTCTGCAATGTGCCAATCTGAGACAGACAGTATATGCCACAAATATTTGATAACAGGGGGTTACATTTCAGGAACTTTTACCTATCCAGAGAATGAGGCTTCCAAGCTTCATCCATTTCACACACCAGAGGAGAAGTGTGGAGGCAGTGACACTATGTAAGCCTATGTCCACTGTAGTTTACAGAGTTACAAAAAAACAGCCAAGCATTTTGTATCCCCCATAAACCACAACGGAGAAGGCCACATTCATGCAAAATCATCTCCTCCTCTCTGGAGTACTGAATAGAGAGGACTTCCAAATATGGGGGTGCCGGCAATGACTGAGTGCCACACAGATAAGCATCATAGGCTCCAAGCCACAGGTTGTGAACGTGTTTCAATCTGCAATCTTCATTTATTTGCAACCCCAGCTTCTAGTTTCAGACTTCTCATGAAGGTGTGCCTTTCCCAGTAACACATGCTAGATGTGAGTTGTGTGTGTCCAGGATGCTACTGTCTGCCACATTCACATTTCCAGCAGCAGATCCGGCATTACCAGATTCTGTAGTGCACCGCCAGATCCCCATTGATTGTAATGGAGGTCAGACGGTGATCTGGCTGCTTTCCGGCATAAATGCCAGGTTTTGACCACACAAAAACCATTGCATGCAACATTTTTGATCTGGCCAACAGCCACCATTTGTGCCAGATCAGCTTGCTGGAGATGTGAATGCTGCCTATGTCTGACAGAGGGAAGGGAGGAAAAGAGCAGAGCGCCATCAGACAGGAGCAGTGCTGTGACAGCACCAGCTAGAGGAAGCACTTAGGCCTCTTTCACACGAGCATCGCGGATTTGTTCAGGATGCGTTGCGGATGTGTTGCGTTAAAAACGCGCGGATGCAATGCGTTTTTAACGCACCCCCATTCATTTCTATGGAGCCTGGGCTGCGTGAAAAACGCAGAATATAGAACATGCTGCGTTTTTCACACAACGCAGAAGTGATGCGTGAAAAAAAACGCTCATGTGAAAAGCCCCATTAAAATGAATGGGTCAGGATTCAGTGTGGGTGCAATGCGTTCGCATCACGCATTGCGCCCGCGCGGAAATCTCGCCCGTGTGAAAGGGGCCTTATACACACACTCTGCAGAAACTATATGGTAGGAAGTTTTTTAGTAAAGCCTATTTAGAAAGTTGCTTGATTTTGCAATTTGGAAGCAAGTGAAACTTGTGCTCATAGCCTTTAATCTTCAAATCCCTGTAGACATTCCCAATGGATAGGACACTATGTATGCATAGCTGTGGTTCACCTGATTAAAGCACTTTAGTTTGCTGATTTGAGGCTCCATTCCTCTCCCTGGCAGCTTTGCCACTGCCTGCAAGGGAGGGGCTGACCATAGAAAGGAGTGGAGCTTGGGTGCAACAAGAGCAATGATGACAACCTCATTGAACCAAAGGCCTAATTTACATATTAAGAAAAAGTATAACTTGGGAACGGAGCCTCAAATCAACAAAAGGAAAATGCTAGAATACCAGACGAACCACAGCTATATGTCTATGCAAACAGTTTGATAGGGAGGTCCCTGGTAACACATTCCCTTTAATATACACACACTTGCTGACCCTTTAAGCCCCTTTGACAATTAACAATGAAACAGTTAGGACACTTATGCTATTCTCTCACATGTCCCTGCCATTCCTTCCCCCGTTGGGTTCTCACAGAGAGGATTTCAACATTAAAATACATGCAGTGTTAGCGGCTTGCTCAATATTTCATATCACAGCTGGCTGGTCCAAGCTACTTTTTATTGAAAGCAATGAGGCGTAAGCTACCTGATGAAGCCACATGTTCTGAACTAAATGTTGCAGACTGCCTGACACTTTCTAATCCCACTGTAAAAAAAAAAAACTGAATGGAAGACCTTGTGCACACTGGCCGGGTCATATGGATAAAACAAGCCCAACTAGCATCCAGGCTGAACAGTGTATGGGCAATGCAGATCGTGTAGTACAGAGGTCAGTAAGTAAAGGTTACCAGTATGTTCATATATACATGTACAACAAATATTCTATACATGTCCTGCCTGTTAGCTACACGGAAATGGAAAAGACCGGTCTATTTCAGTAAACTCCATAATTCCTGCGCAAAAACAAACCTTTCAGCATGGTGTGCATCTGTAACCAATACATGCAGCAATGCCCTGCGCCTTTGGGAGCCTCATCTAAATAATTTTAAACCATTAAAAAAAAGCGATCGAAGGGGAAACTTAATCTTGTTGCAGAAGGCAAATTAAAGGGTCATGTTTATTTAAATGGCTTTTCTTGCTCGTAATGTTTGTATATTGCACATTAGAGAGCATTATCAGTATTACTGTGACCCAGGATGGCTCCGTGGACAGTAATGGAGCTTTTACTGGCTGGGGACTATGTTCTGAAATAAGAGCTGAAAACAGCAATTTTCCACTAGCTTCCCAAGACCTAGTTTCTCTAAGCCCTCTGATTAATATGGCACTTGCACACATTAATGCTACCATAGCATCTGCAAAAGAAA
Organism: Rhinella marina; assembly: GCA_900303285.1. Lineage (NCBI taxonomy): Eukaryota > Metazoa > Chordata > Amphibia > Anura > Bufonidae > Rhinella > Rhinella marina. Next base: position 222,697 of record ONZH01006231.1, read on the forward strand.
ATAAACAGGGGTCACATACACTAAAAGGACGTATCTCAAGAAAAAGAAATAAAAAGTCAAATACAAACATAACTTCCACAGAAGTGGAGTTTTATCCATTTGGTTGCTAATTAGAAGCAAAGAAAGCAGAGCCAGTCATGAGATTTAAACGGAAAGAAAACCTGACTTTTTATTTAATAAGGAGCTGTTCATACGTGTCATTTTCACGTCTCCACCACGGTCTTTCCTGCATTTTTGTAGAATTGACTACAAAATCTGCTGCCGAAACTCAATGGAAGTGCCACATTGAATATACACCAACATGACCATCTATGTACAGTGTATTTCCATATACATAAAGTAGACCTGTCACCAACTCCTGACATGGCTTAGTAAATAATTGTATGCCACATGAAATGACAGTCAGCCTAGGGTCTCACCTACTAAAATCACTGCATGCCTGGTCTCTTAGGTAGAAGTACTATCATTATGCAGATTTTCTTCTTATGACTATAGCGTGCCATTCCTCTATTATTCTGGCTAGAAGCTAGGTACAACTGGGTGTTAACAGTGAAGGGGGTACCCAGGCACAGTGACGGTGTCAGGGACACAACTGGTAACAAACAGTTGTACATTTATTGTACATATTGTTCTAGCTGGAACGACAGTAAATGTGCCAGAATTGTCATGGACACGCCCCCTGAGCTGTGACAAGGAGAGCCGAGACATGCCCCCTGAGCTGCGATAGGGAGAGCTGAGACACGCCCCCTGAGCTGCGATAGGGAGAGCTGAGACACGCCCCCTGAGCTGCGATAGGGAGAGCTGAGACACGCCCCCTGAGCTGCGATAGGGAGAGCTGAGACATGCCCCCTGAGCTGCGATAGGGAGAGCTGAGACACGCCTCCTGAGCTGCGATAGGGAGAGCTGAGACACGCCCCCTGAGCTGCGATAGGAGAGCTGAGACACGCCCCCTGAGCTGCAATAGGGAGAGCTGAGACACGCCCCCTGAGCTGCAATAGGGAGAGCTGAGACACGCCCCCTGAGCTGCAATAGGGAGAGCTGAGACACGCCCCCTGAGCTGCAATAGGGAGAGCTGAGACATGCCCCCTGAGCTGCAATAGGGAGAGCTGAGACACGCCCACTGAGCTGCAGCAGAAAAGCCACTCCCTTGAGCTGGCAGCTTGATATAAATCTAGCAGAGCAATGAATGGGGAGATCTCTGGATCCATGTGAGGTACAGGGCTGGTTCTAGCTGTGTTAAAAAGAGGTTGTCGTGTACTTTATGAGGTCCGATTTTTTACATTATTCGTGGGCTAACTCCTTTAAATGTGGCTAACGCACACAATACCGTGTTAATAATACAACCAAAAAGTACTACTATAATATAATAAAAATAGGAGAAGGGGTAGGGAACAAGATTATACGAGGCAGCAAGCTACAGATTCATTGAGTTCAACTTCCCATTAAACAGATTCATCTTTCAAAAATCTGGAAACTATAGGCACATTCTGATATCTAGGAGAATCCCTCATATAGAGGAGAGCAGTGAAGATATCTGTTCTACCACGTGTAGGGAGAACATAGTAATTGCTAGGGGTTGGCTGGTGATCAGGGTAGTTCAATAGGCCATTCTGAATTTAGGGACACCACCTATTGTTGCGACAGTTTCCCATCTTTTAAAAGACCACTTAATGTGGGGGGGTAAAATACATTGACTTACCTATTTCCCTTTGTAGAGATGAAATTTAATGCTAGATATTATGTACAGCAGCTATATAACAAAGTATACTTCTCAGCACAGAAACCTCCAATACACCATCCTCTAATGACAATATGAAAACGTCAGATACAAGGTGTGCTGGCTCTGCTCGCTGGAGCTTACAGCTTATAAAAGAAACTCAAGAGCTGATATAAAAACCTCAAGTGAATATCTTGGGCAATGGACCAGAGATGAGTAAACTGTGTCAGTTTGTCAAATACTCAAGAGCATTGCCTGGACTTGTGACCCAACTGATTTCTTTCTTAACACAGTGCTCTGGGAAGGAAATACCAAGGGACCAACAGAAAAGGGGAATAGGATAAAGATGAACTGTAGAGATAGTAAAATAACTAAATCATGCATTAAACTTCCCTTAGAAAAATGGACAATAAGAGTTCATGCTATAAGTTTCTCTGTACGGACCAATAGGACGGAAAAACAGATGTGTGACTTGAACCACACTGTGAAAGTCTACTGTGAATACGGATAGCATGTATATGGAAAATCTGGCCATCTGAAACAGGCCTAATGCATACTGTAGTGTCTTCGTGTATACTATATGACAAAGCTTCAGCATTTTTCCCTGTATCTGGTGGCTTGTGATCTGTTCCCATCAGTTGTTGCAGGCAGGGGGGAGCAGTGTGAAGCTCTATCTCAAATACACTGAAGATTCTGCACACAGCACACATATACAGTAGTATGAACAATTAGTATGAGTAATGTGAGTTATAACGCCAGCTAAACAGTTTCGCCTACTATATCACTACAAGACTGGTCTCTTAGTAGTATTTTAGCAGCACTCTATACAAGGTGGGCTGGAGCACTGAGAAATATGGAGCTAGGTGGGGAGGGGAGGTGTCAGAGCTGCCAGGAGGCATTTGATAGTCTCTCCTGTGAGCCTGACATCATGTCCAAACTATAAGGCAAGCTCTGCAATGGTGGTCAGACTGGGCATCAAACTTCAAAGTGTTTGGGTGCAACTGAGCTGGGATGACACATTTGACTCCTAGAATATTGCTGGTGAGATAGTAATATTATTCAAACAAAATCCTGCAAAACTTCTTAAAACTCTTGTTAACAAATACCAAGAATGTTCAGGGAAGAATCAGGAACACCTTTATCTAAAGTGACAATGATGACTGAAACACTTTTGAAATATGTGTGACCTAAATGCCACAAAATTCAAGGCTACCCACCAAGTAGCTGATCCTTTGTAGAGAGGCACCTTAATGAAACAACTTCCTGCCGTGTAAGACACAGGAGGCAACGTGACTTCTATGTAAAAAGTATACACCAGATTCTCCAGATGGTGCCTTTGCTTCAAGGATGACTTTGCACTTTCCATGACCTTGTAACAATAGAGCTTCTCTACTTTCTTGTACATACTGTGTGCGTCTCAGAGAATCTCTTCACCATGCAGCCAACTCTCTGCCAACCAAAACTGTCATTTGTAAGAGAGCCAAACAGCTGCCAGCGCTCCTCTTATAACTATCATAATACCCATTAAAAGGAGCACTTGCAGAGCTCACAGATTAAATATTTTGGATACAATCCCTTCAACTGAGTTTAAATCATGTTAAAAGGCAAATACCACTTGCCTTAATGCAGATTCCCACTTAATTAGCCAAAATGAGAGAAAAGCTAAATTCTGAATAATAAACACATTCGCCATGTGTAACTTGTCTTGGTGTGCTGCTTACTCCAGAATAGATCCTTAAAGGGGTTATCCAAACCTGTAACACCCCTCGCCCTTCATACAAAGAATACTTACCCGAAATCTGTGTCCTTCCAGATCCCTCCACGGCAATCGTTGCATCTCCCAGTCGTGCAGATCACAACATGTGGCAATGGGGGGTGCAGCCAATAGCAGGCCACGACGGAGACCTGACCCCTTGCGTCAAGGGGAGCAGGTCAGTCTCTGGCAAAGGCCTGACACTATATTTTGTAACATGGCAGCAAGGATTAGTGTCCATTCTGCAGCAAACGCATTGGGCTTTTTTTTAGCTCAGTTATAAGGGACCATAATGGAGCATCCATAGAAGTCTCTGTATGGCACTGATTTCATACAAAAATGTACATTTGGGGAGAGGGAGGCTATTTGTCAGAAGGGAAAAATTTGAAGTCTTGCTTGAGTCTGCATTGGTGTACTTCATGTCACATTTATCAAATGTATTTGGTTTGATAAATTTATCTTATCCTAACACTTCTGTCTAGAAACGCTCCTCCAGTTTTCTTCCTATTCCACTCTCCTCCTGGAGTGAGACTACGACTTTTTTGCAGCTTGTTAACAAGTCTCAATGATGAATCTGGAGTGAAACTCTAACATACCTAACCACTGCCACTTTTCCACCCATATAACAAAACTGAAGCGAGTGGTATAAAATTTCAAAGAGACGCAAAACTTTTGCGCAAGCAAGTACAGAAAGCTGTAAAGGCCATATTATGCGACTTTTTGAAACCAGAATTCTGGAGAGAAGGTATGTGTTTCATTCTACTGGACTCTGTATGGTGTGGGAGACAAGTGTGCCATGCCACCATGGATGCCGTATTACGGAGATATTCTCCACTACAAGCATTGCTTTTAGGGCAGAATGTTGTATGGAGGCACTATGTGCTGGCATACTGCATATGCTTCATGCACATCGCTTTCAGTGCTCATTAGCCCCGTTTGGTAGGATACATATAATGTACAGTACCAGTGCACTGGATCCTGAAAGACAAATCTGCCTTGCTTTGCCACTATTTGGGAGGATTTGGATTTACTTAGGTAGTAGTCCTTATTTCAGCTCCATATAATTTGTTGCCTAGACTTCCCAAATCCTTAAAAGGGGTATTCTCATCTCAGACAATAGGGGCATATCGCTAGGATATGCCCCCATTGTCTTATAGTTGCGGTTCCCACCGCTGGTACCCGCACCTATATCAAGATGGGAGGGGGGAGCTTTTAGCCTGGAGGACCCCAGGGTCCGGCCACCACCAGGCGCAGCTCCCATAGAAATGAATGGGAGCGCCCCGCACATGCGCGGCCACCGCTCCCATTCATTTCTATGGAGCCGACAGAAATAGCTGAGCCAGCGCTCGGTTATTTTTGGAAGCCCCATAGAAATTAATGGAGGGCGGCTGCACATGCGCAGTGCACCCTCCTTCAGTTTGGGGGCTCCGTTCTGGATATAGGTGCGGGTAACAGCGGTGGGACCCGCATCTATAAGACAATGGGGCATATCCTAGCGATATGCCCCCATTGTCCAACATGAGAATACCCCTTTAAATAAATCAACCAAGCTGTGATACAGTATGGAGGATTTGTTACTGATATTCTTAGCTTTTCCAGGCTCCTGGCTACAACACCCAGCTAGGTATTCTACAATACTGTTCATAAATAGGCTGATCTGGAATACTGCAGTCTGGGAAAGCTGGATCGCCATTTCTGTGGGGGCGGTGATTGGTTCTATAAACTACACACAACACTATCCTGATACACTGCGTGGACCTATTATATGGTACCAGGGCAGAGTAATGCAGCTGTACAGCTTTTCCAGAACCCTGAACAGAAGGCATTTATCACTACTATTGAGGGAAAGCTGGGTAACAACCTCGGCAGAGATGTAATGGAGGCCACACTTGGTGCACACATTCTGTACACACTACACCCATAAATAGAGTATCAGGACAACTGTAAGTATATACTACATATGTAGTTTGCTCTTCAGCATACTGCTACAAGCTACCCAGCTTTCCAAAGGTGCTGAAAGGGAAATCTGCACAATTATCACTGCATTAACAAGGCATATTAACTATTCAGCTATGTGTACTAGGGCTGGTACATGTAGTCACAAAGTAATATGGGGACATCATTCCTCTACATCAGTTCCCTGGCCTCAAACAGTAGCAATATGTGGCAGACACCACGCTTGTGCAAACATTTGTGGCTGTTTGAGGGTTTTGTGTTGTACTTGGCACTTGTCCAAACCAGCAAAGAAACTGTTGTCGATTATAGCTCAAACCTACACCAGCACTTATGCTGGTATACATTTCAGGTACCACAATTGTGGAACATTTGATGCCAACAGGGGACAGTATGTCCAGCATGTAAAACGCCAGTCTTAATAAATGTTGCCCACAGCTATAGAAAATGTTCCCAATGGATGACACTGCACTGGCTGCTTATGGGTACTACTCATGACATATCCTCATTTCTGAGCTTTGCTGATCTTGATAAAGTAACAGCCTGCTTCACTTTGCTTCTTTAACAGGAGGTAAATGTTCTCATTTACAGTGTGGCTCCACTCTTTAGACAACTTATAATAGAGGTAGCATTAATATTTAAGGCACTAAACCTCTAAATAATTAAACTATTGAGTCAAAGATTTATTAAATCTCTAGTTGCTGATGTAAGCCATACATTTATACGGCATGTGTTCGGCTATTGGTTTAAAGGTCATACACGAAGAAAAAAAAAAGTCATGGCCATAAGTTCAGAAAGAACTTTAATCCAAAACTTGTGTGTTGAAAATATTTAGATCTTCAGGGTCACAAGTGTATATGAAGAGAACACTAATATACCGTATTTTTCGCTTTATAAGACGCACCTACGTTTTTGAGGAGGAAAATAAGAAAAAAAATAGTTTGAACCAAATGGTGTGCTTTTGAAATAATGGGGATCTGTGGATGACACACTGATATGGGGGGGAATCTGTGGATGACACACTGATATGGGGGGGGGGATGACTGTGGATGACACACTGATATGGGGGGAATCTGGATGGGATGACACACTGATATGGGGGGGGGGATCTGTGGATGAACACATATGTGATGATGGGGGGATCTGTGGATGACTGATGGGATCTGTGATGACACACTGATATGGGGGGATCTGTGGATGACACATATGGGGGGATCACTGATATGGGGGGGATCTGTGGATGACACACATGATATGGGGGGGGATCTGGGGATGACCACTGATATGGGGGGGATCTGTGGATGACACACTATATGGGGGGGGATCTGTGGGATGACACACTGATTATGGGGGGGATCTGTGGATGACACACGATATGGGGGGGGGATTCTGTGATGACACACTGATTATGGGGGGGGGGATCTGTGGATGACACACTGATATGGGGGGGATCTGTGGATGACACAACTGATATGGGGGGGATCCTGTGGATGACACACTGGATTATGGGGGGGATCTGCTGGATGACACACTGATATGGGGGGGGGGATCTGTGGATGACACAAACTGATATGGGGGTGGGGATCTGTGGGAAAATGACACCTGGGGGGGATCTGTGGATGACCTGATTGGGGGGGATCTTGTGGATGACACAACTGATTATGGGGGGGATCATTGTGGATGACACACCTGATATGGGGGGGATCTGTGGATACACACTGAATATGGGAGGGGATCTGTGGATGACAACACTTGATACTGGGGGGGGGATCTGTGGATGACACACTGATATGGGGGGGATCTGTGGATGACACACTGATATGGGGGGGGATCTGTGGATGACACACTGATATGGGGGGGATCTGTGGATGAACACACTGATATGGGGGGGATCTGTGGATGACACACTGATATGGGGGGGGGATCTGTGGATGACACACTGATATGGGGGGGGATCTGTGGGATGACACACTGATATGGGGGGGGGGATCTGTGGATGACCACACGGATGATGGGGGGGGGGGATCTGTGGATGACACACGGAATATGGGGGGGGGGGGGATCTGTGGATGACACACTGATATAGGGGGGGATCTCGTGGATGACACTGATATGGGGGGGATTGGATGACCTGATATGGGGGATCTGTGATGACCGGATATGGGGGGGGGGATCTGTGGATGACACACTGATATTGGGGGGGGGATAATCTGTGGACGCACACACTGATATGGGGGGGGATCTGTGGATGACACACTGATATGGGGGGGGATCTGTGGGATGACAGCACTGATATGGGGGGGGATCTGTGGATGACACACTGATATGGGGGGGGATCTGTGGATGACACACAGCTGATGATGGGGCTGGGATCTTGTGGATGACACACTGATATGGGGGGGGGGATCTGGTGGATGACACACTGATATGGGGGGGATCTGTGGATGACACACTGATATGGGGGGGATCTGTGGATGACACACTGATATGGGGGGGATCTGTGGATGACACACTGATATGGGGGGGATCTGTGGATGACACACTGATATGGGGGGGGATCTGTGGATGACACACTGATATGGGGGGGATCTGATATGGATCTGACACACACTGATATGGGGGGGATCTGTGGATGACACACTGATATGGGGGGGGATCTGATGGATGACACACTGATATGGGGGGGATCTGTGGATGACACACTGATATGGGGGGGCTGTGGATGGGGGGGGATCTGGATGACACACTGATATGGGGGGGATCTGTGGATGACACACTGATATGGGGGGGGGGGGATCTGTGGATGACACACTGATATGGGGGATGGGGGGGGGGATCTGTGGATGACTCACTGTTATGGGGGATCTGTGGATGTCACTGTTATGGGGGATCTCTGGATGTCACTGTTATGGGGGATCTGTGGATGTCACTGTTATGGGGGATCTGTGGATGTCACTGTTATGGGGGATCTGTGGATGTCACTGTTATGGGGGATCTGTGGATGTCACTGTTATGGGGGATCTGTGGATGTCACTGTTATGGGGGGAATCTGTGGATGTCACTGTTATGGGGGATCTGTGGATGTCAACTGTTTATGGGGGATCTGTGGATGTCACTGTTATGGGGGATCTGTGGATGTCACTGTTATGGGGGATCTGTGGATGAACACTGATATGGGGGATCTGTGGATGACACACTGATATGGGGGATCTGTGGATGAACACTGATAGGGGGATTGTGGATGCACACTGATACTGGGGGATCTGTGGAGGGGCACACTGTTATGGGGGATCTGTAGATGACACTGATATGGGGGGATCTGTGGAATACAACACGTTATGGGGGGATCTGTGGATGACACACTGATATGGGGGGATCTGTGGATGACACACTGATATGGGGGATCTGTGGATGACACACTGATATGGGGATCTGTGGATGACACACTGATATGGGGGATCTGTGGATGACACACTGATATGGGGGATCTGTGGATGACACACTGATATGGGGGATCTGTGGATGACACACTGATATGGGGGATCTGTGGATGAACACTGATATGGGGGATCTGTGGATGACACACTGATATGGGGGAATCTGTGGATGACACACTGATTATGGGGGATCTGTGGATGACACACTGATATGGGGATCTGTGGATGACACACTGATATGGGGGATCTGTGGATGACACACTGATATGGGGGATCTGTGGATGACAGTTATGGGGGATCTGTGGATGACAGTTATGGGGGATCTGTGGATGACAGTTATGGGGGATCTGTGGATGACAGTTATGGGGGGAATCTGTGGATGCAGTTATGGGGGATCTGTGGGATGACAGTTATTGGGGATCTGTGGATGACAGTTATGGGGATCTGTGGATGACAGTTATGGGGATCTGTGGATGACAGTTATTGGGGGATGCAGTTTGGGATCTGTGGATGACAGTTATTGGGGATCTGTGGATGACAGTTATTGGGGATCTGTGGATGACAGTTATTGGGGATCTGTGGATGACAGTTATTGGGGATCTGTGGATGACAGTTATTGGGGATCTGTGGATGACAGTTATTGGGGATCTGTGGATGACAGTTATTGGGGATCTGTGGATGACAGTTATTGGGGATCTGTGGATGACACACTTTTATGGGGGATCTGTGAATGACACATATGTGACTATGTGTCACATATGGGTGCATTCCTATGGATGGGGGAGGGTGGGGGTGTGGATTGGGTAATAGTCATAGTTAATATAAACACATGCTAATTACAGAATTGTCCCTTCACAGTGTTTATAGTAAATATGACTATAACCCCATATTTACCACACATTTCATTTTTAGGCCGTCCCCCGGGCTGTCACTCACCCAGGACTTTAGGTGACAACCCATGGGATAGCAGAGGGTGATAGAGGGTCAGTTAAACTCCGTTGGTTTCTCTCTCACAGCAGGAGAGGCGAAGCTCTGCGCTTGTGGTACGGCGATGGGAGGGATGCAGAGGAGCAGCAGCAGTTCCCGCCGGCCCTCACCACCAATAAGCCGGCGGCAATGCAGAGGAGAACTGCCTTCCTCTCTTCTCCTCCTCCTCTGGTATGGAGCGGACCCGGCTGGCAGATCTGCAGGACATGCGGCCTGGCGGCATTCAGCATCACTGAATGTTTAACTGCTGCCGCCCGCCCCACACTTAATAAGCCCGCTCAGGAGCAGGCTTAGCAACAGCTTCTGCTATCCTGCAATAGTGCCGGCCATCTTGATTTTAGGCACATTCGCTTTATAAGACGCACTGACCTTTTCCCCCCCACTTTGGGGTGGGGGTGGGGGGGGCGTCTTATAAAGCGAAAAATACAGTACTCCATAGCATATAAAAGGTCATTTCGTCCATTTATAAAATTTGAAGATTTTTTTTTTTTTTTTTAAGAAATTGATAAATTTAAGTGAACTGAATTTTTTGCACCTTGTTTAAACCAAGAACTCTAACAAAAAAAAATAAAAATAAACTGGCACAAAAACTTGTTGTGTTTATTGCTTTAAAGAAAAACTTTAGCTGTTATATACTTGGGCTTTTAGGTTTTTTTTTCAGTGCAGCCCGAGTCCGCTTGCCTTCAGCAGCAGCCCATGTGTGTAGCAGACTACAGTTCCCAGCATGCATTGCTGTTCTACTCCCTCTGTAGTCCCCTGACTGCTAAAGGACAATTTTTTATTTTTATTTTTCTTATATATATTGTGCTCCCTCATTGCTGAGCTGCTCCCATTAGTTCCCAGTTACAGCCTGGGAGGACTCCTCCATAATGGAAACCAGACGGATCTGTTATGCAACCCATAGACTTGTGTTATGATGGAACACTTCTTAAAGGCATTCCTTCACGGAATTCCATTATGGCCTGGTAACGGAATCCATAACAGAATTGTAATAAAACCAGAACTTGTAAAACACAAGTTCGCTCATCCCTAGTCATATGTATTAAAATCTCAGAAAACCCTTGTAACGTATGGATGACCTTTCCAGTAATACTAGTTGCTACACTGTAGAAAACATTCTTTAACTGCATAAAGCCTTAAAGGGAGTATACCATGAACTGCTGGGGAGGAACTGCTGGAACACCAAGCAAGTCCAAGACTAAAGTGTCCTCGAGTTCCCCCTCTCTGAATGGAGAAGTAGCAGTCAATGTCAGTACACCACTCCATTCGCTAGGTCAATCCCGCTGAAGTAAATTGAGTGGTGGACCAACATGCACACTACTGCTCAATTCAGAGAAGGGACTTGGGGACCTTATGCAATACTACATTTATCACCTATGCTGTGGATAGCTGATAAATACTTTTTCTTGAATAACTCCCTTTAAAACTGCAAAATGAAGAGCAAAAATAATGAGTTTTCCTTTAATCGGGCTGTTCACTCCTTGGTGATTGATTGCCTATCCTTGGGATAAGCCCTCAATATTGGATCAGCACGAGTCCTGTAAGACAATGACTGCACAGCAGGTCCAATGGGGCTGAGTACAATACCAAGCAGAGCCGCTATACAATGTACGACGCTGTGCTTAGTAAGCTGTGAGAAGGCCATGGCGCTCACAGGAGTGTTGGTGCCTTCTCAAACAGCTGATTGGCAGGGGTCTCGGGTCCCACTGATTAGATACTGATGACTTATCCTGCGGAGAGATCATCAGTAACAAAATCTGGGAAAACCCCTTTAAGTGTCATCATACAATAAAGGCTTTGGGATGCCTAAAAGGGAGGCTGGTAAGACCAGAGAAACAGAGGAGTAATGGAAAAGTGCCTCATTGAAATAATCAATAGGCCATGTAACACATTTATATGGCACATCTGAGCCATTCTTTCAGATAATAGAGGAGGCTACTGAATAAGGTACTCGCTCGACATGGAACTAGCATATATGCATAGGTATGTAATGCTTGAGTTCACAGTATAATGAATGTGACGTGTGATCAAATTAAATAAAATAATAAAAAGTTGTATGAACATGAATCTTTTTTATATCTGAACATTAAAACAGGAAGAGAAAGTAAAACACTGGAAAAAAAAAAAAAAAGAGAACTGTCTGGAGCCTTTTCAAAATATTCCATTAATTGCTTCATCCTTAATATCTAGCCTCCCTGCATCCTCTCTACATGACATGTCTCAATTAGATCATGCCAGATGTCCCCTGGGAGACGGTTCGTATTTAACTGTGTCATCCCTACACCTCTAGTGAGTTCCTAACACCCCCCAAATGCTTTAGCTATGCCACCAAACAACTCAGATACCTCTCATTTGCCATCACACTGGAGACTATTATCACAGAAGAAGAAAGATGCTGTGAGTTTATTATAGCCCAAGGCTACATGGACCTCTTTCTGTTCAACTAATAACATCGCCTTAATTAAACGAGGCTAATTAAAAAATAAAACAAGGAGAAGCTCGGTGGATAAGAAGAAGGTTTGACTAGGGAGAGGTCGTGTTCTTTGCTCGGCAGAGAAAATAGACAAAACGCATTCAATAACCAACTCCACTGGACCTGAAAGCAGATGAAAATAATGGTCCTGTTTAGATCTGTAAGGGTGCAGGTTTTATGGTTCCAACACTCCACTATTGGGAATGTTCTCAGGACGAGTACTTATCAAGAAATTCCAGGGAGTAACAAACCTGCTAATAAGGCTAATTATTACCTGCTCTTGGGGTGCTAGTACATGTTTGAGGCCAAGGTATGGTAAACACGTACGGTTTACTGGTAATTGCCGTATTGCTCCCATATTTGCTGTGGTTTTAATTTGCAAATACAGAGTCAGTCCAGCAGCTGGTGCTAAACGGAGTCCATGTCCAATATGATGATTCGAAGTGATTTTGGAAGCAGTGTGAGGTATATAGGAGACATAACTGCTAGTTTTCACCCACTAGCTGAGAAGGAACTGAGAATTAGGGATGGAGCCTGCAGAGTCATATAATTGTCAAAAATACCGCTTTTACTCCTGTACACACAGGCAGCTTCTTCTGAAGAGTCTTTTGACTCTTTTGAGCTTACTATGGTTATGCTTTAAAAACTGATGCAAGTCAATGATTAATTTAAAGCAACTATAGGGAGTTTTTCACAACACTATCTTAAAGTAACTTTTTTTTTTAATTTGCCAGTTTAATAGAGCTAGGCATGTATACCTGAGTTAGTCTGTCAATGATTGTGAAAAGATCTGTAATTACCTTATAATAACAGCTTTTATTATTGTCTCCTGTCCCTTTCCACTGCTCCCTTAAAAGACCATTACTATGGCTTGTCTGTCTCCGGCTAATCATAAACAGAAGACAGAGGGGCGGTCCTTCACACTGCATGCCTGCATTAGGCTTCAGAGTACGGAGGCGTGTCAGTCAGTAATTTATTCTGATTGGCTGGCAGGAAGATTCTGGCTACAGCAAGTGTCTATGGAAACTGAGGGAAAGCAGTTTTGGCCTCAGAGAACTGGCAGAGGAGCAATCCTCATATTGCAGAGGTTAAAACAGCCGTAACTAAGGGAAAAACTCAAGGAAAACAGTGGTGTGTCAAGAAACTAAAGATTGCTTTATGCATAATGCTACTGCAGCTGTAACATGTGCTAAAATTGATTTTATGATGAAAACATGACAGTTACACTTTAAATCTGTCATGTTTGACATGTTGCAGGCAAAGATTAAAAATGGTGCTGGCCTTCCCTAAATATGGAGTCAGTGAGTGTCAGCTTTGGATAAATCATAATTAAATAAACCTCTGTTCCCACAATGTTACTTGGAATTTTGCTTTGACCTTTATACCACGGCATCCAAGAAGGCACACATTTCTACCACCCGTATTTGGCAGTGGACTGAATAAGTTTTAATTAGTAAAAAGGATAATGCAATAAGGGCGTCTGATCTCCCTGACAGAAGACCACATTTATGGGAACATAGAGAAGCTTGAAATATGAACATTTTCAAACAGTTTTCCAACCTGTATATTGATGGTATACAATAGGCTCTTGTGGATGACTGTGGAAGTTGTTAATCTACAGTACCAGTCACTGTAAAGTATATTCAAATGTCATAAGACAAGGGAGCAATAAGAAAAATTGTTTAAGAAAAAGCAGGTCTACAATATTCCCTCTAAGGCGTACGGTTAGATTAACTATACTGCAAAAAAATCAGAAGTGCTCTGTCCTCACAGAAATATAACCGATTAGTTTAATGTACATATGTCCTTTTGCTTGATATTAAAATGTTTTTGCCAATGACAGAAATGACCTTTCCTGGAATTCTTTCTAACCATGTGTCACAGTTATGTATTGCACTAATATTGCACCCAAAGTTCACTTAATGAGTTTAATGAATTCTGTGCCTAGCCAAGAGCAGCGGTGCCTTCAATTTATGAGCCTATAAACTGGCACAGTGAGAATGTGAAGGCGAAGAACAAAGTTTACAAAAGGACTTTCTCAGGGAGATAGAACAGGATGCTATGCCTGTAGAGGAACTGTAAGACCGTATGACAAGGGGGGCACCTTACCTGTCTCAACATCCTGAACGTAAAAGTGCAGATCATCTGTGATCTCAGTAACCAGGACGGGTTTATAATTTGCATTTCTTTCCTTCTCCTCCACCACGGCGACTACTTCTTCTACCGACTGCTCCTCAAACTTTGACCAGATCTGTGAGGAAAAAAAAACGGAAATCAATCCTTTAAGACTAGGGTTCTACTGCATCATAGTGCACATCATATTATTGCAAACTCGCTTGAGATTTGATGAGCTGGAGGGAGAGAAATCCATTAGATGTCATAATGGATGGTACCATAATCATAAAAAAATTCCCCACATGTACACGCGCAATATCTTGCAATCCTGAACACCAGCACGGCATGTGATTCTGTGTACCGCAATACAATTCACCAGTAGTGCTCTTGGCCTAACAGAAATAACTACCCCACAACCACTCTGTGTACAAGGGATCTACAAGCCATCCTGCAACGTAATCACTGCAGAAAAATTGCTTTAATGATGCAAATTCAGAGGAATGTTGAAAGCTCAGCTCACAAGAAAAAAAAAAAAGCATACCGCCAAGCAGTTCTTGGGTACAGCCTCTCCTTGTCAAAACCGTCCTCTATAACCTCAGCAAAAATAACTTGGAAATGACATAGTCCCCAGCAGGTGGAGAGAAGGCAGAGTGATGGATGAGAATGGACAGAGATGCTAATTACTCCTGAGAAGCATTAGTGGCTATATACACCATCTCTCCACTAGAGGAGCAGGCCCAGCTGCCAGGCAGTATCTTCAAGATCATCAACAAGATAAGAACAACCCCCAATATCCACAAGCATGTACCGCAGGATTTGTGGGAAGATATATGTTTGTACTACTGTAACACAAGGGTTAACTATGGAAGGGCTATGTAACAGACGCCCTACTGCAGACTTTTTGGAGATTTCTGTCCACCATTGACTGATATGAACATCCTCATGTCTTGCTCTTATAAATGAAGTCTGCAGTAGCTGAGGTTTGTAGTCCAATGTTTGTGTTATACAGTATACGGCTGCTGCGGGGACACTGCACCTGCAGGAAGCAATACATGCCAGCCTGTGGTCAGCACAGTCGAAGGACCAGAGACTGGAGAGGTCGGACAGTAAAGCTCTACTCACATTCTGCTCCTTCATAGGAGTGCTCGATCCATTACATGATGGACCCAATTACTTTCTGTCATTTTTATGCCATCTGTAGAGGCTGATCAGACCTTAAGGCCGCATTCACATATGCGCTGTGAACTCCAGCAGTCTGTTCTGGCAGAGGAACAGACTGCCGGGGATCACTGTATCTGGCATATATGTTGGCTTTCATCTGGATAAACTAAAAACACTACACGCAGCATTTTTTGTCCAGCCAAAAGCCAGTCTATATGCGGCCAGATCCCATTACAGTGAATGGGTGGTAGCCGGCTATGCCAGATTCAGTGAACTCCGGCAGTCTATTCCTCCGCCAGAATAAACTGCTGGAGTACTTGGAGCATATGTAAACGTGGCCTAAGTTGTAGTTTTGCAACAGCTGGAGGGCCTCAGGTTGGGCATCCCTGCAGTAAACCATAACTCCCATCATGCCTGGACAGCCTAGAGCAGAGCATGGTGGGAGTTGTAGTTTTACAACGGCTGGAGGGCCACAGGTTGAGCATCCCTGGTTTACTGTATTGTGCAGTGTGTGAGGTTTACACACATACTAGCCACAAGTCAATGGAAAATTCACATGTAATAAAGGAATCATGAATAAATGCACACTGAACACCCTTAAAGCAAGGTTATCCAGCGACAATATTTAACTGATACAGCATTCAATTACAGCTCCTTTCATCAGGCTTTACAACCATGATTAAGCTCATGGTGATTGGAAAAGGATGTGATTCATGGAGTTAGCCCATTAGTTTACCCTTGAAACAACGTAGACAATAGACTGTTACAAACCAGCACTTTAATTGTGTCATTAAACTGGTAAAAGCGCATATGACTATCTAATGAAAAGCCAATATATGATTGTCACTGATGTCACCGTGGAGCAGTACTGCTTGTAAACAGGTACGTGTGAAGTCTGCTCACTCTAGAGAGAATATGGGGTGTCCAGCAGGTTGTGCTGGTCAAGATAAGGTTTGGAAACAGGCAGCCCATCATTATGGACAATTATTCTTCACACAGATTATGAAGGCAAGAGCTGGACAATGGGGAGAGATTGCATACGGATGGTCACCACTGGAAGAGCTGAGGACCTTGCTGGTGATGGCTCTGATACACAAAACCTAGTGGATTGCGGCTTTAATGGAAAATAAAGTGGAAGCTCCTGGCTGTGTAATGCCTGGATGTATTCTGCTTTCAGAGCATACCGCTATTATATGCCGAGAATCTGATCTAACCCCTTCCAGAAGAAGCAGCTGAACATCTGCTAATGCAGCCAATTTGCAATATTACATCTTAAATGCAACCAGTCATTTCTAACTTCTATCATACAATTCAGCCTGTAGGATTTATTGTCTGTGGGAGTTGATTTAAGACTGGGAAGCTAGAGTTTCATCGAGCAGCTACACAACTTGGCACAACGCGGAGAAAGGGAGGGAGAGAGGAAGGGAGAAGTGATGGTAGGGAGAGAAAGAAAAAGAGTAGAGCTGGAGACAGGATGCAATGAGAATAATGGAAGGAGGCAGCAAGAAATAAAGGGGCGAGGAGCAAGACAAGAGGAGAAACAAAGGGGCTGGCAGAGATTCATCTAGAATATGAGAATTGATGTATATGTGCTACAGCAAAGTGGCCAGTTTGTATTAAATACAAGCACAATACGTGCTGGTAATCCTGCCGAGCCTGCCAGCTCAGAACACAGAGGAGATTCAACTATGTCAAAGAGATGACTACCTCCCCCCACCCTTCACTCCAAAATACAGGTGACTGTTCCAGAAGAAAAATCTGACCCATATGGTTCCTCAGATTTGTTAATCCATTTCACTTAGGAGATTTTCAAAGGGATGTAATTAAAAGGATCATTTGATGAACGAGAAGGTATCTGGTCCGCTGGAAGGCATCCATCACTGGATCTCATCACCAGTTTGTAATGCAGGTAGAGAATGAATCAGTATTTTACTAGAAATATCGAAACGCATTTCTTACCGGTTTGTCAAAACATCAATCCTTCCTGCAGCTCATTTATCCCAGAAGTCAGAGGCTTTGGGGAAATGGAAGGGGGGAGAGAGTATCTCCTACGTCCAGGTGACATATTTCTAAAATGCCTTATAAAACACTACAATTACCAGTCCTGATTTCCCAAGTGACTGCAGCTTTGGTGCTCCATCACAATGGTGGATGGGATAACAACTAACTTTACAACACGTAGCAGCACTGGCCAAACCGGAATCAGATCCATTTTTAGAAAAGCTGGGTGACGATGCTGCCATCTTACCTTATGATCAAATGACACTCACACTTTTCATGCCTAATGTGTCTTTTACACCGACATACTGTAAAAATATAATTTGTCCTCCATATACAGACATCCACTAATCACTTGCAATGCAAACGGCAGTAAATAAACTCATCAATAAACTGCGCCAAACGACTTGCTATATCATCGACTGGCGCTATTTATGGGGCAATTCATGTAAAATGACCCTAAGAAGCATGATGAAAATGGAAACAAACTACATGTATTTCTTTTTTCCATTTTTCAACGTTAGGATGAAATACTGTAGGTGCGGTATAGGGCAGTGTGACATTGCATTGTTGTCTTGTCCTAGTGCTAGCTGCATTATATAAGAACACAATGAGACACAAGCACCCAGGGGTATGTAGTTTATACGTCAAAGATAAATCAATTGTTTAGGGTAGACAACTGGCCCCTGGAAAAATGTTACTTGCACTGTAAAACACATTTTGAACAGAATAAGTCATTAGCGTTTCATGAACGTGACAAACTGTGGCTGCAAAAACATACTCCTACTGAAAACAATGGGAGGTGGTTTCCACGTGGACGCCTGGGGGTATTTTGACAAGGAATACGCAGAGAGTTCAGTCTTCAAAAAAACCTTAGTCCAAGTCCCTTGGTAAATTCCGGCCATGGTTACCGTAGCATGACCTGTTGAGGCTGTCATGCATTTGCTATGGCTTTTCATGGAATCCCTGATCTATTCCAGAGCTGGCAGCATGTGCAAGGTCATTCTTCACTAAAGGGGTTGTCCGATCAGGTGAAACTCTGTCCATATTCCCAACTATGAAATATGTACATGCGGAGGTCCTACTCTGAACCAGAGCTAACCATATGAATGAGTGTTATGTAATATTACTGGTCTCGACAGTGAAATGTCTGGCTGGCAGCGGTTTCCCCGAAACACAAAAATTGTCATCTGCTGTGCCACAAAGGGGAAAGTCTGTGATGCAACAAACCCTTTAAATCAGAGTTCCTCAACTCCAGTCCTCAGGGCCCACCTGCCAGTCAGGATTTGAGAACATTTCACAGAATGAATACCTGTGGTAAGTCCTGATGAATTGACATGACATAATTCTAGCACCCGCTCAATACTATGGAAATCCTGAAAATATGACCAGCAGGTGGGCCCTGAGGACTGCAGTTGAGGAACACTGCTTTAAATCGAAGGAGAAAGAAACAGATTGAGGGGCATACTATTCTTTCAGATTACACTAACAAGAAATCTATTTGTGTTCGTGGAAAAGATGGTCATGGACAAATTACTCAACCAGCGGCAAATTATTTTATAAGTGGCTGTAATATGCCACTGACATCATTTACCTCAGAGATTCTCATTTCTCTGCTGTTAGTGAGACTGTCCATTCAGGATATCAAAGTAACCTGCAAGTTACTAAATATAGTGGATGATCACCAGCTACGTATTTCAGCTCCATTTGACTGGGGCTACATGGTGACGTGTCGAGCTACCACAGCTCACACAAGAATTTTATTACAGTCAAGGGAGTAAAAGTTGTGGGACTGGCGACCAAAAAAAATCCATTAGGTCTGGATTTTTTTGTAACTCATGTTGCAGTATCCTGCACCACCACTGACCATCATTAGAGCTCTCATATGTGACCAGTCTGGCTACAGTGCTGACAGGGTGTCTGAGGTATTGAAACAAGGAAGGGAGGACAGCACGCGTAATTAAGGCTACTTTCACACTAGCGTTTCCATTTTCCCGTATCGAGATTCGTCATAGGGTCACAATGCTGGAGAAAAGCGCTTCCATTTTGTCCACATTCATTGCCAACTAACTGAACAGAACAGAGTGCTCCAAAATGCATTTGGTTCTGTTCTGATACCAGATAGCAAACCGCAGAATGCTGCGGTTTGCTTTCCTTCCTAGGATGCGGAGCAAGACGGATCCGTTTTCTCTGACACAATCTAACACAATGGAAAATGGATCCGTCCCCCGTTGACTTTCAATGGAGTTCATGACGGATCCATCCTTGCTATGTTAAAGATAATACAACCATCTGCATCAGTTATGAACAGATCCGGTTGTATTATCAATAACGAAAGTGCTTTTGCTGAACCCTGCCAGATCCAGCAAAAACGCGAGTGTGAAAGTAGCCTTAGTGAGCAATGGGTGCACATCTCCAGGGAAGGGGTAAGCTTCCCTACATAGATCAGATCAGCAAAAAGTAGAAAAAAGTGGATAGAGACAGCACACCCTAAGTGAGGTAGTCTGAGACACCCCTCCTCTTGCTGTGTGTAACATGTCTATTACTGGCTCACAAGAAAGTCCATGTACAGACATTGGGCTTCTGTTACAGCAAGGCCAGAATAATCAAGCATGGGCACTAAACCACCAGCTAGGAAAAAAAAATATCAGGTAATTGCTGCACATCAAGTGAGCGAAACGAGCCTCGGTAAGGGGGAGCCTGGAGGGTTGCTTTAAAGCATTAGTATTCTAAGTGGGGCAAAGTACAGAAAGCTACTTTTTTGCCAGGTCTGCAAAATAAAATATGCCATCTTAAATGTATGGAGCAGCAGGCTGTTTAAGCTATGAAAGATTGCAGAGCTCACAGAGTGTCTGGATGGTTAATCACAAAGCTGTACTGGGCAAACCACCTCCTAATATGACCAGGCAGGCAAGCATTTTAAGTTAATTGATCATTGATTATGCTGATATATCCAGCTGGATTTCTCTCAGGCCTCTAGTATTAATGGAATATGGATGTTGAGCTTTTAAAAATAACAGTTGCATTACAAGAAACATTTTTTTATTGTTATTTTTTTTAAGTCACAACAGTAGCCGTCATGATTTTTCTGTATTTTACACTTTGAACAGATTTTGCTCCTTCTCTGAGCAGGCCAAAGAGGAAAATCTGATCAAACAAATTGTGACGGGAGGCACGATGAAAATAATGTGATGTAATTAATTACAGACTGGTCTGCCTGGACTCGGCTTCTCTTGGCATGTGGGGTTGTCATGGTGTATTACCACACAAGGCTAGCGGACATAGCTTGGCAATGCAAGAGAACATCGGTGGGAATAAGCAGAAATCATAAAAAGTAATAAAAAACTTTATTCTATCCGTGTGCTGAGAAATGAGGCTTTGCTCTGCAGATTCATTTTACGAGGGACTACCGGGGATGAAGTACAAAAACCGTTCACAAGCCGACATGCCTGAGCAGACATCTTGACGTAATGGCAATGACCAGCACTATAGTAAAGGTCCAAAAAAAAAAAAAAAGTATACCATTTTAATACTTGATCACCCCCTAGTCATGGATTTGCTGGTAAAATCACAAAACCCAGTTTTTAACATGCCAATGCGCCTAGATTTAGTCACAAGTGGCATGCCAGTTTCTGAAAAGAGGGCATGTTGAGGGCCAGGTGTAGTTGGGGCCATGGGAACAGGCACATACACTCACCGGCCACTTTATTAGGTACACCTGTCCAACTGCTCGTTAACACTTAATTTCTAATCAGCCAATCACATGGCGGCAACTCAGTGCATTTAGGCATGTAGACATGGTCAAGACAATCTCCTGCAGTTCAAACCGAGCATCAGTATGGGGAAGAAAGGTGATTTGAGTGCCTTTGAACGTGGCATGGTTGTTGGTGCCAGAAGGGCTGGTCTGAGTATTTCAGAAACTGCTGATCTACTGGGATTTTCACGCACAACCATCTCTAGGGTTTACAGAGAATGGTCCGAAAAAGAAAAAACATCCAGTGAGCGGCAGTTCTGTGGGCGGAAATGCCTTGTTGATGCCAGAGGTCAGAGGAGAATGGGCAGACTGGTTCGAGCTGATAGAAAGGCAACAGTGACTCAAATTGCCACCCGTTACAACCAAGGTAGGCAGAAGAGCATCTCTGAATGCACAGTACGTCGAACTTTGAGGCAGATGGGCTACAGCAGCAGAAGACCACACCGGGTGCCACTCCTTTCAGCTAAGAACAGGAAACTGAGGCTACAATTTGCACAAGCTCATCGAAATTGGACAGTAGAAGATTGGAAAAACGTTGCCTGGTCTGATGAGTCTCGATTTCTGCTGCGACATTCGGATGATAGGGTCAGAATTTGGCGTCAACAACATGAAAGCATGGATCCATCCTGCCTTGTATCAACGGTTCAAGCTGGTGGTGGTGGTGTCATGGTGTGGGGAATATTTTCTTGGCACTCTTTGGGCCCCTTGGTACCAATTGAGCATCGTTGCAACGCCACAGCCTACCTGAGTATTGTTGCTGACCATGTCCATCCCTTTATGACCACAATGTACCCAACATCTGATGGCTACTTTCAGCAGGATAATGCGCCATGTCATAAAGCTGGAATCATCTCAGACTGGTTTCTTGAACATGACAATGAGTTCACTGTACTCAAATGGCCTCCACAGTCACCAGATCTCAATCCAATAGAGCATCTTTGGGATGTGGTGGAACGGGAGATTCGCATCATGGATGTGCAGCCGACAAATCTGCGGCAACTGTGTGATGCCATCATGTCAATATGGACCAAAATCTCTGAGGAATGCTTCCAGCACCTTGTTGAATCTATGCCACGAAGAATTGAGGCAGTTCTGAAGGCAAAAGGGGGTCCAACCCGTTACTAGCATGGTGTACCTAATAAAGTGGCCGGTGAGTGTATGTCACCCCTTACACTAGACAATAAATAGAAATCCAGCAACACAAGCAATTTTCTTCAAAGCTTCTTTATTCCATCATATGGATATACACTGGATGCGTTTCAGCCCATCCAAGCCTTCAACAGATAACATACGTATGTTACATCACACAATATATACTTGCTACAAGTATATATCGTGTGATGTAACATGATATGTTATCTGCTGATAAAGGCTTGGATGGTCCTAACTAGAACTAGAAATGCCTGAGCCCACAGCAAATTTCTGAATACCCCACCCCCAAGTAATCGATTGAATGCAGAAAATACTCCATCACCACATAACCAGGAAGGGAAAAAATGGGATCAATGAAATCAATTCAGTTGAAGAGACCATGTATGAGATCGGGAACAGACTACAACATGGCACTACAGGAATGTGTCTAGCTGCAGACACCAGTGATGGTTCTCCACAGCATTTATAAATGAGCCTCATTTAGTAGTAATATTTTCAGACATGCTCTGCTAGTATTTAGGATGGTGGGTAAGAGGCATACGCCCCCTCGTCTGTCTCCCTTGTGCATGTGTTCATCGAAGGGATTTTCTATCTTTATTGTTTTGGCACATCTATATTTATCACTGGCTGAAATGAAGATGTACAGATTTTGCGAAGTGAGGCCCATCTGTTTGCAGCATATGCTGTCCTCCATCAGAAACAGAAGAGTTTAGGTTACAGACTGTTCGCCACAAGTCAGGACCCCGCTACAGTTGTAGAGTTTTTCTGCTCCCTTCTATCCTGTGCAATACACAGTGTAAAGGGACATGGTATAAGTAAACTGGTGCAATGTAAACTATGTACACAGCCAATGGAGATAAGTAAACATTAGTACATTGTACTATTGATCACAATCGATGTTAGCAGCTACAAAACCCTACATGCCCTTAGTGACCACTATCAATATTTGAACATCTCTGTCTCAAAGTATTAAAAAAATAAATAAATAAAAATTCAATCCCTGAGTTACACTCCAGTATTATCTGGACTAGAGATGAGCAAGCTTCTTGAAGTTAGTTTCTTGTCTAATCCGTCAAATTTTCAAAACAATTTCATTTGTGATGGAATCTATTTTACACAAATCAAATTGCCCTAAAAAATTGGTATACGACACTCTGATAAGCCACCATATAATACACAACATGATGGTAGGCAGGCAGACAGCGCAACACGGGGCCGGTGATAAATAGCCACCATCAGCAATGGCAGATCTATTCATCAACCTGAGCCAGGTGTCTGAAAATCTTCATGGACCCATGCCGCATTTATTTTGACAAAATTTACATTTTGTACACTGGTGGAGGACAACTTTATCCATTTGGCTGTGATGACGCCACCTGCTGCACTGTAAATCCACTCAGAGAGGACAGTATAGAGCGGACATACTGAATCAGTTCGGCCACTGTTCCAATCTGCCTGCCCAGAAGTCCATGGGGTCAAAAAACACACATCAGAGAAAGGCCGCAGTCCAGGTAGCACTGTACCTGGTAATTCAGGAGGTACGACGTGTCCTTTTGCCGATTCGTGTAAGCCTGGCACATCACATAAAAAAACTGCTCGATCATGTGAGTGAACAAGCTGCTGTTGCTTTTGTTGCTTGTAGTAGCGGAAACAGTGGGAAGGGGCTGACTTGGCAAGGGATGTTGAGGGGCCTCCTGGTCACACAGGCAGCAGGCGTCTGCTTGTCAAAAGCCATGGCAATCTGCGTTCAGACAATCAGTGCTGCCATTTTCAGACTGCGCAGGTACACACCCCCAACTAAGTACCCTTACTGCAGACTGCTAGCAATTCATTCATAACTTCTAGCAGAAATAATAAAGGGATGGCACAACATACAGACATAAGAATAGATGTTCCTGAATTGTTACATGGGGAATGCATGAAGCTATTAAACCAGGCGTAATAGGAGTGGTGAAAGGTCCTCTTTAAAGTAAAATGCCTTTGCTGTAACTGAACGGTATCTTGCAGTAATACAATGTGTTCACAATGGACATTTACAGTGCACTAAAGTGTATTTATATACCAATTAGAAAGACTTTGAAACTACTGAGGTTTTTAGAAAAAAAACCCATTTGCTCAGCATTTCAAGCACAGCAGAATGCATGCTATTGGGGTGCTGGAATAAGCCTACGGATTGTAGGAACCTGGGGTTTTCCGTTTTACAAAACAACAACAAAAAACAAACAAACCCACAAATGGTTGACAGTCTGACAACACAGAATTTGGTGACCAGTTCCTCAGTCTCTATGCTAAAGTCTACCCAATTATATTTCCCTCTTCTCTCCCTATTGTGTGTCCATAGTTCAGCTTTATTACTGGCTTGTGTCTGCTCCGCAAATCGCTTTTTTCCACAAACACCGTCACAACCCATGCTGTCACAAATGAAACACATGGTGACAAGGGGACATCCTCTGCGTCTGCAGGAAAGAAGGTTTGTACATAAACATAGAAGAAGATTCTTTACGGTAAGAGCAGTGAGACTATGGAACTCTCTGCCTGAGGAGGTGGTGATAGTAAGTTCACTAAAAGAGTTCAAGAGAGGCCTGGATGTATTTCTGGAGGGTAATAATATTACAGGTTATAGTTACTAGAGATGGGTCGTTGAGTAATTCTGATTGCCTGATTGGAGTCTGGCAGGAATTTTTTTCCCTAAAGTGGGGAAAATTGGCTTCTACCTCACAGGGGTTTTTTGCCTTCCTCTGGATCAACTTGTAGGAAAACAGGCCGAACTGGATGGACAACTATGTTACAATATGGCATTCTAATGTATTCTCAGCCACAGGACCTGCCAGAATTCTTCCCCCAAGTGGCTGATGGGGCCCTTAGTCAGCCTCTAAGCCAATCAGGTCAAGCTCTCCCACCCAGGTTCATGTGATCCTCCATCTTCTTTCCTGCTGTTTTCCGCACCTATTTCCACAGTAAAATGGCACTGTGTTTTCTATTTTTTTTACACGATTTGTCCCAAACGAATCGCTAAAACTTTGGGTTCATTTAGCAGAAATTTGTAACAAATCCGCTCATAACACCTAGAAAGATTTTATGTAGCCTACAGCCAGTTTGGCCAGTCCTGCATATGACCATCTGTCTAGTCTGAAATTCATCCCAAGAAATTGCACTATAAGGCCCAGTAATGTCAGGAGAGAGACATCATGCAGAGTAAGGAGAAAAAAAATAGGAAGACCATCAAAGCTACATTTCCTGAACACTGATGGCATGGATGGCAGAAAGAGGTAATCTGGAGTGCACAATGCCATTTTCCATTTAACGTGGTGTGACATTCTGCTGAACAGGCTTGTGTTAATAAAATATGAAAATAGTTAATCTTCTGGCTCTCTTCCACCTGCGGCCCGACATAAGGGCCTGTGTGTGTGTATGCCATTTTCATCACAGTATCCTTAACAGTAGACCAATTTGGTGTTCATAAAGATGGTGGGGGCATAATGAAGTTTTCTTTTTAATGGT
Organism: Rhinella marina; assembly: GCA_900303285.1. NCBI lineage: Eukaryota > Metazoa > Chordata > Amphibia > Anura > Bufonidae > Rhinella > Rhinella marina. Next base: position 248,698 of record ONZH01006231.1, read on the forward strand.
TTAAAGGTTACAATCATATTTAAAAAAAAAGTGTGGTGTAGTTGATGGGTATACTCGTTTCAAGTAACATACGTTCAGGGTGGCGTTCTCCATAAGGATTAATAGGCCCGCCTTTCTCATTTGTGTAGTAAATGTATCTGCACGAATACCTTTAAAGAAGAACTCACGCAATTTTTTTTTTATTCTCTGACCTGTTAGAAAGGTACATGATGTAATCTGCAGTGAATATAATCTTATCAGAGACTGTACTTGTGAGTTATCACCTCTCTTCTAATTGTAGCTTTGTCATGTGACCAACTCTTTGACCTCCAACTGACCCAGGACAGGAAGCAAGTAACTGCTCTATTCATTCTATCTCATAGTGAGGCTACCATAGGAATGCATAGAGAATTAGACTTCCTGTCTACACAAAATGTTGTGTGAGTTGATGGAGTCTGATTGCTGGTCACATGACACAGATGAGAAGCATCAGGGAGATATAACTCACAAATACAGCCACTGGTAAGAAAATGACATTCACTACAGATTACATCATGTACATTTCTAACAGGTTAGAGAATAAGAATTTTTGCGGAGTTCTTCTTTAAGGAGGGAAGGAAATTCCAGGCATAAGGAATTATTAGTCAGCAAAAGATGCACAAGTGTCAAGATGATCTATACCAGGGCTGGCCAACCTGCGGCTCTCCAGCTGTTGCAAAACTACAGCTCCCAGCATGCCCAGTCTGCCTACAGCTATCATCCTACAGCAGGGCATGGTGGGAGTTGTAGTTTTACAACAGCTGGAGAGCCTCAGGTTGGCCAGCCCTGATCTATACCATGAAGAGAACCTTTGGTACACTTAATATGATGGTTGTGGGGTTTGAAAACTAAGAAAACGAGTCACAACTGAAGTGTCAGACATAAGCCTCCTCAGTTCACTCCTTTGTACAGTAGCAGTTCACTAATCTGCAAAAAGGATTCTAAAAAATAAGGTAGAATCCATCTGGTTCCCATGTGGAATTACATCACTTTTCCATTGCACAGTGACCTACACAGATTGGCCCACATTTACTATTAAGGCTACTCATGAATTCCGACCAGTTTGCGCCAAAATCTGGCACAATTGTTGGCTCGTTTTAGACATATATACATGAAGGAACCAAGCCAAAAAGAATAATTTAGTGCACATAAACCATTGAGGGGGTGCAGCTTCACAGAAAAGGGGTATGACTTTTCTGCAAGACGTGCCATTTTGGGAAGTACTGTTGCACAAAATTCTGTTGCAAAGTCAGTAAACTATTAGGTGGTGCTCCAGATTTATCAAGTGATAAAGCTGGAAGATCTTTAAAATGTAGGCATCGATCTATGCCGCTCCGGGACATATGGCCCGCTCACAGACCGTATGTCTTGGAGCGCATATGGTCGTGTGCAAGGGCCCTAATGCTGTGTGATTCTGTCAGAGGAGCAGAGGTCAGAATGGGACATCAAACTTATACACGTAGCATGTCTCTTGCGTTGAACTGGCTCAGCTGAGTCTGGTTTTTGACCAAGTGCACTGGGGGCGGTGCTCCACTGTAAAGTGCTCTCTGCAGTAAGCTGCTTCACAGTCCCCCTTCTGTTGTAAGTAACAGATGTAGCGGTTTCCTGGTTAGAAGCTACAGCTGTCACTCAGAGCAGAGGGGAACCTCGTATGATAGTCAATGGGGTTAGGTGGTCAAGTGTAATATCCAGCTGGGCTGGATCCGATAAACTCCAGCAGGCTGCTCTCTGCTGGAACGGATAAATGCAAGTGACAGGATCTCAAAACCGCAGCAAAACACTTCCGTTTTGTCTCCATTCATTTTCAATGGGGACAAAACTAAACAAACTTGAACGGAGTGCACCAGAATGTATTCCGTTCCATTTTGTTGTGTTCCCATGACGTACACAAAACTGATGCTTTTTTAAGTATGTAATGGGAAACTGAGCAAGATGGATCCAGCAAGAAGCAATGTAAGTCAATGGTGCTGGATCCGTTTTTTCAGGCACGGAAAAAAAAAAAACGGATCTGGATCAGTTTTTTTCTTGTTCATTTTGGAGATAACCCAACCGCATCCGTTCTGAACGGATGCAGACTGTTGTATCATATACTGGATGTGTTTTCACTGATCCCCTGCCGGATCCAGTAAAAATGGAGATGTGAAAGTAAACCTGCCTCCTTCTATTAGTTGGCTTATTTTGCACCAAAAATCTGGTGCCATTATGAACCAGAATTCTTGTGTGTTATAGATTAAAGCAAATTAAAAAAAAAAGTCTTGTCACAAAAAAGGAAAACGAACAGATTCATATTCCCAAAGTATAGTGTAAGTGGCATATTTTGTGTTTTTCTTGACTCAATTAGGTATGAATATAAAAAAAAAAAAAAGGAACACAAGTGAGGTTATACCGGGCTCCATATTTTAGAAAGGATCCTCCAAGCAGCCATCACAAGCAATTTTCGCAAATATATGCTGGGACAAGAAAATTGCAGATGAAGTGTGCAACCCCTGAGGTGGTGAAGCAGCATTTAATTTAATTAATATAAGGGGAATTTAAATAATTATTTGAGGTCCCTTGGGGGAAATCAGGAGAATTTGTAGCAAAAGCGATCATCATGAAGAACGCATTGAATTACAAAACTGATGGAGGCTGTATAGAGATCCTACTGCCCCACCAAAGATAATTAGCATAACAAGAGGGAATATGAGATGCCATGGGAATTGAAGAGACGTATGCTAATGTATCACGTCTGTCTCTTGTCACAAGAGGCAGAGACATCGACCTGCATCAATAGCACCTGTCAGCCATAATTGGTAATTAAAGTAGCTTCAGAGAAAATACTGGCACTGTGCATGTACCTACTAGTGCTGTTAAATACTGGTAACCTGGTGAGAAGTAAATATCACACTTCTGTCCTATCAGGGGTTCTTATACTTGACAGCAAACAAAGCGCATTCACTTCTTCAGATAAAAATTCTGGAATCAAAAACACTACAGATGTGATTATGTCAATAGGGTCTGTAAGAATTTGCTGCTGTTTGAAAATGGATCCAGCAGAGTGGTCATGAATGGAAGCCTTGGCATGTATATGGCCATTTCCAATAGTGAAATATAGAATGAATACCGCATGTTTAACCAATGCGTCACGGCGTGGTAGGGGAATCAGCGACAACTATATTTTTGAAAAATATTTATTTTCAACTTCTTTCCTTGCAGGGAATCAGACTGAGGAAACATTTAGGGAAGTTATCAGCGTCTACTCTGAAAAAAGGGTGCGGCCTGAATGGAACATTTTGTGCCAATTGTGCTATAAATCTGTTATACAACTCTTTGTCATAAAGTAATCCAACAGATGGTACAGAGTGAGAAAGGATGTATCCCTGCATCAAATTCATCATCCAGCCTGAGCCCCTGAGGTGAATCTAGAGCAGGTTTAGACAGCCAGTCTATGCTTATTACAGGTGTAGGATTAGTAAATCGGTCCCATGGTTTATATTGTGGTTATTTCATTTTTTACCTGCTGCAAAAATAGTGTTCTTTCAAGACTGCAAATTGTGGCCTCATACTTAACATTGTACAGGACACAACCTCAAAGTCATAAGCTTGTGTAAAGCAATCGGTGCTAGATGATGTTGGTTAATGGATGTGCCTAGCCAAATAAAAGTGACTACCCTCTAACATGGTGATTCACTTCAGGAAGGAAAAGCAACTTAGAGTAAATAGTCACAATAATTGGGTACCAATTTATTGAGTCTATGCTCAAAATTCAGGCTAAAGGCACTGTAAGGCTACTTTCACACTTGCGTTGTAAGGATCCGTGTGTGAGATCCGTCACAGGCTCTCATAAACGGTCCTGAACTGATCAGTTTTGTCCTAATGCATTCTGAATGGAGAAGGATCCGTTCAGAATGCATCAGTTTCGCTTCAGTTCAGTCTCCATTCCGTTTTGGAGGCGGACACTAAAACGCTGCTTGCTGCGTTTTGGTGTCCGCATGAAGAAACTGATCCAAACTGATCCGTCATGACTCACAATGTAAGTCAATGGGGACGGATCTGTTTTGTCTGACACAATAGAAAACGGATCCGTCTTGGCTATGTAAAAGATAATACAAACAGATCCGTTCAGAACGGATGCAGACGGTTGTATCATGACAGATCAGTTTGTGAGAGCCTGGACGGATCTCACAAACGGATCCTGCAAACGCAAGTGTGAAAGTAGGCTTACAAGAAGCAAATATCGTACAGGTTCTCATGCATTCAACTGAAAATGAACGCGAATCATGTGATGTGCCAAGTATGACCTCGTTTCTCGTCCATTTTTTCAGCATGCTAAAAAATTATTGCTCCTTGTTAAAAGATACAGTCATATAATATGGAGTCGCCTAGTCGCTAACGATCTCATGCCATGAATCTGTCCGCCATGTTTACATCTAATAACAAAGGACGATTTAAAACCAAACGAGTGACGACGGCAAGCATGAAGATTATCTAGGAGTATAAATTTGCGTTAACGAGTCACTCCATCTTCGACATGACATCTGCTGGTACCTTTAACCACAGAAGATCCAATGCAAGCCTTGTGTGCACAGACATACCACCTGAAGAGGACTCCGGTTCAGGCTGTAGACATATGCAGTGATCTCTGGCTCCTCTATACATACTGTGATCCATTGCTGGATGAGTTCAGACATTATTACACTCAGTGGCTAATGTCCTGCTGCGTTACCATACATCACGATTATTATCTAGAGCTGGATTAGCGGCTACCTACTTATGGATATTTATGAGGGCACTTTGATATAATGCATGGCTGGTGCATGCCCAGTCAATTCAGATGTACTGTAACTCTCTGCATTGCAATCCTACGTGCTCAACACAGCGTGAAATATAAACATATGAATGAAGTGAGGGATTGTGGACTGCTACTGGCAATGGTCCACACGTTTAGTTAAGGAAGAGTTGGAGGCGATCAGTCAAGCAAAGAAACAATGTTAATCGAATTAATCTTGTCTAAACATCGACACATTAGAAAAAATCCAAAAAAACGAAACATATTTGCAACTCCCTGTCACACCACTCCTTTATGTTAAAAGCATGTCCCTAGTATATATCTTAAGAATCATAACGGTAAAATGTGGCAAAAAATATATATATTAATGTCACTATATGTTCATAGGGATAGAAGAGTAGGGAGGAGTCGTCTTTTGAGAGGCAGATTTGCCAAGCTGTGCATAATCCGAGCTCAGATACCCACAGCAGGACATCTGGCAAGTTCCACCCGGATGGTTTGTAAGGAGGAGGGAGCAGCCGAGACAAAACTCAATCTCAACTTTCCATCCAATGTATTAATCAGAGGGCCGGAAAGTACATTGGATTGTGTGCACTGTGCAGCATCAGCAGCAGAATACTGCTGAATCCCACAAAAGCATACCGGACCTGCAGGGGAAACGCTCCACTTCTACCTACCAAGGTTTCAGGACAGTAGATATCAGTATTATAAGGGTCTTGTCCACAAGGGATGTATCCACAGCAGCAAAAACTGCATGAAAGCTGCAGGCGTGCCACAGATTGGTACAGCTAGACAACTGGTTCAGAGCATCTCTAAAATGGTCTTTGGGGTGTTCCTGGTATGTACTGATTAGTATCTAGCAAAAGTGGCCAAAGGAAAAGTAGTAAAGTCCTCTGATGCGTGTGGTGTGAAGGCTAGCCCGACTGGTCCATGCCACAGAAAAGCTGGCGAAAAGATCATGCCAGCTAAGATGGAAAGGCATCACTGTCTGGTCAGAGGGCCTTGTGGACATCTGTCCACCACAGAAACAGTCAAAAATACATAAGTGAGCAGCAAAACTGGACCCGTGGATCAATGGAAGAAGGTGGCCTGGGACACACCTCCTGAGCTGCAATAGGGAGAGCCAAAACACTCCTCCTGAGCTGTGATAGAAAGAGCTGAGACACGCCCCCTGAGCTGTGATAGGGAGAGCTGAGACACGCCTCCTAAACTGTGATGAGGAGAGCTGAGACACGCCCCCTGAGCTGTGATAGGGAGAGCTGAGACACGCCTCCTGAACTGTGATAAGGAGAGCTGAGACATGCCCTCTGAGCTCTCATAGGGAGAGCTGAGACGTCCCCTGAGATGTGATAGGAAGAGCTGAGACACGCCTCCTGAGCTGTGATAGGGAGAGCTGAGACACGCCTCCTGAGCTGTGATAGGGAGAGCTGAGACACGCCCCCTGAGCTGTGATAGGGAGAGCTGAGACACGCCCCCTGAGCTGTGATAGGGAGAGCTGAGACATACCTCTTGAGCTGTGATCGGAAGAGCTGAAACACGTCTCTTTAGCTGTAGCAGAAAAGACACTCCCCTTGAGCTGTCAGCTTATAAATCTAGCAGAGCAATGAATGGGGAGATCTCTGGATCCATGTGAGGTACAGGGCTGGTTCTAGCTTTGTTAGAAAGAGGTTGTCATGTACTGTATGATGTCTGATTTTCAGTTATTACATAAATCATGGGAAACCCCTTTAAACACTGTTGCAGTAGACATCTTTATGTTAACTGTATTGCTGAATGGCAGTGACCACTTTCAGTAGAATAACACACTCTGCCTTACAAACATTACACGAGAATGGTTTGATAAAATTACATTTCAGGGTGTTTATCTGGCCTATTCTCCAGTACAATGTTCCAGCATCGGTGGGATGTGCTTTAAAAACTAAGAATGATCCATGGAGGCTCTACCTCACAACTTACAAGACTCAATGTGGTATTCCAATCTCAGCCATTTAAAGAGGACCTTTCACTACTCCTGACATGCCTTTTTAATATCTTCATGCATTCCCCATGTACTAACAATTCTGGAACATCTATTCTTATGTCTGTATGTTGTGTCATTCCTTTATTATTTCTACTAGAAGTTATGAATGAATTGCTAGCAGTCTGCAGTAAGGGTACAGAGGGGAGGTAACTAGTTGGGGGGTGTACCTGCACAGACACTATCCAATCATGCTGCCATTGTCAGACTGTGCAGATACACACCCCCAACTGGTTACTTCCCCTCTGTTCCCTTACTGCAGACTGCTAGCATTTCATTCATAACTTCTAGTAGAAATAATAAAGGAATGGCACAACAATAGAGACATAAGAATAGATGTTCCAGAATTGTTATTACATGGGGAGGGTATGAAACTATTAAAAGACATGTCAGGAGGGGTGAAAGGTGCTCTTTAAGGCTTAGATCAGAATACCAGTCCTATGCAGCAGCCAGAGGAGGTTGAGCTTACAGAAACAGCCAAGTATACTAGGCAGCTTACTTACCTCCTACAGAAGAGAAACAGCGTAGCACAAAACTCAAAAGGATGTAAGATTTCCCACATGCCAATCTGAACAAAGCCCTCTGCTATGTGGCTATTGATATTAATATGTACAATGTTATAGTTACTATAGCTACAGTTATTACCTATAGTAGGTAACCATGACAGGAGTAAAAGCCAACAGGCTTGAAATGTGTTGGAGTATGGTAACCCGTATTTTATAGTATGCAACATGTTTTATTAGATTTCAAAATAAAGAATTGGATTTTAACTTTTGGAAGTGATGAATTGTATTCTGTTTTCTATGTTATAATCACCTTTCCGTGTTTGCATGGAAATGCACTTATCTAATTTTTCCAATTCCAGGATCAAATCAGACAAGCAATATATTCTCTAGTGTAACATCAATGAGACTGGATAATGAAGATCAAAGCATTTTACTATTTTATCAACATTTTTTCAATATTAATTTTGCAGTAGCTCTTGTAATTTTTCTTCATCTTATTACAAATGATGAAGCGATTATACACGGTACTGATTGTACAATGTGAATAACAATGACTTCTCAATATCTTGAGAGGCTTTGCAACATTCAGATGAAATTATGCACCATGAAGCTGAATCACCCATTTTACGATTAGATCAGCTTTGGTGTATTTATTTCAGTATTATCCAATCATATTGATCAGACTACTGTGGTGTATATTGTTAGATTATGCAAAATACATTTTTTGGGCTAGTCTTTCACTAGGATGTATCCTACCAAAGAAGTTTTCCAGGACTTTGATATTGACCTATTCTAAGGCTAGGTAATCAATGTCGGTAGCTGGTAACAGAAGAGATTGCTTCATACACATAGTGGTCATGACAGCTCCCATTTATTAGAACGAGGTTGAGCCATGCACAACATAATGTATGACGCTATCTGGGTGGGGTCTGCAATACCATATTGCAGCACAATGCATCACAAAATACTGCCCCAACAGCACAAAATACCTCCCAGAAAATGCTCTCTTTTATGACTAAATTTCTTTTATGACTGCTACCCTGTGGTGGCCGGCATCAGCTGCCACATTTTGTCCTACTCTTGCCTCAGGATTGCAATACAGTTGAATTGAAGTAGTGAGTGTCAGTTCATTAGTTACCTAGCTGATGTCTGTGAGCAGGGTCCAGGCAGCCCCCTTGGCATTGGCCCACCAGGATGTTTCCCTGTAAGGCCTATCACCAGTCTACCCTGATTTTGACTATCCTACAGGCCCAGCAGCTATTAAAGGCTATATCTCAGCAGCTATATAGCAGCTAAAAATGTATTATCTGCAGATCTCACTCACAAGCCTGGTATCTGAAGGCTCTATCATGGCAAGACTCACAATGCTTGTCTTTAAAAGCTTAAAGTCTTAGCTCTAAAACAAGACAAGGCACAATACAGCAGGTTGAAGCATTCACCCCTTTGAGTGGGCTTTTATGTCAGCCAGTGGGGGAGAGACATACATTCTCCTCTCCCAGCAAAACTGTACAAGACACAAGGGGAAGGGATAACCTGAATGTCCCCATCATATCAGTGTATAATTTCTCTCTGTCACATACTGGAGGTCTTGACATGCAGATAGAAAGATATTAGTATGCCATAGTATACGTATGGATCCTTTTCTATCCTTTCAGGTGGCAGCATCAGATGCTTGAATACTGGTCTTGCGAAAGTATTTAGCCCTCTGGAACTTTTCAACCTTTTGCCACATTTCAGGCTTCAAACAAAAAGATATAACATTTTACATTTTTGGTGAAGAATCAACAACAAGTGGGTCACAATTGTGAAGTGGAGCGAAATTTATTGGATCATTTAAACTTTTTTTGTAATAATAAAACTGAAAAGTTGGACGTGCAAAATTATTCGGCCCATTTACTTTCAGTTCAGAAAACTCACTCCAGAAGTTCATTGAGGATCTCTGAATGATCCAATGTTGTCCTAAATGACTGATGAAGATAAATAGAATCCACCTGTGTGTAATCAAGTCTCCGTATAAATGCACCTGCTCTGTGATAGTCTCAGGGTTCTGCATCATGAAGACCAAGGAACACACCAGGCAGGTCCATGATACTGTTGTGGAGAAGTTTAAAGCCGGATTTGGATACCAAAAGATTTCCCAAGCTTTAAACATCCCAAGGAGCACTGTGCAAGCGATCATATTGAAATGGAAGGAGTATCAGACCACTGCAAATCTACCAAGACCCGGCCGTCCCTCTAAACCAGGGGTAGGGAACCTCCGGCTCTCCAGCTGTTGTGAAACTACAATTCCCAGCATGCTTCATTCATTTCTATGAGAGTTCTTAGAAGAGCAGAGCGAGTATGCTTGCTGGGAGTTGTAGTTTCACAACAGCTGGAGAGCCGGAGGTTCCCTACCCCTGCTCTAAACTTTCATCTCAAACAAGGAGAAGACTGATCAGAGATGCAGCCAAGAGAGATCACTCTGGATGAACTGCAGAGATCTACAGCTGAGGTGGGAGAGTGTCCATAGGACAACAATCAGTCCAACACTTCACAAATCTGGCCTTTATGGAAGAGTGGCAAGAAGAAAGCCATTTCTCAAAGATATCCATAAAAAGTCTAGTATACAGTTTGCCACAAGCCACCTGGGAGACACACCAAACATGTGGAAGAAGGTGCTCTGCTCAGAAAAAACAAAATCTAACTTTTTGGAAACAATGCAAAAAGATATGTTTGGCGTAAAAGCAACACAGCTCATCACCCTGAACACACCATCCCCACTGTCAGACATGGTGGTGGCAGCATCATGATTTGGGCCTGCTTTTCATCAGCAGGGACAGGGAAGATGGTTAAAATTGATGGGAAGATGGATGGAGCCAAATACAGGACCATTCTGGATGAAAACCTGTTGGAGTCTGCAAAAGACCTGAGACTAGGACTGAGATTTATCTTCCAACAAGACAATGATCCCAAACATATAGCAAAATCTACAATGGAATGGTTCAAAAATAAATGTATCCAGGTCTTAGAATGGCCAAGTCAAAGTCCAGACCTGAATCCAATTGAGAATATGTGGAAAGAGCTGAAAACTGCTGTTCACAAACACTCTCCATCCAACCTCAAAGAGCTTGAGCTGTTTTGCAAGGAAGAATGGTCAAGAATTTCAGTCTCTAGATGTGCAAAACTGATGGAGACATACCCCAAGCGACTTGCAGCTGTAATCGCAGCAAAAGGTGGGGCAACAAAGTATTAATGCAAGGGGGCGAATAATTTTGCACGACCCACTTTTCAGTTTTATTATTACAAAAAAAGTTTAAATGATCCAATAAATTTCGTTCCACTTCACAATTGTGACCCACTTGTTGATTCTTCACCAAAAATGTAAAATGTTATATCTTTTTGTTTGAAGTCTGAAATGTGGCAAAAGGTTGAAAAGTTCCAGGGGGCCGAATACTTTCGTTGAACAGAGGGTAAAACCGTAAAATGCTACTAAACATAATATGAAACTGCTCTTAATGGACTAAATTACAATATAAACACCCTCTACCTGCACAATGTTCACTTTTAAAATGTCAGAAAGCAACCAAATCTCAGCATGGCTTCTCACCAGGAGTTCAGCCCTTTTATTTCACTTAATGCTGGGTTCATTTTAAGGGAGAACATAAGTGCACTGCATAGATGTCATGTTCAGACTTAAGAGCAAAGACCAAATGCTTTTAACAGAACCTGCAATTTTTCATAATACATTTAATGCCTGGGAAAATAGGTTACAAGGCAGAACCTAGTCATGACACGTTCACAGGGGAAACGCAGAAGACTGCAGTAGACAATCTTCCAGCCGCAATTCCGTCTTGTGGCTTCCCTGTCACAGATTCTACAATTTAAACCGTCCTGTAATATCATTAAATCATTATCCATGGTCATGGCACATGCCTAAAATACTGATTTATTATCTTAACACTATATATCAGTTTTACTGCATGAAAGCTATGGCTGACACGACTGCAACACCCTCTATAAATCAGGTCCTTCTCTAGTGGGGAATGCATGACCTTTCATACAGATCTCTGTCAATCCATGATGTACTGTGTGGTCCAAAAGTATAAATGTGAATGCATATCATCTTCTGCATACAATCTTTTCTATGACCGAGAACTTGTAAGTGAGGTGTACAGACACCTTACTACTGATGTCAGGATTCTGTCATCAAGTACAGAAGGATAAAGTGTATGTGGGTAAAGTAAGAGACTGGGTCTGCTCTAGAAGATAGAGTGATTGAGCAAAGTGGAACACTAAGGGGCCGTTTAGACGCAATACCATGGATGCCGACCAGTGTGTGTTCAGCAACTGGCGGAACACACGGCCCGGCACCCCATTCAAAATGCCTATTCTTGTCCACTACATCGGACAAGAATAGAACACGCCCTTTTTTTCCGGAGCTGCAGCTGCCCGCTCTCATTGAAGTGAACAGGGCTGCATCTATTCCGCAAATAGACCGTGTGAAGTTACTGGGCCCTAAGGTTACTCTTACATCAGTGTTTTGTCATTCAAGTTTTGAGACCCAGAGGAGGATCTCAATACCAGTCCAAAATGGTTCTTTTTAGGGCCAATGTATTGTGAATGGGGTATGCTCCATATGCATTCCATTCTGGTACCATTCTGTTTTGTGTCCAGTATTGAATTGCAATAAACTGAATCAGTCATTAAAAACAATGTAAATCTATAATGCCGGATTACTTATTTTTTTTCAGAAAAAAATAACAGATCCATCACTCAGTAATGGATTTGTTTTTTTCCATTTCGATTTAACACAACCACAGTCTGATGCGTTAAACCAAATGGAACAGTTTTAGTCCGTTTTTGAGATCTTCTGTTGGATCTCAAAACCTGAAACCAACGCACAGATGTGAAAGTAGCCTAAGGAGGAACCAGCAGGCGCTACAGCTGGATGACTTGCCAGCGCTAGGAAGCATGAAACTATGACCGGAAATGCCAGACTGGAAGTCCACAATGTCCTAAAACCAGCAAGTGCCTGGTATACCTACTATAGTGAAAGAGGCAAATCACTAGTACAGATATTTGGGGGCCAGTTGCTGGCTATGCAGAACATGGCAAGAACATTTTGAAAAATTAATTTGAGAGTTGGAAAAAAAAACATTAAAGCCCTGAATTAAAACTAGTCAATGAATAAATTATACCAAAACTTCTCCCTAGAACTATCATCATGCTTAGCTGCAATATTACAGGAGCCTTTTTAGGGCAGGTTTTGTGAATCCATAATATGGCCTTAACACATGAGATCCCCACAGACCTACCCTTGAAGTGCCATGAGGAACCCTAGTGGAGGCGCTGTAACATAGATCCCAAAAGGCAGCTGTCCTATAGTCATATGGCTTCCCTCACAGGATTAAAAAGGTAACTAAACTGTTGAGGGAAAAACGAAGAGGAAGCAGTGCTGCTCAGAGAGCTCTACACCTTTGGCTATGCTCAGCTTCTGGAACACTGATGCCATATACCTTCTATGGATCCATGCCTCACATGCACCAAAAAGCCATTTATTTTTTCAAATGTTTAGTCACCCTTTAAACAAGTGCATATATTCATCCACAATCCTGTATGTAAGCCACAAATAAATGTAAGATGTTTGGGAGATAAACTCTAATATACTACTTACACATTATATGTCTATACATTTTCCCTTTGAGAACCTTTAAAGACCTTACCTGATAAATACCTTGGGTTATACTGCAATATTGACGCTTTTGGTGCAGTGCATGATTGTAACAATACAGATGACTGAGCCAGCATGTGGGCGGTATTTATTAACCATGTGTGCCCTGCATCTCAGGCAGACATTAAGTGCTGTTATCTTGATTACATCTTAGCATTTACAGAGTGGTGGCTCAGGTTTGATGCAGACAATGCCACGTGGCCCATGTCACTACATGTCGCCCGTCCTCCCAGTTCCCACTAATTATAGATTGTTTAAACACAAGCTGTCTTCTCTGCACGACTTCTCCTGTTTTATTCCCAGAGCCTCTGATCTGACATTACCACCTTCTGAGTGTCTGCAAGCTGAAAATAGGTAGCTACTTCATGATTTCACAATTCTTTTTTTACTGTATTAAAGGGGGAACACACGCCCCAAAGCAATTCACAAGGGCCCGTTAAAAATCAGTAACATCAAGAGCTTTACTGTTTCTCCAGTAAATTATTTAGCTGAGATTTGGCAGCTCCCCATGACATCCAGTTCCATCAGATCCATCCCAAACTACTCAGATCTATCAAGCCTATATTTCCACAACGGAAAGTGGTCTCAGCACAATGGGGGAGATTATTACAGTCTTAAATTTAGACTAAAACTAGACCAGGCAGGCTGAAGATCTGCCAGATTCATCACAGTGGCTCACTCATCGTGATAGATTGGGTGATATATGTAACTTTTCTATTCTTTACATCACTTCCTGGTTTATTTTCTCACTTTGGGGACCTAACAGTGGCTCAATAGAAGAGCCATCAGAGTGGAGACACCTTCATCAGGTGTGAGTGCACCTCACAGCAGGGCTGTGGAGTCGGTAAGCCAAAGCCCCGACTCCAACTCCGACTCCTCAATTTCCCCTCACCCCGACTCCCTCATACATGGAGCATGTTTAAGTGATAACAAATTTGCATAAAATCAATAGTACAGATAAGTCATGACAAAAACAGTCTGTAATCTATCAGGCTTCTCTGGGTACAGCTCACTTAGGGCCTAATCAGAGGCGTAGCTAGAGGTTCAGCACAGGGGGGGGCGAAACATACTTGAGTGGGCCCCCCACTTATTGGCTTCCCAAACGCACGTTTCCAACTTTACAGGCACAGAATACTAGTTGTGGTTATAATACTGTATTAGCAAGATGACTATATAAACTGCTAGATCATCTATGCTGTTAAGTACAGTACAATAGACTTTCTACATACCCTACTCTAAATACTCTACCACATAATGCAGTAAAATATAGGATTAATAGGAGTAAAAAAGGGGACTCCTATGTTAAAGGAAATCTGTCCCCAGCTTTTACATCACTAAACTAACAGTCCCTTGCCCCCATCAGACCTCAGATCGGCTTAATGTGCCCCCATCAGACCTCAGATCAGTGTATTGTGCCCCCATCAGACCTCAGATTAGCAGAAGGTGCCCCCATCAGACCCCAGATCAGCGTATTGTGCCCCATCAGACCCCAGATCCGCTTAATGTGCCCCATCAGACCTCAGATCAGCGTATTGTGCCCCCATCAGACCTCAGATTAGCAGAATGTACCCCCATCAGACCTCAGATCAGCAGAAGGTGCCCCCATCAGACCTCAGATCAATAGAATGTGCCCCCATCAGACCTCAGATCAGCAGAATGTTCCCCCATCAGACCTCAGATCGGCTTAATCTGCCCCATCAGACCTCAGATCGGCTTAATGTGCCCCCATCAGACCTCAGATCGGCAGAATGTGCCCCCATCAGACCTCAGATCGGCAGAATGTGCCCCCATCAGACCTCAGATCGGCAGAATGTGCCCCCATCAGACTCCATAATTGAAGCGCTCAGTTGTATTTGCCTGATTGTACTAAGGCCATCCCTGCTGGGCCCCCCCAGAGGTATTGGGCCCAGAGCATCGCCTCCCCTCCCCCCCCTCCCCCCCAGTAGCTACGCCTCTGGGCCTGATGTATGAAAACTGTCTAGGTCTAAGACTTTTTTTGTTGCCCATAGCAACCTATCAGAGCTCCCCTTTCATTTCTCCAGAGCACTATATGAAATGAAAGGGGAGCTCTGATTGGTTGCTATGGGCAACAAAGAAACTTCTACACCTAGACAGTTTTCATACATAAGGCTCTAGGTGTTTTACATCAGCAGATAGAAGCCATGAGAGCAGCTAACCTCTCCAAACATGAGCTCAGAGGAAACATAAAGCATACAGAGAGAACATGCACTGGACATAAAGGGCAGCACACAGTCATCTCAACTAAAAGCCGAAATCCTTAGATCAGGAATAGAACAGACATTTATAGGACATTTCATCATTTTCACAAATTCTTATAAAAATATATTCAGCACTTATTGCACTGAACTAAATGTACTAATTCATTATATATTTTAGGAGTCTGAGTCGGTCCATTTTATACCGACTCCGACTCCACCAAAATGGTGACCGACTCCGACTCCACAGCCCTGCCTCACAGTCAGGCAGAAGGAGCACACTGGAGATATGGATTTCTCCAACTAAACCCATTTGTCACTTAAAGCTACAATCTGGATAGCAGAGGAATCAATAAACAAAGAGGAAAATAACTGGGAACAACCCTCTACTGACTGGTAATTAATCCACTACAATATGGTGTTTCATATTGGCCTCTTGACTATGTCACTGTAGAGTAGAAGATTGTTGAGCTTTTAGAGCAGCTATTAAAAGTTTTATTTTAAATCAGGGGGCAATCTTGGTTACAGTGATATTGGCTAATTAGTCACCCAAAGTGTTTCTAATTAGATGTTGGTTGTTTCGGTAAATCCCATTTTAAGACTCCTCTAAACCGTGCCCCATTTTCTTAACATTTTCAAATCTGTCTAGAGAGGTGCAAAAAGTGCCTAAACAAAATCCTCCTCCTCCCCGTGTCAGATTAAAAAGGGCCTGTCACCTCTCTTTCACTGTAACTTCAGTGTTATATTCTTCTTCTTATATCTCCTGTATGAATTGATAAATGGTCGTTAATGGCTGTAGGTGTGTCCCTGCACCCAAAGCCAGTCAGCTCTAAATGGACAGTGTCAGACTATGTAGGCATAAATAGACCTTAAACAAGGTAAACTGAACTGCCCAATTGTCAACTTTATTTCTACGAGGCATAAAACAGCAGTGACAATAGGTCTAAGAAAAAAGATCCAGGGATGATCTATTTATACCCAGGACTGTGACTGTGACGAGGGGACATCCTCTGCGTCTGGAGGAAAGAAGGTTTGTACACAAACATAGAAGAGGATTCTTTACGGTAAGAGCAGTGAGACTATGGAACTCTCTGCCTGAGGAGGTGGTGATGGTAAGTTCACTAAAAGAGTTCAAGAGGGGCCTGGATGTATTTCTGGAGGGTAATAATATTACAGGTTATAGTTACTATAGATGGGTCGTTGAGTAATTCTGATTGCCTGAATGGAGTCGGGAAGGAATTTTTTTCCCTAAAGTGGGGAAAATTGGCTTCTACCTCACAGGGGTTTTTTGCCTTCCTCTGGATCAACTTGTAGGAAAACAGGCCGAACTGGATGGACAGATGTCTTTTTTCAGCCTTATAAACTATGTTACTATGTTACTATGTTACTATGAGTGAGGCTGGCAGGAGAGTAACCTACGGTATGTGAACATAAGACAAGACGTCATGCCCTGCAGGAAGCGCAATACCGATCCTGTCACTCCTAAAGGAGAAATAAATCAGGCCCAAACTTTTACATTTCATTTGTTCATGAATAGACAAACCTTTTAAGGGTCTGCTGACTTTCTTCCTTATTTTAATCACTAAACTCAATGAAATTCTTTAAATGATCGCTAATTTCAGACAACTTTACTTAAATGAATAGAACAGGTAAATATAAGATACTTTGTAATATATATCATAGGACAAATGCCTTGTTTTAGAGTGTTTTTTTCCTCCCTCCTTTTTCTAAACCATCTGTATTAAACTTATGAGAAGCCTCTCTTGTGATACAAAGACCAGCTGTCTACTCACTGAAGGACGACACTACATCATCCCATGGGAGTCTATGGAGAGGAGTGAGGAGCAGGGAGGAAGCGCTTAGACAAAGCTGATAGAAGAGAGAACCGATTCAGCAGACTCAACAGCTAATAGTGAATTTTATATCTCACCCATAGTGCTTTATTCACAACTATACAACTCAGTACTTCTTTATAAGGTGCTTTATAAACATAATGAGTGTGTAAGCGGCAGGAAGTTCTGTTCTCTGCTGCCTCTGTGTGGAGTCTATGGGCAGACATTACAGAGAGTATTGGAAATGCAGCTTTCAATGGAGAATACTGCCAAAACATGCTGAATACAAGTCATATATGGTCAGACATAGTGCTACCAGCCCCATTTGACATCTCTTCCATTCAAATAGACTGTATCTGCCATCTGCACTGTTGGAAGTTGAGAGTCTGTGCTGTGTATTTGAAAGGATTAGACTGAGTCATGTGTCTGGTCACATGACCCTCAATCAGCAGCCATCTTACAGACAAAAACTCTATGCAGCCAGCGCAGAAGATCTGCCCAACAAGGGGTCATGGCTTATGAAATATAACAAAATAGCCCAGAATATCAAAGGCTATATTAGCAAGTGCTATACTGTCATCTTCCATACACATTGGTCAACAGTAGCCAGAAAGTAATCGACCCCTTTAACACTCCTAAAGATAGGACCTCAAGCTATCAAGGTGTTTGACGTAATCTGGGATCCCTCATGCTTCGGTTTCTTTACTGACCCCAACAAAAAAAAAAAAAAACCTCATAAATTGTAGGGCACATATATAGACACCCGACCCACTGAGAAGTTGACACTCTGCATGCGGCAGCACCAAAACCCTGATTTTGCTGTTTAATGATGATTTTTGGTTGATTAAGAACAATGGCAGCATACAGGAAGCCTGACAGCAGATATACGTGAACGTTATAATCCCCAACTGGTAAACAGCAGTGTACAACAAAGACAAAGACGTTTGTGTGCTTCAGCAGAACAGAACTCCTAAACTTGACATTTTGCTTTCAGGCGGAACAGTGGAAAGAAAAATGCTGATTTGTGCTGTTTAAAACTGGAAATTACAGGCAGAATAATACATGAGGCTTGGATCATAAATGAGGGCTGCACAATATGGAGAAGAGGCACGCTGATCACTCCAGGACACCAGTAATCAGCGCTTTTAACAGTATAAGAACTGGACAAACTGCACACAATTACCATCATACTGAAGCATGGTGTGTTGTGATGCTGCTACTAGAGTGTGGTGGGCACCGCAGCTAACAATCTTTTTCTATTTGGGCGCCGTTGTTAACAAAAGTTTACCCATCCTCTTATTTGTATCAGAGCACGCTCGGCTACTTTCACAAGTCCCATAGCAATGGCAGGTCCCCGTCCTAGAGACAGGATCAGGTCCAGAAGTGGGACCTGCAACTATCAGATATATCCTGTGGATAGAGCAAGAAACACCCTAGATGGTAATACTCCCCAATCATACGGCGTGGTTATAGGGTGTAGGGCTGAAACAATTACTTAACTCAACACAAAGAAAAAAAAATCCTTGATACAAATTTTTTGCATCGATGATTTGTTTGCACCATGTGACCATGGATAGCGTGCTATTACTCACGCTCCGTGGTCACCCACCTGCCCGCACTGCACTGGATCCTGACGTACACACATCGCCAGGACACGTGATGACCTGATGCTGTGTGACATGTCCCAGTACAGTGCGTGAAGACGAGGATGGAAGAACTCTGGAGTGTCGGCACTGCCCCTACAGGAAAGTATTTTAGTTCACTGGCGCTGCAGCTGTGCACTGATGGCTAGGAGGGGGAGTGGGGGAACTGATGGCAGTGGGGGCAGCTAGTGGCACTGGAGGGAGTTCATTGTACTGGGAGGAGCTGATGGCACTGGGAGGGGGAGCAACTCATGACATGGGTAAGTTGGTGGCACGGTGGGGAAGCTGGTGGCATCGAGGGGGAACTGGGGGAAGCAACTGATGGCACTAGGGGGAGCTGGTGGCACTGGGGGAGGAAATAATGGCACAAGGAAGGGGAAACTAATGGCACTGGGTGGGGGGAGCTGATGGCAGGTGTGCTGATGAGTTTTTATAGAAAACGTTTTAATTAGTTTATTCTTATTACAGTACTTGATTACTCGGATTAATCAGTAGAATACTTGATTACTTAAATAATCGATAGCTGCAGCCCTAATAGGGTGCATTCACAAGTGTACACTGTGGATTTTACAGTAGCAGTAAAGTGAGTGAGATTTTAAAAACTCATACATACGCTACAGAAAAATTCCGCAATCCACTCATAACTTGATCTGTGGACTGTCAATTTCCGTTGATTTCACTCCCAGAGCATTTCTGCAGCAAAATTTGCACACGACCCATATGAATTTTGCCCAAAGTTTTCTGCAACAAATGTGCCACATGGTTGCACCAATAGATTTTTTTTGTTGCAATTTCTATAAAATAATAAAATGAATGCACCAAGTAGGAAATTTTTTTTTCTTTCTGAAATCAGCTCAAAATTTTTTTAGTTTAAATACTATTACAGTTGCACAACTGCTGCTCTTATTCTCAAAATCTACCAGCAGCCTGATGAAAGGTCAACGAAATCCCAAAATGCCACTATCGACTGCAACTAACTGGCTGTTAATCTCCATCGGAGTCACACTGATCTAATTAAGAAGTGTTAAATCACCCCAAAATAAGTTCTTGATGCAAAGCCTATATTTGGAGTTCTGCTCCACTTCATAGGTGATAGGGGTCAGTCCACGAGGAACACACTCCAACTGTATGCACTTAGAGAAAGGCTGCCTGGTTCCCCGCTGTAAACAAAATATGGCAGCACACCATTACACATGCAAAGAATGGAACTAGGATTAGGGATATTCCAAATTTAAGTGGTACTATACATGAAAAATGGAAGCTCTTTTTTTTCTTAATCAAACTTGTGTTGGGCCCATCTACCAACGTCAAGGTGGCTTCTGCAGGTGGGAACCTAAAACTAACAGAACTGTCTCTTCTGGGCCTAACCTAAGGCTAGTTTCACACTAGTGGCAGCACGGATCCGGTGGGTGAAGGGATGTTGTATTACAGTGAAGGGGGCCGGAGCGCGGTTCACCCTTCACCCGCCGGATCCGTGCTGCCGCTAGTGTGAAACTAGCCTTAGCCTACAATGTTGAGGGCGGTGTAGATACCAGCTATATTTATACTCTGCTCAGAAGCCCTGCATGTATAACAATGTGCTGCCATATTTTGTTTTCTGTTTGTATGCAGCTTTATGGATGTGCACCTGTGACTATGGATGTACTGGTTCCCCTCTGTGTAATTTTATAGGATTAGCCATTGTTGTAACATGTATGGAAACAGCCTGACAGTAACCTAACATCTGAGAAAAGGTTAAAAAACAAAAAGGGAGGTTAAAAGATTACCAGCTTGTCAAGTAAATATAATATTGAGATATTGTATCAGAAGATCTCTCTCCAATGTGTGTCTATAAGAGGCCACCCAGTGGCTGTGCTGAGAATTGCAGTCTGTAAAGAGTTTCGCTAGCATGCTGCAAAACTTCATTGAACTGATTGAAGTCCTTAAACAAATTCAAGTGAAGGTAAGGGTGGATACATCTGTATACTCGTCTGCGAGCCATTGTGAGTGTGCATGTTTATGCTGAGAGATCTAGAAACCAAAGGTTCTCTTCTGTGTATAGCTAGCATTACATGGAGATTAGCTTGTCCCCATCCAGAGGCCTTCATTCTATAACACCATTTAATAACCTCTTATCATTCACAAGTCTGCAGTTTGTTTTAGTGACATGGCTTTTCCAGATAATCCAACCTTAGCCTGGTTTAATGGACGTAAATCTTCATCAGATCTTTGATTCAAACTTTTTTGTGTCAAAGAGATCAACATCTGTTGAGACTCCCAAATGCAGAGTTTAGTCTTTTTAACCAGGTTTACAATGCTAAGCAGGCGTTTGTATGAAATGGGATTTACAGAAGCACAGGAACAGCTTGCCGGAGATTAGAATCATACTACAGATTTCCTGTCTCCTGTCACCTCCAAGAAAATGAGAAACCACAAGTGCACATTGCACGAATGATCGACTTCACAACCATTTAAAAACTGCAGTCATACAGTAATCCCATTTATGATAAAATTTCATCCTAATATATGAACAAATTTATTCTTTAAAGATTTGTAATGTAATTAATTTTAATCATGTTAAAAAAGGTCATAAAGATCACATTGGTAATGGTCTAATAGCTGGGTCCACCAATTACAGCTACCTTGTTCAACCTCCTGTTTCCTATTTTGATGATTGATCCTCAGAATAGGTAATCAATATCAGGGTGGGGTCTGACTCTCGGCATCCCCGCAGAACAGCTGTTTTAAGAGTAAGAAGCTCTGCTGCAAGTGCTGCATTCTCTTCACTGTTTACCTGCTCGCCATAGACATTGCAGAGGTGAGCAGTGTAGTTACAGCCCCTCTGTCCCATTCACTTGAATGGGAAAGAGCAGTTGTAGTTACCATTTTAATTACACTGCTCGATGCTACAATTTCGGGGTCAAGCACTCCTGCCAATCCGATATTGATAACTTATCTTGAGGATAGGTCATCAAAATAGGAAACCAGACAAACCCCTTAAAGGTTAAAATATATATGAATACTCAATAGTAAAGAATGAGTTAAGAATCAAAATGAGGACCCTCTTGTTTTCTGAACTCTGACTCGCTGCAATGAGTGACAGTGGATTTATGGCTGTCTCTCCACTAACATCAGGGATAAAGGATGCTTTAAAAGGATCTAAAGGATAATGTAGAACAGGCTTAAGAGTGGTTAGCACAAAGATTCTGTCCCAAAAATCTGTAGCTTCGCCTGTCCACAGATTTCTTGCAAGACGGTTTGGACATCCCCGTCCCTATGGTTGGAATAAGTATTGGGCTGCCGATGTTATTATATGGCTTGTCCCCAATTGTATGACGCCATACTGTTGCCTTTCTCAGCATGTGATTGTTATATGTTCATAAGACAAAGTACACATTGGAGGATTCTAATATGTATCGGCTGCTGGACCCATGGCAGAAATCCAAGGCTGAACACTGGATTTTTGCTGCAGTTGTGTAGTTTCAATGCTGATGATCAGACTATGGTTTAACCCCATTCAATGGGGCTAATCTACATGAGGACACCCACTATGGTTGCCATGTGGAAACCACAACAAAAAGGTACATGTGCCTTCTTGGTGAAGACCAAGTCTGCGAGGAAAAAAAAAATCTAGTCATTTTTAATTGAAAAGGGGAACTGCTCTTTGCAGCTATTCTGTGCTCTGACTCAAGATTGTGGTGTAGGGTAACGTTCTATATAACGGCTACAAAGTCCTATGGCCAGCAAATGTTCTTTAAAGAACTGATTGACCTCATGGTTGTCAATAACAGCCTACTGTACCGAGCCTGTTGTGTCTGATTATGACATCTACCCCCTTATCTAGTCACTAGTGATAAATTGTACAATCTTAACATTTACCCATAAGTACATATTGGGCAATACAAAGCAATATTTTATTTAAAAAAAAATATCTATTCATATGTGCTTCAGTCTGGAAAAATATGTATTGACGGCATATGCAGTAAGTGCCTTCTAACAGCTATGAGTAGACAGCTTGTTATCTTTAGATCTAAGCCTATAAAGGGGATTTGAATCTGTATCAGAAAATTGTAAAATGCTCTGAATTTTAGAATCCTGTGCCTACCTTTTCTTTCTTTTGCTTGGCCGTTTCTTCCGCAGACACTAGAGTCTTGTAGTAGTTGCTGCGCTCTGCAGTGAAATGGACCTTGGAAAGGGCATGTTCCACAAGAGCAACTGACAAGTTGACGCCATCCACATGAAGCCACCCAATGAAGTTACCAGCCTTGTCCATTGCTTCCACTTCCACCTCCACCTGGAAAAAAAACAAGCAGCAATTATTTATCCTGTAGTTAACTGTTGAGATGCATGTTACAGCTACAGTACTCATCATACTTTAGCTTCTAGTGAATGAAATAAAAAAACAAAAAACACTGACCACAAAGTGTTAATAGACTGACCGTGAAAACAGCCAAACCACTTCAAGTCTGCCCATTGACTATAAACGTCCTTGAGCTTTGCCCCCTGTGTGCAGCACCTGTACATAGAAGCTCCATGACTCAGCTGCCTCCTGACAGCCAAGAATATGAAGCTTTAACCCGAGACCTTTTTTCCTGGTCTCCAGGCTTTTGATCACTCTGACAAGCTGTCAAAGCCATCACAAATGCTTGTACTATCTCCCTCTCATTACTGCCGGTCACAGAGCAGTTTACAACCACATATGGGGTGTTTCTGCAAACTTCAGAATCAGGAAGATAAATATTCAGGTTTTATTTGCGGTTTACCCTTGCTATCTTATGGGAAAAATGAATTAAAAATTGAAAATCTGCAAAAAAATATATATTTTAAATTTCACCTTCCTTCTGTTTTAATTCTTGTGGGAAATCTAAAGGGTTAACAAACTTTGTAAAATCAGTTTTGATTACATTGGGGGCTGTAGTTTCTAAAATATGTTCATTTATGGGAGGTTTCTATTATTTAAGCCCCTCAAAGTCACTTTAGAACTGCAAAGGTCCTTTAAAATTAACTATTGGAAATTTTCATGAAAATCTTAAAAATTACATCTAAAATTCGAAGCCTTCTAACGTCCTAAAAAAATAAAATTACATTTCCAAAATTATGCCAACATAAAGTGGACATATGGTGAATGTTCATTAATAACAATTTTATTAGATATCCCTATGCAACTTAAAAGCAGAGAAATTCATATTTAAAAAATTGTGATTTTTTTTCAAAATTTTCAGTAAATTTTAAAGACTCAAATTTACCATTAACATGAAGTACAATGTGTCATGAGAAAATCTCTGAATGGCTTGGATAAGTAAAAGCGTTTTAAAGTTATTACCACATGAAGTGACACATGTCAGATTTGTAAAATTAGGCCTGGTCAGGAAGGGGTTAAGGCTCCATATAAACCCACCCAATGAGTCCGAGTAAAGGCACACGGCCAGTAGGTGTGCATGAAATCCCCCAACTATAGTGCACAGATTATAAATGACCTCCTTCAAACCACTCCAAGGTATAGGTCAATCCCATCTTCTACTTTATTGAGCTTACTTTGTCCCACTGGCCTGGAAAAACAAAACAAATTGCTGCCTACCAATGACAGCTGTGTTCCAGAAAGCGAGGATGATCGATACAGTCAGATTCAGATGCTCAAACCAAACATGACATAGCAGGAGCTATTGCCCTTGTCACAGATACTGTAAAGTAATCAATCTATCCTGTAACGAAAGGCCACAGCCCCAGGAGCGCAGGAAGACGACACAGGATAACATGTGAAATGGCACACACCGAGACATCCCAAACTCCATAACCCCTCACAAGGTGAATAGACATTTGCATAGGGAGGTGGTTTGATGTTTGTGAACCTGTGTCACACTGATCTCAAATATGACAATCACAATTTATTAGTGTGCAAAGAGAACACAAGTGTCTCACGGAGACACACTTGTCAGGACAAAAAGACCATACTAGTCATAAATCAACTTCAAAGACTGTTCAGGAGAGGAGAGAGAGGGTCTGAGAGACTTTAGGCTGAGACAGTCAGCATCCTGTTCTTGGCTGTCAAAAATACATGCATTTAAGTAAAAATAAAAGTCTATAGCCTTTAACTTTTATTACCAAATCAAGTTAGCTGGCCACCCTCCCTATTTAATATTTTGGCCTGTATCTTTATTTTCCATGCATTATGCTGCAATCAATTTATGTCCTCAGTCCTTTCAATTGTTAGTATATTTTCCATATTATTTTCTACAATAAAAAAATTCAATCATACAGTTTTCATGCTGACCACCGAGTCTTAAAATAGGCTGACACAACCCTTCTCAGCAGTCATTTTATCATCATCAAAGGCATGAATACAATGAAAGGTAAAACCTATAAATAACACAAGATCCACCATTCAAAATAGCTGACCTTTGCACAAGTCACAGACAGGGGTGTACAGACATCTCAGTGCAAAAATTAGTATGGCACCGCGCAATGAGTTGTATGCCAAAATACGATTTTCTGTTATAAAGTCAAGAAAGAGTTTAATAAAGAAGATGACTCATTCTGACTCGCCCACTTTACCAGACTGTTGAAAAAAGTGGAACAGGTTCTTCAGAAGCATGGCACTGCTTCTGAACACCATATTGCTCAAGTTAATTACATCAAATAACCATTGCTATGGGGAGTTCTGTGCATAGGAATTTATACAGCTACCACCGCCCTTAAAGGGGTATTCCCATCTCACAAATGTAGTTTGTATAGGTAGATATAGCCATACCAGTATTATTACTAATAGAATGTATTTATATAAAATGTACCGTTTAGAAGATTTCCCTATTTGTATATCCATTGTCCCACACACATCAGTCAGGCCGTTGCCCCTAGTTACGACCACCGCAGCCATGTAGTAGTGGTGTCCGGCTTGCTCTTGTTCAAACCCGCTCTGAGGTAACTGCTGTATTGTGAACGCACATTACATGAGCATGCAG
The DNA here is from genome assembly GCA_900303285.1 of Rhinella marina. Lineage (NCBI taxonomy): Eukaryota > Metazoa > Chordata > Amphibia > Anura > Bufonidae > Rhinella > Rhinella marina. Next base: position 274,346 of record ONZH01006231.1, read on the forward strand.
AGATACATCTTAGGGTTGTAGCATTTTTGTCTGTGTTTCCAGAACGCAGAGAAACGTATCCTGTTCCAAGATCAATTCATCTCTATAGAGCAGAATCAGTTTATAAAGTCTGCGTTTTGGATGGATCCTGACCATTGTGTTTTGGACTGGTAGCGTCCAAAACATAGATGTGAAAGTACCCTAAGATGTGTCTGCGCATGCTCATGTAATGTGTGTTCACAATGCAGCAGTTACCTCAGAGCGGGTTTGAACAAGAACAAGCTGACCACCACTACTACATGGCCACGGTGGTCGTAACTAGGGGCAACGGACTGACTGATGTGTGTGGGACAATGGATATACAAATAGGGAAATCTTCTAAACGGTAGATTTTATATAAATACATTCTATTAGTAATAATATTGGTATGGCTATATCTAACTATACAAACTATATTTGTGAGATGGGAATACCCCTTTAAGGAAAACTAAAAATGCCTTTACAGTGAGCTCCGCCCTAGCGACAGCGCAGAAAATTGTCATGTATCTGTATCAGGAACAGATTCAGAGCTGGATCCCCTAACATTTGCCTCATCTACCTCATGGTAAAAGCGCTACTCATCAATGAGCATATCTAGAACGCTCTTCCGTAGAAACCAAGTCATCTCCAAATTACAGGTTACTGTGGCCCATGTGGCTGCTGAAACAAACGTCAGAACCACGGTTACAAAGCCAGGGCTGCAGTTCAGGAAACATGACCACCCCAAAATCATGTACAGAAAAATTAGGAAAACAAAATTCAGAAAATAAACAGATAATGTGTTCCAGTATGTGGTTTTTAATAGCAAGAAAAATAGGCCTAGGCCATTCTACAAAGATGTAGAAGACCAAGAAAGCAGAGCCATTGGGAAAAAAAATTATATACGAGGTCTATTAACCTGGATAAGTCTTGCTAGAAATATAGGCTCAACTTTATGGCAAGCTTATCTAGGTTGAAATTTCCATCTACAAAGATAGCTTCTGCAAGTTTTATTATACCGTTGCAGTGATATTTTATATATTGACAAACTATGTTAGAAACTAAGATAGGCAACCTAATGCCTTATGTCTATACCAAGGGCATAACTAATGGATACTAACAATAACAGCTCCGGGGACCCAGTTTAGGTACTGGGCAGGGCATAAACCCATCAATCTGCAATGTGCATTTACTGTAGTATAGAAGGAATTAAAGGGGTTGGCCACTTCTGACCAATGTGTATGTAAAATGACAATTACAATTACTAATATAGTCTTTGATATTCTGTGCCCTCTATATTTCATAAGCCGTGCCCCCTTGCTAGGCAAATCTACTGTGCTGTCCACATAGAGATCCTGTCCATAAGATGGCTGCTGATGGAGGGTCATGTGACCAGGCAAATCACTCAGTCTCCTCCACTAAAACACACTGCACCTGCACTAATTTCCCCACAGTGCAAATGTAGATGGAAAGTGCAACGAATTTTAACAGAGGAGACATCAAATGGAGGTGATCTACCTGGTCACATAACCCTCCATTAGCAGCCATTTTAAGGACAGGACCTCTGTGTGGACAGGACAAAAGACTTTGCAAACAAGGGGGAAAACGTTATGAAATATAAAAAAAATGATGCAAAATTTCAACAAAGACTATATTAGTGTCATATAACCATCTTACAAACACATTGGTCACCAGTAACCAGAAAGTGGCCAACTCCTTTAAACACAGGACTGTGTAAGAGGACAGGTCTCCATCACAGCCATCCACCAGCATGTGATCGCACGGGGTACTGCTTCTATGTACCGTGTGATCACCTGCACAGCTACTTATTGATTTTAACTATGGAGCCACAGTCTGAAAGAACACGTTGTACACTTCACCTTGTGGAGTGCAGCTAATAAAATTATTCAGTTGGGTTACCAAAAAAAAAAAAATTAGAACACAGCACCAAATTCCCTCATGTGGAATTCTAGTTAAAGGGCGTTCACTGCTCAGGACTCCTATCAGTGAGAATGGAGAGCAGACGCAAAGAGAGTTCTACAGGAACCGTCAAGTCCATGCAGTACATGGGCATCAATTTCAATGGGTACCCTGCTACTGTGCTGTAGTGAAACTAAAAAAGGACCAGTAACCACATTATGCAGTGCAACCTACAGGCAGCATGTTATAGAACAGGAGGAGCTGAGCAGATTGAGATAGTTTTAAACAAAAAGATTCAAGTAAAACTTGTAATTTATACAGTTACATCTCTGGGTTTTATAACAAGACCAACCCCGTGAACAGCTCTCAGGATCTGTACAAGAGTCCCAAAAAACAGATCAGCTCCTCACTGAACCTGCAGATTACACCACATTCCATGGTGACCGCTTCCCTTGATCTCATGTTGTCAGGCTTTCTGACAGGTCAAAGTTCATCATTTTGTCCAAGCAGCAGGACCATCTTGTGATCAGCTTTTAATTGAACCTTCAACGAAAGAGATTATATTTTGGACACTGGCCCACATTTTCTAATGTAAATGCACACACCTAGATTTTAGCCCAATTTGTCATATCTAGGTTTAGAGCAACTACCTATGCCTAGAAAAAAAAGTGGGTGTGGCTTAACAGGAAATAACTGAAAAAGTGGGTGGCACCAAATGAAGCCACAATTTTCATGTAAAATACTGTAACAAACTAAGCTCCTATTGTTAGTATAACATTTAGGTCCTTGTACAGATAATGATTTAGCAGGCTATTATCGGGAACTAACAAAACGCTCCCGATAATTGCCTGGTTGTCAGGGAGATGAGAGCTGCATTTACATGCAGCAATCATCCCCTCAGTATGGCAACAAGCAACCCCTACAGTGATTGTTTGCCTCCATACAGATCCATTGTTTCTGGGTAGCAGATTGTGGTTTACACAGGTCAATCTGCTGCACCCAATGAGTGACTGTTTGTACAAGGAGCTGGTAATCATCTGATGAACGAGCAGAGGGCAATTATCAGGAACGGATGTTTCTACAAATGCTCATCTTCTATAATTGGCCACATTGTCAGTCTGTGTAGGGTCCTCTAGAAAATAAAACTGTCTAACCATGCACCAGATTTATCGTCCAGCCCGATACACAACCTGTGTAAGCGTACTCCATTGTCAGGATTAGTACATCTGCCCCAGTGTTTTGTTTTTTGCTAGATTTCAGAAATGCACTAGCATTTGACGTCTTACATGGTTGTAATATGTTTAACCTTTGTAGAAACAGTGGTACTAACAGTCTATAGCACACCACTAATCATTGTAACATGCAAAGAGGGAAACGATTGCTTTTAAGATTTGTCAATAGGAGAAAAAAAATATTTCCTAGCTGTGACATTTCAGAAGTGTGATTATGCTACAGCAAAGATCGATCAGTGCTTCACCCAGAATATTCTATAATTGCACATTTTAAGAAAAAAACAAACCTTAAGCCCCCTATTCCAAACAATTGTTGTTGGATTGAATATGTGTGAATGTAATGAGGATAAATGTAAATGATTACAATAGTAAAGCAAAATGATACATTTATTGGGGAAAATTATAAAAGTGAAAAGAGGCTCTAGGACTTTGCTGGACCATCTCTAGCCTGGATACAAGGTGAGACACAGCTGAACATGAAGGCATATGGGTTCTGTATGGTATCGTAGGCACATTTGCTGCCATTGTTGCAGCCAGGCCTGTAGATCATACACACTCATAGGCTGCTGAAGCTGGCATCCTAGCAGGCACCATAAATGCTCAGTTGGTGATAAATCTGGTTACCGGGCAGGACAAAGAAATGTTGAAGGAAACATTCTTGGGAAACCCTTGCTGTGTGTGGGTAAAGCATAAGACCTCATGCACACAACCATATGTATATTACAGTCCTCAAACCACGGATCCGCAAATTTCGGATACCGGCGTCATGCATGCCACATTTTCCACAACTGCCTATTGCCTGAGCTGTTGTCCCTCTCATCACTGTAAGGGGTGACTCTCGTCATATGCAATGGCGACCCAGATCATCACACCAGCAGTTGGGGCAGTATGTCGCTCTACAGCAAAGGCGGATGGAACCGCTCACCATGAGGTCTCCATACTTGAACCAGACAGTCACTGGATCCCAAAGAGAACCTGGATTTGTCACTAATATATGGGTTCAGTCTGTAGCAGTCCAGATTTTTAACAATGACAACATTCCAAATCATCAAAATAACCATCCCGTTTCTCTCAGTACAACGATGCGCCATCTCAGTCTGCCAGCAGGGCAAAATATCTGAGTGTGTTGGAGAGGAATGTCTACAGTCATGGCCAAAAGTTTTATGAATGACACAAATATTCTATTTTCACATGATCTGCTGCCCTCTGGTTTTTATGTGTGTTTGTCAGATGTTTTTATCACATACAGAAATATAATTGCAATCATATTATGAGTAACAAAAGCTTATATTGACAGTTAGAATGAGTTAATGCAGCAAGTCAATATTTGCAGTGTTGACCCTTCTTCTTCAGGACCTCTGCAATTCTCCCTGGCATGCTCTCAATCAACTTCTGGACCAAATCCTGACTGATAGCAGTCCATTCTTGCACAATCAATGCTTGCATTTTGTCAGAATTTGTAGGTTTTTGTTTGTCCACCCGTCTCTTGATGATTGACCACAAGTTCTCAATGGGATTAAGATCTGGGGAGTTTCCAGGCCATGGACCCAAAATCTCTATGTTTTTTTCCCTGAGCCATTTAGTTATCACCTTTGCTTTATGGCAAGGTGCTCCATCATGCTGGAAAAGGCATTGTTGATCGCCAAACTGCTCTTGAACGGTTGGGAGAAGTTGCTCTCGGAGGACATTCTGGTACCATTCTTTATTCATGGCTGTGTTTTTAGGCAAGACTGTGAGAGAGCCGATTCCCTTGGCTGAGAAGCAACCCCACATATGAATGGTTTCAGGATGCTTTACAGTTGGCATGAGACAAGACTGGTGGTAGCGCTCACCTCGTCTTCTCCGAATAAGCTGTTTTCCAGATGTCCCAAACAATCGAAACTGAAACACTTTTAAGAGACGGTCCTGGCGCTTGCTGGTCTTTCTTGGGCGCCCTGGAGCCTTTTTTGCAACAATGGAACCTCTCTCCTTGAAGTTCTTGATGATGCGATAGATTGTTGACTGAGGTGCAATCTTTCTAGCTGCGATACTATTCCCTGTTAGGCCATTTTTGTGTAGTGCAATGATGACTGCACGTGTTTCTTTAGAGATAACCATGGTTAACAGAAGAGAAACAATGATGCCAAGCACCAGTCTCCTTTTAAAGTGTCCAGTGGTGTCATTCTTACTTAATCATGACAGATTGATCTCCAGCCCTGTCCTCATCAACACCCACACCTGTGTTAATGGAGCAATCACTGAAACGATGTTAGCTGGTCCTTTTAAGGCAGGGCTGCAATGATGTTGAAATGTGTTTTGGGGGATAAAGTTCATTTTCTAGGCAAATATTGACTTTGCAAGTAATTGCTGTTAAGCTGATCACTCTTTATAACATTCTGGAGTATATGCAAATTGCCATTATAAAAACTGAAGCAGTAGACTTTGTAAAAATTAATATTTGTATCATTCTCAAAACTTTTGGCCATGACTGTAGAAGTCAATCTCTCACCAAGAGGTACACTATCCAAAAGTAACCTCTAAGTGCCTTTCATAGGGCGGCCACGGAAGCACCTTTATTGCCCTCTTGTGGCAAGGCCATGTGTCTAATCAGACCACACCTGTAATCATTTACATATGTGCCTGAAGGCCCCTTTACACTGCACAATTTAGCGGATGATTGTCAGGAAGGCAGCTTTCCTTCCTGACAAATGCTTGCTCTTCACCTAAAGGGAACCTGTCATCAACTTTGTGCTGCCCATACTAACGGCAGAATAAAGTAGACAGGTGAGTTGATTTCAGCGGTCTGTCATTTATAAGTACCGGTAAGTGGTTGCCGAGAACCAACATCACAATCATTACAGACTGGACCTGGAAAAGAGTCACAGCCACCTGAGAAGAGTCATGGTTATTCATGAATTTCTGCTCTCCCTGCCCACCTGCTGATGACTGACAGACTTCTACCTAGTTTTCTCCCTTTCTCTCTAGGAGAGAACTGCCAATCAGCAGCAGACGGGTGAAAGTGTAGGAGATTATGAATAACCATGACTCTTCTCGGGTAGATTTGACTATTTTCACAGCCTGTGCTGCAATGATTAGGAGGATGATTCTCGGCAACCACTGACTTAGCTCATGAAATCAGTATTTGTCACTATTTTATGCTGCCCTCAGTGAGGTCAACAAAGTTTATGACAGGTTCCCTTTAAGGAGACTGCTGCATTTACACAGTATGGGGAGGAGCAATTGCTAATGTGATCCCTCATCCCCATACAGAATCATTGTTTGCCAGCAGCATTTTACTGTTTAGACAGCATGGTCTGCTGAAGGCAAATGATGATTTAGATAACCGCACCAAAGATGCGATTACACGGAAAACAAGGTTTCACTCGTTCATTGGGTAATCGGCTCCATCTTTACAACTGTAGATAATCGCTAGCAAATAAATGTTAGTAGTGTTGAGCATTTAAGAAAAGATGATTGACCTCAGGGAGATCAACCATCATCATCACCACAGAGACATCATCACGAGTCTCAACGTTGGTGAATTTAAAACAAGGCTCCCTGGGAAAAGCAATATGCAAATCAAAAAGAAAACCACAGAGACACCATCACGTGTCTCAACGATGGTCAAAACTAGCCAGGCCTTTCACCGGGAAAGAACAACCAAGGGAAAGGCAGTCTCCAAAAGGAAACCACCTATGCCAAAGCATGGTATCCATCCACAGACAGCTGTTTCGGGGTATTTAGCCCCTCATCAGAGTGGAGTAGGAATCTGGCTAGTGGGAGCAATGCCTAGTAGAAGATTTAAGTGTTGAGCAAACTGAGCTTCGGATCAGAAATTTAAAGTCGATTTATTCAACCACTTCGGTTTTAATGCTGTTTCCACGTACTGCATCAAAATGTATTGCCTCAGTGTAGGCAGAATTCGTGTAAGCTGAAGTCGCACGAGACTTCAGTGAATTAATTTGGTAATCACTTTAATTTCAAAACGAACTATAAGGATTGTGTCAGGATGCGTTCAGTGAAACGCGCACCATTTCGCAAGTTCAGACAGTTTTGTCTGTATTTGCGTTTATTGTTTTCGTTTTTTTCCCCCGCACGGTTGCAGTCAGTTTTGATGCGTTTTTCATACGCGTGAAAAAAACACCTGAAGGTTTACAAACATCTCCTAGCAAACTTCAGTGAAAAACGCATATATGTGCGCATTAACCATGTGCAGTTTTCCACAAGACTGCAGATTACCAAACAAGGGAAGATAGAAGACTTCTTCAATAAGCTCATTTTATAAGAAAAATGAACACCTCCAATGAACTCAGCAGCAGATTTCTGGGCGGTTGAGAATACTAACAGTATAGTGGTGAATTTCCATACAAAAGGTTTACCTTCTGCTCCATAGAAAACGCTAAAAATATTACTATATACACAGGATATAATGAACGGACACATATCAATGTCAATGTGACAGGAAGAAGAGCAGGTGCCAGGTTAAGCTGATCTGCGGCAAGTCCATTCATTTTCTCGTTGGCCAGGAGCTGCCGTGATGAACCATGCTTGTTCTGTCCTCAACACTTCTGCCTGACATTCGCTGTGAATTCTGCTGCTTCAGTAAATAATCCTCTCATAAAACCTTGAAACAGGGCACTTTTCCTGACAACTCCCTGAAATATGCAACTTTTGTGTCTTGCCAAAGCTGAAAAAATAAATAAAATAAATGACTTCATAAAATAAATTGTGGCCGCACTAGAAATATGGCCCCTAGCTGCAGTAAATCGCCAGGATTCAGGGCAGGGGGAGGGCGACCTTCAGATGATACATCCCCACGCACACACTAGCTTTTAATTTGTCTCATTGTGTATTATGAAAAATGAATGTACCAGCGCGCAAAATTAATCAGCGAAGGAGTAAATGTGGATTGTTTTTCCATTAGAGACTCCAGCTCCAGAGATGACCTCAGGCACATCCAAACCGCAGCGTTTGTACATCATGTGCTTCTGTTCATAGGGTGTGCTGGGAGAACAGTGGGGGGGGTCTGGGACCCGCTTGTTAATTGATGGTTGGAAGGAAATACCCTGGCCACTAGTGCTCATCTTCAGCAGCTTGGGGGTCAACAAAGAGTGGATTCTTAAAGTACATCTGTCAGCAGATTTGTACCTATGACACTGGCTGACCTGTTACATGTGCACTTGGCAGCTGAAGACATCTGTGTTGGTCCCATGTTCATATGTGCTTGCATTACTGAGAAAAATGATTTTTGCATTATATGCAAATAAGCCATTAGGGGCGTTGCCATTACAACTAGAGAATCTGCTCTATTCAACTATGCCCCCTGCACTCTGACAGGATCAGGTAGGACAACATTTTCACTGCCTGTCCCTGTCAAAGTGCAGATGACACAGCAGTTGCAGAGCGAGCAGAGGCTCTAGGTGTAACAGTAACACCCCTGTTGCTCCTAGAGGCTAATTTGCATATATGTCTTATTAAAAGGGAATCTGTCACTAGCTGTGGTTCAAAGCACTTTCTTTTGTTAATCCAAAGCTCTGTTGCATGATTATGATGCTTTTTAATATGCAGCTTAGGCCTTTGGTGCAATGAGGGCATTACCATTGCTCTTGTTGCACAAATGCTACACTCATTTCTGTGTCCAGCCCCTCCCTGGCTGTATTGCCACTATCTGTCCCTATCAATCAAAGCAAGGGAGGGGCAGGCCACAGAAACAGGTGGAACATGGGTGCAACAAGAGCAATGGTGTCTCCCACATTGCACAAAAGGACTAAATAGCCTATTAAGAAAGTTTCCTAACTCTGGAGCGGGGTCACGCCTCAACAAAAGAAAAATTGGGTCTTAATCAGGTGAAGCACAGCTATGTGTCCATGCAAACAGTTTGATAAAGGGAACCTGTCACCAATGATTTCCCCAAGTATAGTCTTCTCCACAAATGCACAGAGCTCCAGTCCCAACACATCCACTGAGGCGAATGTCACCAAACGCGCCCATCAGCAGCATCCACTGCACAATGTACATGGCACTGTACACACACTAGCTTCCCTTGCTGTGCGCAGTGTTATTCAGAGGAGGGCGCTGACTATTATTTCCTGGCCATGTTCAGGTCTGCAGACAGTAAAATAAAGACTGAGTGCAGTATATTTAGGAAAATAAGGGAAAAAGCGGCCAACCCCTTTAAACTGGGTTCATGCATTATTTTATACCGATTTTCTGTGACCAAATACCTTAAAGAAGAACTCCCGCAAAATTTTTTATTCTCTGACCTGTTAGAAAGGTGCATGATATAATCTATAGTGAATGTCATCTTCTTATCAGAGGCTGAAATTGAGAGTTTCCACTCTCTTCTTATTGTAGCTGGGTCATGTGACCAACTCCCTGACCTCCAACTGACCCAGGACAGAAAGCCAGTAACTGCTCTATTCATTCCTATGAGACTGAAAGTGAGGCTCCCATAGGAATACATAGAGAATTAGACTTCCTGTCCACACAAGTCTCTGTGTGATTTGGTGACTAATTCCTAGTCACATGACACCGATAAGAAACTTCAGGATTATAGAAGTCAAAAATACAGACACTGGTAAGAAAATGACATTCACTACAGATTACATCATCTACATTTCTAGCAGGACATGGAATAAAAATTTTTGCGGGAGTTCTTCTTTAAAGGGGTTCTCCGGGAATTAAGAAAATGAAAATACTTACAATATTACTTCTTTATAAATATATTCCCAAATACCTTTCATTAGTTATAATAGTTCGTTTTGTCTGGGGTGCAATCATTAGGGGAAATAAAATGGCCGCCGTCCTGTTAGTACACACAAAACCTGTCCTAATCACACAGGTGGACAAGTTACTTCACAACACTGAGGTAAAGAGCTGCCTCATCCTCCTCTCTGCTTGTCAGGGATTATGATCCTGAATACAGATGATAAGATCTTCAGCTGAATCTCTGTAAGAATGGAGTCCATGAGCAGATGTGGCTAATAAGCAGTAGCTCTTATATCCAGTCTCCTTTACCACAGTCTGTCCTGTCGTCCTCTCTATACTTCATGTCTCCTCATGAACTCCATTCCTACAGAGATCCAGCTGAAGATCTTATCTGTATTCAGGATCATAACCCCTGATAAGCAGAGCAGAGAGGAGGATGAGACAGCTCTTTACCTCAGTGTTGTGAAGTAACTTGTCCTCCTGTGTGATTAGGACAGGTTTTGTGTGTACTAATAGGACGGCGACCATTTTGTTTCTCCTGATGATTGCTCTGCAGACAGAACGAGCAATTATAATAATTAAAAAGGTTTGGGAATATATTTATAGTAAAGTAATATTTACTTATTTTCATCTTCTTAATTCCCGGAGAACCCCTTTAATAACATAACTACACATTATGATGAAAGTTATCATCCAAACCCCCTATCTGACCTCTGACATGTCTGTTTTTGTAAACAGTATTTCTCATAATATAACAATTATGCAACGTCCTCTCTGCAACTCTTTGTTTCAATCCTCTATTATTGCCACTACAAACGCTACCAGGGTCATAATGCGTAGGCTTACCCCTTTGATAAACTAAATGGAGAACACCCAGCTGACACACTTTTCTCAGAGGAATAACAAAGGAATGGCACAACACAGTGCTTAAAAAGGATGTTATAGAACTGTTACGGGGATACAATTATTTACTGGAACAGAGATGTCAGAAATGGTGACAGGTCCCTTTAATACATGAACCAAGGCCAGCAGGATGACCTGTGCTATAGGGTCCTATAGTGCGTTGTAAAGCATGGGATGGCAGGGAGGTGGCGGAAAAGTACTAGTGGAACGGTAGCATGAATAATGAAAATCATTTCAAACAATCCTGCTTCTGCAATCTATGGGGACCGTCTAATAGACCGCATCTTAAATTATTCCACATTGATCAGGGACACATGACTAACAAAACAAGAAATAGAAAAAAAAGTTCAAAAAATCTTGACTTTGCAGCATAAAGATGCTGTTATCACACAGGGGCCAGCCTTTATCCCTCACAACAGCTCGACATGCTCGTAATGAGAGGTTCTGCTTTATTTACTGCATGAATACAAAGTGCGCTCCTGCTAATTAGGTTATAAATTGAAGACAATGAGATCGTGTATGGATGGCATCAAATGGTGTCACGATACTCCTGGAACAATGGTGAACAATCAGTGCCAGGTGAAACCCCGGAGGAACGGAGCACGATGCCAATTACCAGCAGATGTAAACAACTGCCTCACGGTCGGTGCAGGGCCGCTCTGACCACCATTATTTTGATAATTTAATTCCCCTGCATTATCCGCACAAGTTTCACTAAGAATCATCAGTACTGAATCCGGCTCACGCGCCCACACATAGTGACAGCCTTTCCTGTATGAGTGCGCGCAGGGAGCGCTGTCAATCACTGGGTAGGAGGTGGGGGAAGCAGGACGCACAGGCATTCTCAGAGTCCACGCAGTACGTACACAGCTCTGCATCGCCCACTCCATCCTACACTGCCCCCAGACAGATCTCCTCAATCTGATTAATATTAATTGTAAGAAGCCTAAGTATTCAGTTGACCATAGCAGTGTCGGACTGGGGTGCCTAGGGCCCAGCAATAAAATTTATTTTGGGGGCCCACCGTACGGATACATTCAAATATTACCTGCTCACACAGCCACAAGTTTCTACCAGATGATTGATTATGGGGTGCCTGCAGCAACTTTCAGAAGGTAGGTCCTGGTTGAGGAGCTGTACATTAAATACATGTATGTAGTGCAGTAAGTCTACTGTGTTACGTGCCACTTGTGCAGGGGTTGGAAGACAAGTGGTCCACGTTGCTCAGGAGCCCACCAGGGGAATCACCTGTACCCCTGTGGGCCAGACCAAGCCTGCATCTAGGAGAAGTGGAAGAGCTGTCACTAGGAGGAGTCACACAGGACATGGTATCTGCAATGTTCTGCAGAGCTACACTTTCTATTTCCGGTATTTTGGTTATTATTCTGCTTATTTGTCATTCCTCACTGCAGTTCTGATATTAGATTTGTAGGAGGACAATTATAAAATGTATATAAAGTTTAACAATTAACTAAATTTAGGAGGGTGTCTTAGAGGAGCCCATAGGAAACGAGCAGGGCAGAGTTTTGGCCCTAATGCAATTTCTGGCAAACTCACGCTGCACATAATAAATCAAGGTATGGCTGGAAACAAGTGTTGATAACATCCTACCACTATAGTTTGTCTAAATGCCGGCATGGACTTTTTACCCTACAGTAAATAGCTCATGAAAGTGCAAATAAATTGTAGGAGCTGTCACTTGTGCTAAATTCACCCCAGAGAGCTCCTCGCCTTCATATTTCAGCTAGGCTCCACAGGTCCACTCTAACTTACTTGTGACGGGATCATTAGCAACTCTGCAGGACTGTTACCAAGTCTTTGAGGTGGAGAAGAATACAAAATTGCCTAGAAATAATTTCTACGTATTCTGCAAATGTCACACAAATCAGAGGAATAGAGAAACACGAGGGCAAGTATTTCATCCCAGCAACAAGCATATAAGAAGATTCATAAAGGAGGCTATTCAAGACCATGTCCATTATGGCCCTACCCTGGAGGAAACCGGTAAGAGCATAAATGAAACGCTGTCATGTTCTGTATCGAGAGGTTCTACAATTTATGTTCTACACAAGTAACATGACGAATGACTCACTGGCCAGCACTGGAGGTCCTCAAACCTGTACAAAAATGTTCTCAAACACCCAATATACCTTGTGAAAGAACATCTGGCAGTTTCACTTCATCTTTCTACTATGTGTAAGTACGACTGCAGAGCAATGCAGTGCCACACATACATAGATGGGTAACCTAAATCTGATACAAAGCTGCCAATCCTGGCAACCGTGGTATTATAGGTAAAAAATTGGAAACATGAAAGTTCATATATCATTTCATTTAAAGGGGGTGTCCAAGTGTTTAAAGAGGACCAGTCACCTCTTCTGACATGCCTGGTTTAATATCTTCATACATTCCCCATGTAATAACAATTCTGGAGCATCTATTCTTATGTCTCTATGTTGTGCCATTCCTTTATTATTTCTACTAGAAGTTATGAATGAATTGCTAGCAGTATGCAGTAAGGGCACAGAGGGGAGGTAACACGTTGGGGGTGTGTACCTGCACAGTCTCTATCCAATCAGTGCTATCATTTTCAGACTGTACAGGTACACCCCCCCCCCAACTGGTTACCTCTTCTCTGCACCCTTACTGCAGACTGCTAGCCATAACTTCTAGTAGAAATAATAAAGGAATGGAACTACATACAGCCATAAGAATAGATGCTACAGAACTGTTATTACACAGGGAATGCATGAAGCTATTAAACTCCAGGCATGTCAGGAATTGTGACAGGTCCTCTTTAATAATGATGAACTATCCTCAGGGCAGGTCATCAATATCTCTGATCAGTGGGGGTCCAACTCCCGACACCCTACCGATCTGCTGTTTGAAGAGGCTGCAGCCTCCTTTCAGCTCACCAAGCACAGCATGATTGATTGTGTAGTGGCTATACTTGGTATTGCAGCTGAGCCCCATTCATTTGAATGGGACCTGAGCCTTGCAGTACAGACCTAGGAAGAGGCCATGCTGCTCACAGGTGCTCCGCTGCCTCTAGAGATGATCAGTGAGAGTTCTGGGAGTTGGACCCTCATGGGTAGGTCATCAGTATTAAACCAATTTACGTACAATCTCCTACCGAGACACACATTGTAGTAGTAAAGTTCCTGCATTGAAAGGATACTTTTTCCTCTCTTTGACTGCAGCATTCACAAGCTATAAAGACAGAAAGCCCTAGATAGGATGCAGACTTCCTAATACATCAAAGACCCAGGAAGAGGAGTTTTCAAACGCTCTCCCCAATCACAAAAAAACATGCAACACAACAACGTGATCTATCACTCCTACAAGTCAGGTGGCTTCAGGCATGCTACCATTTTATAGCTCTATACAACCACTAAGAATCTCCGGGGCACTCCTGCACATTATTTTAGTCCAACTTTTTCCTTTTGGACAAAAATCAAGAAAAAAAGCATTCAGCCTTGCTCCTCTAGATGTCGTTTTACAGAGATTCTCCCCATGAAACATTACAGTGAGACTGTGGTAAAGCAGAGCAGGAAATGCAGGCACTTGAAAAACACAATACAACAAGCAGAATATGAGTTATCATAAGAAGCAGGCACATTTTATGGAAGTCAATGAAGAATTATATGAAGCAGTGAGTTCAACAGCCCTTTATGACTAATGGGAAGATAAGTCTTGAAGCCAAAGGTTTCTTTTTTTTTTTTTTTTTTTTTTTAAATATATTAAGGAGAAGACCGCTTTCCATACCACACAAGCAATAGACCATGAGGAAGTGACTTTTTACGTCCCGGGCAAGCTCTATTTATTCATTTGTGATTCCCTTGACAATTTGGCCAGCTTTTTAATTGCAGTTTCAGGGCTCAAGCAAAGATAAGTCCATGCACAATCAGTTTCTTCAAAACGTTAAGCCTGAGGGGGTAGATATAATACATGGAGTGCATACAGACATTACGCACTGCATCATGATATGACACATCTCAGAGGAGCGGCCAGCTTCTTGTAACAGAAGTCCCTGGGTACCAATAACCTCCACTTATTACAACCACCACTAAACGTGCCCCAGAACTGAAAAAAATAGTCCCCAAATGCACTGCTGTATAAAAAGTAAAATTATCCAGGGCAAACACAGAACCTTTCTAACATTGGAGAGCATGACCAGACTTTCTCTCTCGCTATTATTAATTTGGATCATGCACAGCAATAAATTACAGTCTTGTCTGATAGCAAGCAAATATGGATCTACCAGATGCATTCTGCAAAATGACACAAAACAGAAGCCAAAAGGTTGGGGTTCATAGAAACATTTGTAGCACTCCATTCCCATTTATAATGTTTACATCCTTTACTGTCCAGAGAAAGGTGCATAGATTAGTACCCCAAGGTATGCTCATTGAATGCATCAAGACTACTTCTTTCCATCTCAAAGTCACTATGACCTGATCATCAGTGATCCTAACATGAAAGGGGAGGCAGCGCAGATTATTCTCATCCATCCAACTATGCACGTAGTCCGCCTCATTCAGCTGGATGGAGATGTGCCGCAGTTCTCATTCACATGTTGAAGACCCCATGGTGCAGGGGAACAGTGTCCAATCAACTCCACACCCTCTTTTTCCTCAGAAACCCACTGATGATCGAGTGATTGTGTATTCTAGCAATATGCTATCGCTTTAGGAGACGGAATACTCCTTTCATATGAAGCAGAGAATGAGTTGCACAGCAAGGCAGTGATGAATCTGCCAAATGTTAAAGATTTATCACTGACTAACTCACACTAGTGTCATTTATGGTTGGTCTGTGATGGTAGAAATTCCGTGAAAGTCAATCCAAAACAGTGTTAGAATTACCTACATAGTAGAAATATGGAGACTTCTCAAGAACTGAACAGTGGGCAAAAACATAACAGATTGGTAAAGTATATAAAAAGGCACCGCAACCCAAGTGGCAAACACAGTGAAATACAAGCAAAGTCTCTAGAAAGGACACATTTATTCCACCTTTGCTCTTCCAAGCTGACTGGCAGTAGACGGTCATGATCCACCCTGACTCTCATCCTGGCTCTTCAGCGGTGTGACACCTCTGACTTCCATTAATAGTGCATGAAATGTACAGCATGAAGGCTCTCTAATCCAGCAAGACACATCACATTAATATATTAGCAAGAGGAAATTGCTAAAGTGTTATCCTGTTATTGACTTTCATATTCGATCAACGTTAATATAAAGCAATTAATAACGCATTAAATTAACATACCCTTAGAAGAAGAAACACCTCAAGCTTGAATGTGTCATCACAGAGCTAAATGTCATTAAACAAAACAGTCACTAGAGTATCCTATAGCGAGAGGTTTTGTTAAAGGAATTAATGTATATACTAAGAAATTGTATTCCTTAAAATGAAATAGTAAGTGGTGCCAAAGTAGAGATCTAGACGAGAGCCAACACAGGAGGAGGGAACAGACATGGTGGTGCTATGTCCGCTGACCTCTATGGGTGCTACACAACTATAGAGACTGCTGTGTGCTACAAATAACTATTCAAGGTCACTACAAGGTTAATTAAAGAGATTCTATACTGGGAATTCAACATTACCCACTTACTACAATAGATGTGATTAGTAGGGAACCTACTGAAAAGATACAAAGATTCATGGGTTAAGGAGCACAGCAGCAACAGAAATGCAGGAAGGCTTCATTCACATTTTTGTGTCCGTGTGACGTCAGTGGAAAAATCTGACGGTTTCATCGGTGAAGATGTTCGTAAAGGATCCGCATTTGGTCCACGTATCATCTGAATTCCATGGACGCTGCTCAGCTGAAAGTTAATTTCCAGAGCATCCTACCAGTGGTCCATGAAACACTGACAGAACATGGATGCCATCAGCGTTGTACACAATGTTACCACGGCACTCATGGAAGCTTGCTTTTTTTTGGGGGGGGGGGGAAATATGGGTAAAAATAAACCTAACCTATCAACGCAAGCTTCCAGTGAGTGGAGTGCCATCTGTGTTTGCCATTGGTTCTTCTTCAATGGGAATATTTCATATGCATCATGGACCAGAGTAGTGCTTGGCTCTGATATTTCTACTGATCTACAGTCAGTGGAAAAACACTGATGTGTGAACATGTACATTAAAAATCAATAGGTAAATGTGCTGTCCATGGTGAATGCGGATAGCGCATGTCCGTGAAAAATGGAAATCTCAACGAGGCCTAAATGCAACTGATGCAGCAATTTAATAACATTCTGTGGTCAATTTGCAGCAAAGCAACCTGGCAAAAGAATAAATGGGGAAAATATGGCTTGTATTCCAAATGGCAATTGATCAACGATAGACAATTGAGGTGGGGCGGCTGCATATGACAACTTTCGGGTGCAGCTCTGAATACAGACACAGCGCTTTGTAGCCGCACACAGAATAACTGCTGTTCTGGGGAGATGAGTGGCAGCCATTATATGTTATGCTGGAAAAGTCAGCAAGATCAATTACTTCTACAAGTCATATCTACTAGCTTTTCTGTATTGACTGTGCTTTAACACGATGAAGGAAACCACCATTTATTCTCTTTGCGGCCTGCTCCATCAACCAACATGTTAAAAATAAAGTTGTGTTCACTGTTTAGAACCACAAACCCAAAATGGACTGTGGGGACGGTGCTTCAAAGGAAGGATCGGCATCAATGTAGCGCAAGGAACAATTGATCTGAAATCACTGCCCTCATGGGGATGAACACTTTCAAGATGAAAAGCTTAGGCTATTTGTTAATGCAACATTAGGCTAGGGGGTCCCATCAGTTTCCTAGACTTCATTAACTTTTGCACTGCCAAAGAACAACTGGCAATGTCAGGAGTGACATTTTACATCATGTACCTTAGTGCTTATAATGTGTGTGTTACTTCAACAGCCTGGATAATTTAGAAGGAGCCTGTCACATGAAAATGCAGTAAGCATGATACAGAGCAGGAGAAGTTGGGCATATAGTAAGAAGAGTCCACAAAAAGTATGAGCCATGTGGGCGGTCCTAAGTGATTGACAGCTGTATAAACATCATGGTTGGTCACTGGGACCACATATGACTCTTCAGCATAGAACGAGCAAGTATGTAAATTAAAAATGTTATTAATTACACAAAACCATATATCAATCTGCTCAGCTCCACCTGCTCCATGACATGCTGTATGCAGAATGCACTGCATTTATATGGTGGCAGATCACCAAAGATATAACAAAAAACATATGATTTCAACCCTGTACCATACATAGCTATAACATGTTCGCTCTTGTTCACATTTCCATGGAACTCTGTTCATGTTTCATCTGTGAAGTATCAGTGTGTTTTTTGCCCTCAATGTGACATCCTATTCCATGGACACTGCTCAGCTGAAAATTTATTTCCAGACCATCTCCTACCAATGGTCTGAAAAACCACTAACAGAATATAGGTGCTACCTGTGTTGTGTCAGTGGTGTTTTGTACACAAAAAACCTCGGGCCTTGTAAAGTCTGCCAAAGTAAATCGCGCTCAATAGGAATCCAGATAGACTGCAATAATAAACTACTGCAGTTCATTGTATTAATGATCAATCAATCACATTGTTCAGGTCCCATAAGAGACTAAAAATTAAAGTAAAAAAATACTTTCCCAGTTTTACATATACATTTAAAAAAAGTATATAAAATTGGTATTGCAGCATCTGAAAATGCCCAAACTACTAATATAAAAATACTTCTCAAGTGCAGTGAGCAGCAGAAGGGGAAAAAAGGCTGATGAACAGATTTTTGTCAACTAATCCAAACAAATAGGATACAAAGTTATACACAAAAAAGACCAAAACAAAATTAAAGGTTGTATGAATGGCAAAGGAAATAATTTTTTATTTTTTAAAAATGAATAAAACACTTTGTTCAATTTCACTCCATAAAGATTTTCTCATTTTTTAAATACAAGATATGGTAAATTAAAGGGTGCCACTAAGGGTAAATGCACATGATCAGGATTTATCTGCGGACAATCCGCACTGAAATCCGCAGGTGTTCTCAGTGAAATTCGTGCGGTAAATCCGCACCAATTGATGCGGATTTGCGTGCGGATTTTTTTTCAAGTGAATGGAGAAAATCCTCATGAAATCCGGACAGGAAAAATTAAATAAATTGACATGCTGTGGATTGTAAAATCCGCACCGCAGGTCAAAATCCGCACTAAAAAAAAATCTGCATCGTGTGCACTGAGACTTTCAAATAGTCATAGAATATAATGTACATGACCTACGGACCGGATTTTCCGCACGCAAATCCGCACGTAATCCTGATCGTGTGCATTCACCCTAAAAATGCAACATATTCAGCAAAAATAAAAAAAGGCTTACATGGCTAGGTTAAAAGTAAAAAAAAAAAACAAACTATGGCTCTTTGAAGGCAGGAAGAGGAAAAACAAAAATGCAAAGAGGAAAATCGGCCTGTTCCCTACAGGGTTGCAAAGAATGTAATCCTAAAGGTATTGGGAAAAGGTTGATTAGAACAGGAAATAAAAAGGGCAGTGTTCCATATATGCAATGAAGATTTCCCTTACATTAGCAGAGAGGCTTTGCATATTATATTTGCTTAGAGAGCTATAATAGGCCCTTTAAATTAAAGTGGTTTATTTAAAAGTTATTATGTATTCGCCGATGTACAGTCAAAATGACACATAAGACCACCAGCTATGCAATTTACTAAATGACGCCTATAGTGTTACATGTTTTCCCTGTGTACTCAGCTCTTGTCATCTTCGCACTGTAATGCAGAACATCTCAGCTCTATTTAGCAGGGAAGAGGTTTAAAATAAAAGCTCACAGATGATTCATTTACTTCATAAAATCTGTCGCAGAAACGGCAAACAATTTAGAGGCAAAAATATTATGTGCGAATTACAACTGTGCCTGCTGCCTGTTCATGAGGCCCTTAAGTATTCATATTGAGGGGAGAGGTTTTACGGCCACGCATTTCCAGGAAGAAGGGAAAGTGATTTATTGTCACCAAATCATGGCTTCTGATACAAAGGAACAAATGCATTCTTCTACCTAAACTTAAAGGGGTATTCCCATCTCACAAATGTAGTTTGTATAGTTAGATATAGCCATACCAATAATATTACTTATAGAATGTATTCATATAAAATGTACCGTTTAAAAGATTTCACTATTTGTATATCCATTGTCCCACACACATCAGTCAGGCCGTTGCCCCTAGTTACGACCACTGTGGCCATGTAGTAGTGGTGGTCGGCTTGTTCTTGTTCAAACCCGCTGTGAGGTAACTGCTGTATTGTGAACGCACATTACATGAGCATGAGGAGACACATCTTAGGGTTGTAGCATTTTTGTCTGCGCTTCCAAAACTCAGAGAAACGGATCCTGTTCAATTAATCTCTATGGAGCAGGATCCGTTTATAAAGTCTGCGTTTTGGACGGATACTGACCATTGTGTTTTGGACTGGTAGCGTCCAAAACGCTGATGTGAAAGTACCCTAAGATGTGTCTCCACATGCTCATGTAATGTGCACTCACAATACAGCAGTTACCTCAGAGTGGGTTTGAACAAGAGCAAGCCGGCCACCACTAATACACGGCTGCAGTGGTCGTAACTAGGGGCAACGGCCTGACTGATGTGTGTGGGACAATGGATATACAAATAGGAAAATCTTCTAAATGGTACATTTTATATAAATACATTCTATTAGTAATATTATTGGTATGGCTATATCTAACTATACAAACTACATTTGTGAGATGGGAATACCCCCTTTAAGGAAGGGAGCAGCACCACAAGAAATAGCTTCATAGACTCGCACATCCATAGATGCAACATTATAAGGACAATCAGGAACTCTGGGTGGAGGTTCTCTTACATACACAAGTTATGCCAACTGAACACTATCTGATAGAGGCAAATTTCAGCAGTAGAATTACTAGTAATGAAAGAATGCAAAACAGCCCTCATGGGAAACTCGGGTTTGGCTCCCAGGCCTATCACCGCGGCTAGTGAAGCTGCTCCAATATATGAAACAATGTGGTCTTTACACTGATTGCAGCTAAACAGCAGTTTATTGAGAAGCCATCAAACTACAGATAGCCGCAAACTATACCAGTCTGCATGCTGGCACAGATGTGGCCACATTATGACAGCCCTGTCGCCACAAAATGCAATGCAATCTGAAAGCACCATGCGGTAAAGCAGGAGAAGTGGAGCGGGTTGATATATAAAACCTGTAACTTATACATTTATACCTTTGCCTTTTCCACCTCCTGTTAACAGCTTCAGTACAGGAGGAGGTGTTATCAGTGACCGACCGCTATCTCTGTATGCAGACTTAGGCCTCATTCACACATACATGGATTTTCATGGACCACGGTCCGTGAAAACCCGTCCTGCCGAGTGCACGGCGTTGAGGTTGCTATGACGCCAAGCGCTTCATGCCGCCGCTGTACAGTAATACACTCATATAGATGATACGAGTGTATTACTGTACAGCGGCACACAATACTATCGCTGATAACAGATAGTTGTTCACAGGAGGTGGAAAAAGCAGAGATACAATGCATAAATTACAGGTTTTACTGACCTTTCCCAAATACTATATATCAATCTGCTCATCTTCTCCAGCTCTAGAGCACGGTACTTTCAGATTGCATTTTGTGGTGATAGGTTCCCTTTAAGAAGGCATAAAATTATTTCCTAACAAGAGGATGAAGGAAAGAAACAGCAAATGCCTTTAGAGAAGCTGCAATCTGACCCACCAAGTTAATACAATCTCACTCCTATCGAAAAGAAGTCAATCCTGGTATTATAGTGAATTGTTACATAAAGGGGTTGTCCAACTTAAAACAGATTTTTTATTATTTTTTTTTGGCGACACGTCTCCTCTGCAGTCATTGGAGCACACGACCTTGTCCATGCTGGATGTTTACATGTGGGGCTTGAAACACCGTAAAGACCGTGTTGGACTCACGGATTCCGAATAGGGTAAGGAACAGGTAAGTGTGCTTCCCTCAACAGATTCTGCTGGGAAGTGGCGATTCATGAGGTTTCATTTTAATATCTGTGTTTCAGATTTACAGTTCAAAAACTCTTGGATTTTATACCACCAGATTAATGGATGATATTTTTTTTAGTGCCTTGCCAAAAATTCAACTTCCTTTCCCTATTTACAGTGCCGATTTTGTCTTTTAAAGGACCATGGTTGACAAACATAACAGTCATTTAATTGTGTAAACCTCACCTGTCAATTTTTAACAAGTCTTCTCTTCAGTCTCCGGCTATGCTCCACCGTTTACACTTCCAGGCTGTGGGTGTAGATGAGCTGCAGCCACAACACTTCCCATAGTGCTGTGTCCTACTACATTCTTCCCTGGGCAAAAAACACCGCCAACTACACCCCCCGTCATCTGTAATGTCGCAATATGACAAGCAGTAGACTCCGCTTACCCTGCTTATGGATCAAGATCATGAGTCTAACAGCACAATTCGGCCGGGGACTCTGACGGAGGGTTTGGTCATGACATAAGGGGAAATACAGTCTCCACCGAGGGCGTAGTACATGACCACGCTCCCGATCTCCGGAGCAAGACAAAGTAATTCAAGTACATTAGTAAGTAGCTAGGCCTGATAGGGGAAGCACTGGGAAAATGTATACCCGGATAACCTCTTTATGGACCAAAGAAACTAATGGCCTGTAAGATATCTGCCTCATTCACAAATGTCCTATTCCCAATTTCAGCTAGTCAAGTATCCAGATAGTGTACTTCCCAGTTTGAATGATTTCCAGAGTTTAGTATTTTTCATCGCTGAATTAATGCCCCACATTAAAGAGGTTCCGTAAATAAAAAGAAATGACTATATCTGGAGCCTTGAAAAACAAGTAGTGTATTGATTTTGGTATAGATATATATAGAATAATCAGAGATGACGCATTGTGTGAAGTGATGCGCTAACCCATTTCTGTAACATGTTAAATCCTTTTTACAAGCCGCCTATTTTTATTCATTTTATAGATTTATTTAATGTTCTTTCATAAAGCTGACCACCTCCACCTCCATAAAGGTCTCCAAACAAATGCGGTTTCTTCAATTAGCTATGACTACTGACAGGAGAGCACAATGACACAATATGTATTTCTCTATAAAGAATAAGTACTTCGACCTGCTGCAACTTCACTGCCTGCTGAGACAGAAAAGAAACTTCTGAGTGGTAAGATGTTTAAGACTACTCAGGAAAAGTACCGTACATTGTAGCAAAAACCTGACAGCATCAAAAATTGCTAACTGAAATCAGAAACAATAAAATGAAGCTCATATTTAATGGCATCACGGTTTTGGTAAATAAGGATGCACATCATATCATGAGAAGTCTGGAACACCATCAGTTGAGGTTATCCCACGAAAAAATATTCTACAGTTTTCAAACCAGCACCTGGATCTGAATACTTTTGTGATTGCATGTAATTAAAAAATTTAGCATAGTCGCTGAATTATTCAATAAAATCTGTATAGCGCCACCTGCTGTTTGTTTTTTTTTCTCATTTCTTTGTCCTGTTCACTGAGATGGCTGCACATGCTTAGTTTCATCCTTCAAGTGCCTCCTGAGCTGTGATAGAGAGAGCTGAGACATGCCTCCTGAGCTGTGATAGGGAGAGATGAGACATGCCTCCTGAGCTGTGATAGGGAGAACTGAGACACACCTCCTGAGCTGTGATAGGGAGAGCTGAGACACGCCTCCTGAGCTGTGATAAGAGCATGGACACGTCCCCTGAGCTGGGACAGGGAGAGCTGAGACACGCCCCCTGAGCTGTGACAGGGAGAGCATGACATGCCTCCTGAGCTGTGACAGGGAGAGCATGACATGCCTCCTGAGCTGTGACAGGGAGAGCTGAGACACACCTCCTGAACTGTGAAAAGGAGAGCTGAGACACGCCTCCTGAGCTGTGATAGGGAGAGCATGACACGCCTCCTGAGCTGTGATAGGGAGAACTGAGACACGCCTCCTGAGCTGTGATAGGGAGAGCATGACACGCCTCCTGAGCTGTGATAGGGAGAACTGAGACACGCCTCCTGAGCTGTGATAAGAGCATGGACACGCCCCCTGAGCTGTGACAGGGAGAGCTGAGACACGCCCCCTGAGCTGTGATAGGGAGAACATGGACACGCCCCTTACCTGCAGCAGAAAAGACACTCCCCTTGAGCTGTCAGCTTGATATAAATCTAGCAGAGCAATGAATATGGAGATCTCTGGATCCATGTGAGGTACAGGGCTGGTTCTAGCTTTGTTACAAAGAGATTGTCATGTACTGTATGATGTCTGATTTTCATTTTTTACATTGGTCCCAGGAAAAGCCCTCTAATCGGCATGAAGAGACTTATAGGCCATACATGAACATTGACATAGGATAGCTAAAAACATTTCTTGGCATTAAAGACAGACCTTCAGAACCCATTTTCATCCATTTCTTCCCAAAAACTGTTTTAGTAAAAAAAAAGCAGAAGAGTAGGCAGTCAAGAAATCCCTGTTGCTTACAAAGTCACACATTTTCAAACATACAGTCTGCATCAATTCCATCAATTTCAAGAACTTTGCTTCCTGTCAAAATGCGGATTAAATGCAGAGTGAAAATATAAAATAAGGTGCCCAAGGCAGAAACTATATTCCACAAAATTAAAGGAGACCTCATTGTCACAATTTTTAAACAGATGCCACTTCATGGCTGAAGAATAATAGGCAGAATTATAACGGAGAACTCTGGGAACAAGCATATAGGTTCAATGTCAAATATCAACATTCGGTACAAAGCTGCCATGTGCAAGATAAAAGTCTAGCAAAACCGTAAAAACCACATCACACTGACAGCGTCCGTTTACTGCCACTCAAATGGTTAACAGGAAGATAGGGGAGCTCTAAATTATTCACAGGGTGCACTCTGATTAATAGAGATAACTGTTTGCAGACAGAAGTGACCTTTCCTAGCCCCCTAAATGACAGATTCACATCTACTAGAAAGAAACAGTCAGGAAAAATTATTATCTGAAAAGATTTCTTTTCTCCTTTACTGAATAACCATGAATAGATTTCCTTTAAGTTCTATAGCATTTTTTTATCAGGTTAAAATTTAGAATTTGATTTGTGCTTAGTACTAAAGTCAGATCAAGAAGGAGATTTGAAACACTGACATTCCCTAATTTAATGTGATGGACCTGGCACCATGCACCAAAATGCAAAGCACCATGTTATAGAGCAGGAGGAGCTGAGCAGACTGATATAAACATTTAATTTATAACATTTATGTATCTGTTTTTTCCACCTCCTGTGAACTGAACAGATACAGGGAGGAGGTGTGATCAGTGACTGATACTGCACAGAATAAAGGTGGCCCAGCTATACACATTTACATTGTGTGTACGGGGACTTCCAGCTATTCTCTGATAGCACATCATTTGGCCTTAGGAAAACAGAGAAGGCCGTGGCACTACTGCAAGCACCGGTGCCTTCTCAAACAGATGATCAGCAGGGTCCCAGGTGTAGGATCCCTACTGATCAGATATTGATGACCTATCCAGAGGATAAGTCATCAGTATATAAGCCTCGGAAAACCCCTTTAAGGCTACACCAGCAAGTCCTTTTTCAGCTGGGGTTTAGTATTCCAAACTTGTCTACATCAAAACTGGCCCCTGCAGCTCATGTCTTGCAAGTACAGTGAAGTTAAGTGTACTTGGAGTCATAGGTGCAATGTGCACTTGAAGTGAGTCCAGGACACATGGCTGGCAATTCATACGTTCCTTATAAAACAAAAAATGGTTTTGATGTAAGCAGTTTTAGAACACTAATCCCCAGAAGCATAAGAATTTGCTGGTGGCCCCAAAGCTACATTTATGGCCTATGCTCATGGTCTGTACAGCAGGTCACTTGTATGTGCCGCTCTTCCTAATTAAGGCTACTTTCACACTAGCGTTTCTATTTTCCAGTATTGAGATCCATCATAGGGTCTCAATACCGGAAAAAAAAAAAAGCTTCAGTTTTGTCTCCATTCATTGTCAATGGGGACAAAATGTAACAGAAAAGAATGGAGTGCTCCAAAATGCATTCTGTTCCGTTCTCATACCGCAGAGCAAACCACAGCATGCTGCAGTTTTCTTTCAATCATTGGATGCAGAGCAAAACGGACACAATTGAAAACTGATCTGTCCCCCATTGACATTCAATGGAGTACATGCCAGATCCATCTTGGCTATGTTAAAAATAATACAACCAGATCTCTTCATAACGGAGGCACACGGTTGTATTATCAGTAATGGAAGCGTTTTTGCTGATCCCTGCTGGATCCAGCAAAAACGCTAGTCTGAAAGTAGCCTAAGGCTACTTTCACACTAGCGTCAGCAGGATCCGTTTGTGAGATCCGTTTGCCCCTAATGCATTCTGAATGGATAAGGATCCGTTCAGAATGCATCAGTTTGCCTCCGTTCCGCCTTCATTACGCTCTGCATGCAGCGTTTTGGTGTCCACTTGACCAAGCGGAATGGAGGCGGATCCGTTTCCACTCCAATGCAGTCAATGGGAGCGGATCCGTTTGCTAATGTACAATCGCAAAAGGATCCCTTCCCTATGTAACTTTCAATGGAGATCAGAACGGATCCGTTTTGCCTATGTAAAAGATAGGCAAAGCGGATCCGTTCTGAACAGATGCAAACGGATGCATTATAGGAACAGATCCGTTTGTGAGCGCCTGCACGGACCTCACAAACGGATCCGTCCTAACGCTGGTGTGAAAGTAGCCTAAATTGGGTAAAGGATGTCATAATCCTTGTCAACCATTTCCTAGTTAAGTTGAGTCTTAGTAACACAACTTTGTGCACTTTGTTTCTCAGTAAGGCTACAATACATCCACATGGACATATTTAAGCATGGAAAATCCTTAAGGTACACACAGATTTTGCTGCAGATTTTACCGTCTGCATCACAAAGGGAGTAAACTGTGGCTGAAATCTGCAGCATTATTTTACCTGGGGTGTGGATTTCACAACATGGCAAGTAATGTGCAAATTCCATTACAGAAGTTTCCCACAGCGCGCAAGTCCCTTTAATCCACTGTGCATTCTGTGCCTAGTTAGGTTAGAAAAGGAATGGCTAGTATCACACTAGTATCAACGTGAGAACTCTCTCCTCATGGGGTCCGTATGGATGATATTCATCTGTGTAGAATTGCTTTGGTCTTTTTGACATCAACGGAAGGGAACAGCCTGGTGGAGCTCTCCGGATCTGGCATAGGCGAATGTTACCACGTACCCCATTGAGTATAATGGCATCCAGCAGATATAAAGACGCTACCCGCAAATATGCACGCAATGGTTATTGTCTGGCTGAATCTAAGCATATTTGTTGTAACCCATTATAGTCAATGGAGCAGACGTGCACTGTGGTAAGATTTGGCTTCTCTGCCAGAACCGCCTACCGGTGAGCTCTAATGTTGATGTAAAAGAGGCCAAAGCAATCCTTCACAGATTTACAACACCCACACGGACCCCAGGATTTAACAACGCAGCAACTTCATTTAAGTTGCCATTCCATCTAAACGCACATACCAGGAAACAAACTTTACATATGATGGGACTTGTATTGTTAGCACAGATCATTTTAATAGAGTCCTCTCAGATGCAACAAAATAACAAAAAAATGAAATTATTTCTTCCTCACACAGCATTTGCATTTACCATTACAGAGGCTTTTGTAGAACTACCATTAATAGACACAATTGTTACCTTAATACAAGGCTCAAAAAAAAAAAAAAAAAAAAGTTTTGATCATTTTAAAAACGGTGTGGCAGTAAGTGCATATTTAAAGCATAATTTGATTTTTTTTTTCATTGCTCAATATGACAAAAGAAGAAAAAACCTCATTCTGTATTGTCCCCATTGTTTACACTGCTGAGCATGTGGGTGTCAGGCAGTGCAACTAACAAACTTTAGTATGTTTTGATTGCCATCTATTAAATGGGTTATCACATGAAAAACATTCCATTTAAAGTTAAAAAAAATACATGAAATCAACTATATTGCAATATACAGTAAATGCAGTAACAAAGAATTTCTTCAATAGGATGCACTACAGGGAAGTATTTGTGCGTAGCACGGAAATGATGGGCTGAACACATGCCTGCTCCTCTGCTGATGGAGGACGCAAGATCTGAGATGAATAAAAAAAAACAAAAAAAACACACTAAGGAGCTCTACCAATGACAAGTTATCTCCACAAATCAACATTTTGATGCACTCTTATTGCAAGTACACTTCTCACCTTGTCAACTTTTGAAAACACAACTATACCCGACATACACGTTGCCAGTCCTGAATGTGTCAGCATTTCTCGGATGTTCCTGCAGCTCCAGTTCCCTATATATGCCTCCCAGAAATGCAAAGTGTATGGCCTACCAAGGTGGTGGAAATCCGTGAACTTTTCCTCAGGTGGAGATATCTTCACCATTCTGAATATGTCCAGTCATCATGATCCTGTCACAGACAGTATCAGAATGGTCTTGCTCCAGCTTGACCTCACAAGATATACCTTATATCAGGACTTTTATACTGGGGTCCGACACTCGCGATCCCATCAGCTGATTGAGAAGTCACTGCAGCTCGCTGTAGAGCCGTAGCCCTCTCTCTGCAGACCAAGCACAATGCTGTACATAGTATAGCAGCTGTGCTCAGCCCCATTTACAAAGACCTGCGTATGCCCCCCGACACTCTCCAACCCACCTGTTGAAAAGTCAGTTTAGTGTAATTATACCTGTTCAGCTGCACCGCCACTACAAAGGAGATGATGTGCAGGCATGAGGACCCTGTAACTAAGGCTCCCAGATCAATGACAGGGGAACAGATTTCGATATAAGTATATATATATGGAACAGTATAGCACACGATTTATAAACTTTAAGATCCCCATTTGGCATTGATGGAAACCTTTGTAAATAGAATTACAAGCGTACCTTTGAGAGGAGAAATGCCACAAACTCTTAGTACACAAACAACTAACACTTTACCTTTTTCTTCCCCCGGGGTGGGGGGAATAAGGCACAATTTGATGTGTCCTAAAATATGAGCATATACCGCGGATGCTATTCATCAAAAGTCTTTTAGAGGATTACACAGTGGGAAGAGAGTTAGGGATTCCATGTGTAGTTACTTAAACATTTGTTTTAGAGGAGGATCTAAAGGCTAACACTGTAACAAGCCTCAGATGGAAAGAACCTTGGGAGCACCTAATGGACATCAAAGGAGAACCAGTCAATGCTTTCGAGTGAAGCAAGCATGAAGTAATACAAATCTCCTGACAAAGTTTGTCATTTTAAATGCACTATAGCACTTACAATACGCAGTTCAACATGGGAGAAAGAACTAAAAACCTAACCTACAACCAAAAAAAAAAAAACTAAGAAAAGCAAGCTTCTTTCACACATCCTTATGACATTGCTCATAGTTTATAACTGCTCTACGCTTGAAAAATTAGGAATATTCCTTACACACACTGGCTTCTTGGTAAACCTGTGCTTATAAACAGCACTTACGCTGAAAAGCAGAGCTGCAGGGTAAAGCACATGGAGGAAGGGCACCAGTCTGCACCAATAATGAGACACGAGGAGGAGACCTACTGAAAATTCAATCCAAATGTGAAAATATGGCTGCACTTTTCCAAAAAAACGGCCAAAGCAAAATTGCTACCTCCAAGTTATAAAACTTTGGCTATTGCTCCAATTACTGACAAATTGTATAGCATTTTTTTTAAATGTCCACACAAAACATACAAGGCTTTCTGAGGAGAGCTGACAAATGGCCACCATCTGTACCACAATTAAAAGTAATAGTTGGGGGAGCAGGACACCGAGTTCTACTGTTCAAAACTTTTAACATGTCTCTGAAAATATACGTACCATTTTAATAGGTTTTAGGATTACAACTGGAAACCTGCGTCATGTAAAGGTAAGAAATGGGCACTCTATGATAACTAGGCATCACTATTGCGTGGCAACCGGCAAGACAGTGTCCACCTTTTCCACACTGAATTTAGGGAAGTGGCTCATCTCTTGACTCTAGAATTGCAAAACTGCCGTTTCTGAATTATTTTTTTTGCAGTATCTTAAATTACCTCGTGGGCATGGGCATAAAAACTGGTGAAATTATTAGCCGTAGGAAACTGTAACGTTACAGGATCAGGAGCTTCTAGATAAATTTGATTGGGCCACACAAGTCAGACAGACATCTAAAGATGGTGTCCTTCCGGTCAGTGCTGAACCACCGCTAGAATTAAGATTACAAATCCAGGCTATTTGAAACACTTTGCTATTTATGACCGCCAGAAATAGCCAACGCAATACTGAAAACATTCATCTTAGAACATTTAAAAAGAACCAAACAAACAAAATAAAAGGGAAAGGAGTTGAGTAGGGCAATGCTCTATTGCTAACACAGTGTATACATAGCATCTATACAAGTAATGGAATTACAAATATGCTCTCCAAAACTCACTGCTGAACAGACCGAGTACTTCTCAATGGTTCTCAATCCATTCATCAGACAAAAGGAGAATGTATTGCTTCTGACATTAAGCTCAGAGAATAGCTGCTTCCCACGCCATTACGCACATTTTTGTCATTGGGGTTAAGATATTAAAAAGAAAATTAACTCTCTAACATGCTTTGTGTAAAAAAACAAAAACATCATCATGATATTTAAACCACAAAGTGATCGAGTGGAGAACATGCAAAAAAAAAAACCTAACTGCAGTACTGCCGTTTTTTGGTCACGTCGCCACTATAAAATGTAGTAATAAAGTGATAAAAACATTTTTTGGACCCGAAAAAAGCTACAGCTCTCCCCACAAAGAAAATATGTCCTCAAAATGTGGTATTGCTGTAATTGTATTTACCAACAAAATAAAGGAAAGACAATTTACAAGACAGAGAAATTAGCAAATATTGAACAAAACAAAGTCCCCTATCAGTATGTCTTTAGAGTGTTGAAGGAAACTGGAGTACTTGAAGGAAACCCACACAAACCCAAAGCAGATGTGGTGATTTATTAATAAAAATTGATCAATAAGTTATATGTATGTAAACTAGAAAATAACAGCTCATCCTGCAAAACACAAGCCCCCATACAACTACGCTAATGGAAAGAGTTATGCTTTAGGAAAGAAACCATGAAAAAAAATATAAAAAATAAAAATTGTGTCCATAAAAGGGGTTTTCCCATTTTTTTTTTTTATTTTTTAAGTAAGTTCCTGCCGCATGGTTTCCTGAAACATTAGATTCATATTTACCTGCTCCACTTTGCTTTCAGTACTGTCTACATCTAGAGTGATCATGTTAAAATTGGGTGGAGCACACTCTCACTGGAAATTAGCTGGTAGGTTAGTATCTGTGTAAATGAGGCTGTAGATACAGATAATGGTTCTAAAAATAATATTTTAATATTAATATATCAAATAAATGATAGAAAATAGATAGATTAAAAATATAAGTATAATCCAAATAACTGGTAACAATTAGAAAAAATTATCAAAATAAGATCATTATAAACTAGAGATAGTGGAGTGAATACATTGTTGCAACTATGTAGCAGAGTGGGTGAAGAAAAAAGATAAAAATAAAATAATGTAACAAAGTAACACAGTTCTTGGGAAATATCACAATAGTGAAAAATAAGATGTAGTCAATTGATGAAAAAATATATAAAGGTAAAAAATGTAAAATATGTAAAATGTTAGTTCTTGATATATATTGGTTGAAATGACTTTTTTTGAGTAGATAATCTTAAAATATAAAATAGTCTTACTCCATATATTTCTTGCAGGAATAGTAGTCCCGTATGGTTTCCAGTTCAGATGTTTGATAAACGAAGCTATTAAAATTGTAGATATTTATAGCGTATAATACATACAATATGGGGTATCTCCCCGTACTTTACCCAAGTCTGGTAGCTTTAGCTTGAGTGTGGAGGGTGTACTGGGATTGTTCTTGCCTAGGTCTTATCGATGTGGTCAGGTATGAAGCGCGCGCTTCTGGTGGATGGCCGGTATATCTTGTGGCGTCCCACGTGGATGTTTAAATCCTTTTCGCGGCAATTTTAATTGACACCTTCTGAGTGTAGCGCTTGCATCCTCCGGAGATGTGGTATTACGGTAGAATACCTATATACTCGCTGAATAATTTGTATCAATCTTTCAGAGATGATACTGTATAGTTGTGTAGAGCGGACTGCAAAGAAACCAGACGCGTTTCGGGGGTCTCAAACTGCCCCCTTTCTCAATGGTCATCTAGCTGGTTACGGGAATGGTCATGCACTGCTCCACCCAATGACGGGTTTCAGCGGTGATGTGCTTCTTGCGGCCAAATGACCACTGAATCAAGTCATTGGCGCGAGATTACACTGCAGCCAGAGGAGACCAGAGCACTAAAGGGGAGTGAATAATTAGCAGGAGGGCGGTGCTGGACTTCAAAATAGTCGGCGCGGCTGGGCTCCAACGGCCGGGGACACAGCCCCTTGGGCTCCTTAAGTGAGTAATTAACATATGAATTTAAACAATTTTTTAAATAAACTACTGCTCTGATAGAATTAAGAATAGTATATTTGGAATTACAACGCAGAGAGTAATACATAGATGTGAATATCTCTATACCCCATATCCTGCTGACAGAATCCCTTTAAGCATGAATCTTCTGTTTCTGGGGCCATGCTGCAGTACCCTACTAAAAACAGTATTTACCGGAAAACTCCAAGGCCCAAAGGAGTTGCATTAATAAGGGTTATAGTCTAGAGACAGGCTTATCAGGCCTGTTATGCTCATTTCAATTCCTACTCGCATGCATTGCTAGTAGAGTGCTAAAGGATCCTGACAGGATTTAGGTGCATAAGGGCTCATGCACACGAACGTATTTTCTTTCCGTGTCTGTTCCGTTTTTTTTGCAGACTGTATGTGGAACCATTCACTTCAATGGGTCCGCAAAAAAAATGGAAGGTACTCCATGTGCATTCCGTGTCCGTTTTTCCGTTCCGCAAAAAGCTGGAATTAGACTTACTTGTAATTCTTTTTCCATGATATCACCACGACGGCATGACAAGGAGATTGACCCCTGACCTCTGTAGGGGCAGGAACAGAGAGAGGTTAAAAGGACCCTTCCCACCACCAACACCAGTGTGTACCAAATAACAGAGCAAAATTAGTGGAACATCAAAAATCATCTCAAACACTTTTTTTTGGAAGGTATTGACCTCATACCTGCCAAAAAAAGGACCCCCCGGAGGGGGGAAAAATAAAGGGAAGAAATACCATGCCGTTGTGGTGATATCATGGAAAAAGAATTACCAGCAAGTCTAATTCCGGCTTTCCATATCATCACCATGACGGCATGACAAGGAGACATACCAAATAACTCCTAAGGGGGGAAGCCACTATCTGAAGGACTTTCCGTCCAAAAGACAGATCTGAAGAATTAGAAAGATCTAAACGGTAAACACTGGTGTTGGTGGTGGGAGGGGTCCTTTTAAGCTTTCTCTGTTTCTGCCCCTACAGAGGTCAGGGGTCAATCTCCTTGTCATGCCGATGATATGGAAAAATAGAACACGTCCTATTATTGTCCACATCACGGACAAGGATAGGACTGTTCTATTTGGGGCCAGCTGTTCTGTAAAATACGGAATGCACACGGACATATTTTTTGCGGATCCGTTTTTTGTGGACCGCAAAATACATACGGTCGTGTGCATGAGCCCTTACCCACACCTAAATCGACGACCTAAACCTTGCTCTCTTCCAAATCCATTAGTGCCATGCAGGAAAATTTACTGTCTACAGACTTGGTTTTATAGCAAATTAAAGGCAGCCACACACATTCAACAACTGTGGACTGAATGATCGTCTGGACAACCCATCTGTCCTGACTCCCTCATATCTCCTATCAACCTTACTATCTATGGGTGCCTCTTCCTTTTGGAGGAGTCTCTGGCTTGGCTGGTAAAGGTATTCTTCTATCTGAAGGACAGTTAACTTGCATCATTTTTCCCCAAGGAACATTGCCTGAAAGTCTCCATACACCACTGGATCGCCTCAATGAGAACCAGTAACCCCCTGAACCTTACGCTACCATCCACAATTTTTTAAAATGCACCATGGTCGGGGGAAAAGAAAAAAAAAAAAAAAAGATTAAACAAGGAAAAGATTAATCAATTAAAATCGTGCTGCCATTAAGAAAGCTAAGCTTATCGGAGTACAAGCTAAAGGGATTTTAACACAACCAAGCTTGGTATAATTATATTCTGGGCACTGGTACATGCGGGCTTTGTAGTAAAGCCCTTCTTCTGGAGTTGGAAGCTTTGCCAAGTTCCAAAGCCATGCAGCACAGTTCTAATTCCAGATGTCCATTTGATATATGCTTAATCACTGAAAGAGTTGGAATAACATACCTTGCAGTTCATTGGGTTATAAATGTACAGTCATGGCCAAAAGTTTTGAGAATGATACAAATATTAATTTTTACAAAGTCTACTGCTTCAGTTTTTATAATGGCAATTTGCATATACTCCAGAATGTTATAAAGAGTGATCAGCTTAACAGCAATTACTTGCAAAGTCAATATTTGCCTAGAAAATGAACTTTATCCCCCAAAACACATTTCAACATCATTGCAGCCCTGCCTTAAAAGGACCAGCTAACATCGTTTCAGTGATTGCTCCATTAACACAGGTGTGGGTGTTGATGAGGACAGGGCTGGAGATCAATCTGTCATGATTAAGTAAGAATGACACCACTGGACACTTTAAAAGGAGGCTGGTGCTTGGCATCATTGTTTCTCTTCTGTTAACCATGGTTATCTCTAAAGAAACACGTGCAGTCATCATTGCACTACACAAAAATGGCCTAACAGGGAAGAGTATCGCAGCTAGAAAGATTGCACCTCAGTCAACAATCTATCGCATCATCAAGAACCTCAAGGAGAGAGGTTCCATTGTTGCCAAAAAGGCTCCAGGGCGCCCAAGAAAGACCAGCAAGCGCCAGGACCGTCTCTTAAAAGTGTTTCAGCTGCGGGATCGGGCTACCAGCAGTCCAGAGCTTTCTCAGGAATGGCAGCAGGCAGGTGTGAGTGCATCTGCACGCACTGTGAGGCGGAGACTCTTGGAGCAAGGCCTGGTCTCAATGAGGGCAGCAAAGAAGCCACTTCTCTCCAGAAAAAACATCAGGGACAGACTGATATTCTGCAAAAGGTACAGGGAGTGGACTGCTGAGGACTGGGGTAAAGTCATTTTCTCTGATGAATCCCCTTTTCGATTGTTTGGGACATCTGGAAAACAGCTTATTCGGAGAAGACAAGGTGAGCGCTACCACCGGTCTTGTCTCATGCCAACTGTAAAGCATCCTGAAACCATTCATGTATGGGGTTGCTTCTCAGCCAAGGGAATCGGCTCTCTCACAGTCTTGCCTAAAAACACAGCCATGAATAAAGAATGGTACCAGAATGTCCTCCGAGAGCAACTTCTCCCAACCGTCCAAGAGCAGTTTGGCGATCAACAATGCCTTTTCCAGCATGATGGAGCACCTTGCCATAAAGCAAAGGTGATAACTAAATGGCTCAGTGAACAAAACATAGAGATTTTGGGTCCATGGCCTGGAAACTCCCCAGATCTTAATCCCATTGAGAACTTGTGGTCAATCATCAAGAGACGGGTGGACAAACAAAAACCTACAAATTCTGACAAAATGCAAGCATTGATTGTGCAAGAATGGACTGCTATCAGTCAGGATTTGGTCCAGAAGTTGATTGAGAGCATGCCAGGGAGAATTGCAGAGGTCCTGAAGAAGAAGGGTCAACACTGCAAATATTGACTTGCTGCATTAACTCATTCTAACTGTCAATATAAGCTTTTGTTACTCATAATATGATTGCAATTATATTTCTGTATGTGATAAAAACATCTGACAAACACACATAAAAACCAGAGGGCAGCAGATCATGTGAAAATAGAATATTTGTGTCATTCTCAAAACTTTTGGCCATGACTGTACAGCTCAGCGATGCACTACTGTGTGCTTCCAAGTTCATAGGAATGTGTACTGTCTGCAGCTAAAAAGTTGGCATTACCCAGAATATCTAAAATCAGATGCCCCCGACCCACATCTGTTAATATCTAATCACAATACGGTTCATAGCTGCTCAGACATGATTATAGAGAATTTCTGAGCATGCATTACCACACAGGCTTCTCTAAATGTAACAGTCCAAGCAAGGATGTTAATGCCACATTATTTCAGAAAACATAAGACCCAACCATCGAAACCTGATGCGTTAAGTTGTCTCAATCAGCACACTCCATTTAATTACAGGGTGTAGAAGAACACTGAGAGGGGGTGTACTGATTAGTGGGAATGGTTTTCTGCATCAAGAATGCATCTCAAGCCATGCTAATAAACAACTCCTGGTCTCCTGCATGTAATTAAGCTGCTACCTGCATAACAATTTCTCACATGTACGGCGATGCAATATTAAAACATTTCCAGACGTAAAGGTGATGCTCATTAAAGAATTTGCGCAAAAAAATGTTATTCTCTGTCCTGCTAGAAATGTACATGATGTAATCTGTAGTGAATGTCATTTTCTTACCAGTGTCTGTATTTGTGAGTTATATCTCCCTGATGTTTCTCATCTGTGTCATGTGACCAGCACTCAGACCTACCAACTGACACAGCATCTTATGTGTGGACAGGAAGTCTAATTCTCTATGCATTCCTATGGGAGCCTCACTCTGAGTCCCATAGGAGTGAATAGAGAAGTAACTGGCTTTCTGTCCTGTGTCAGTTGGAGGTCAGGGAGTTGGTCACATGACACAGCTGCAATTAGAATGGAGGAGATAGCTCACAGATACAGTCCCTGGTAAGAAGATTGCCTTCACTACACATTACATCATGCACCTTTCTAACAGGTCAGAGAGAAAAATTTTTGCGGGAGTTCTACTTTAACAATGCATGCAGAGATAGATACTGTCATTGCGTGTGCCTCCTCCATTGAGTCCATTTTCACCTACTGAAAATTGTGGCCAGAAAGAGGGTGCAAGTGGTTTGGCTTCCTGTTTGTTTGTTTTTTGTTTTTGTTTTTTTATACCTATCCTGTGGATAAGCTGCAAGTGTCCATTGTGGAACAAGTCCTTAACCACCTAACTGTTTTGCCTGAGTCCAGCTCGGGCAGTGTGAAAAGAAGCTAACTGGAAGGGGGGGAGGGCTGCTTTAGATGGTGATATCTCCTCAATGGTAGCAGGTAGAAACATGCAACTGGTCTTCTTTGAAAGCTGACAGTCCAGGCTTTCACACAAGACCAAAATGACAGCTAAAGTCCAGCAACAGAGGAGAAATCCCTGTTATAAATCAAGTCGGGAAAAATTGCAAGTAAAACCTGTTTATACTTTCACTTTCAGCTGCATTAACAGCATCCCGAATTTATCATTGATATCTTCCTCTATCCTGAACATATTGCTGTCATTGCTGGTATTGTCTGCTTTCAAACAAGACCAGTTGCATGTTTCTAGCTGCTACCATTCAGGAGGTAGCAGCATCTAAAGCAGCCCTCCCCCCTCCAGTTAGCTACTTTTCCCACTGCTGTAGCTGGACTCTGGCAAAACAGTTAGGGGGTTAAAGGGGTTTCCAAGATAAATAAAAATTCTGGAGGACCTGGAGGCATAGTATGGGCAGAAAGAGCTCTATGGGGGCATCTATAATCCAGCTGTGCCCATGTTCATGCACAGTTAATCCTATGTACAATAGTGGAAAGAAACCAGACCTTATAAACAAGCATCAAGCTGAGGTTCCTCTGAAAGGACTTGCCACCATGTCCTCCCCATGCTGCAAAGCAACGTATCAGCCACGGTAGCCCTTTCTTTAGTGCTGGTCAGCAGTCTGAGCTCATTTAAAAATCAGATTCCTAATAGCCATATGTGAAGACTTTCACTGTACTCGCTGTAGCGGGAATGAGCTGAAACCTAGCCTGATCTCCTGGAGCAGACTATCAACTAGTCAATGCATTAGGAAATACAACATTACCATTATACGTCAAAAGGTCAGGAAGCTGTCAATCTCACATTGTGGGTTCTAGTACTGCAGAACATGTAAACTTAGTACATACTGAAAAAAACACAAATAAACATACACACTCATAACAATGGCAGAACACACCACCACATCAATCATTTTTCAAAAAATCCTAGCTCTCTAGCCACTGGTGAAAGCCCAATCTTATTCCACAAATTCTAAGCAACCCTGGCAGGCAAATCCCCAGTCCTGGCCAGCATGATTCCTGATATGCAATGGTGCAATGAGATGCGCAAAACAAATCCGTAAGAAAAGCTGGAATATTTTGTCTGGCAGGAGACTGAAGAAATTCTTACATCCCTGCCTCCACCATTAGCATACTTACACTAACCAGCTCAGCAGGGACAATCATGCAAAATCCAGATCTTCTAATCCCTTAATCTGGACTAAACCCAAAACACTAATGGATTTGAAAAAAAACGAGGACTGCCGCTTTCCAGGCAAGGAGTTGTGAGAAATGGACAGGGCATAACTGGTACTGCGCTGGGGTCCTTTGAGCTTACAAGAAAAAATCTTATTAATTTGCATAAGGCTTAACAAGTACTGCCTCACGCAGGACAATTGTGCGGAGGATCGGCTTTATTTCTTTATCTGCAGATACACTTGCACATGGCCATGGATTTGCCATAAACCAGCTGCTGGCTACAACGCTGCAAGTGTTCCAAAAAAGGGAGTTCAAGAAGATCTGTCGCCAGCTGACAGGGCTATTTTTGAAAATCCTTCTATTCCCATGAAATAACTCTGGGCATCTTTTCTTACAACTCTGCATTGTGCTGTTCCTCTGTCATTACTCCTAGAAACGTGTGAATAAATTGACAAGTGGTTGTTACCAGTTGGGGCTGTTTCCCTGTATACTGACACTCCAATATGTGCTGCCAGATTTTGTAGGGGAATGGCAGACGGTGGGAATGTTAAAGGGAACCTGTCACCTCTATGTTGTCCTCACTGAGGGCAGCGTAGTGTAGCTAATTTCAGCAGTCTGTCACTTCTGGGCAGGCACTCAGTACTTGTAGGACTCTGCAGTGCACGCCAGCGACGAAAGGGAGATGAGGCTCACTGTAACTGCGACCTCACAAGGACAGGTTTCTTTCCTGCTACACATAGAAAAGTAACCCATCAATCATAGTCTGGAGACAGGGGAGGGTGGGGCCTACTACAAGCCTCATCCCCCTTGCAGCATTGGCGCATGCTGCTGGATGTGGCAAGTCCGTACTCTAAAAGTACTGACTGACAACCTACTGAAATCAAAGTCTAAAGCCTCATTCACATGTCAGTGTTTCACCGACGTGTGCTGTACATGTTCTCCACGGACAGCACACGTCCCCATTCATTTTAATGTGTGTATTCAGACAGCAGTGTTTAGGCACGGTCCTTGTTTTTAGCATGGATGCATGCTTTATTTTGTTCATGGTTCACGGATCATTAGGAAGAGATGCTTTGAAAATCATTTTTCAGCTGTTCAGTGTCAGTGAATCTCTCTCTCTCTATATATATATATATATATATATATATATATATATAATAAACCTCATGTCACACCTCCGACCAAAAGTGACCAGGAATTGGGAGAGAGGCTGCATTATTTGGTGGTGGGAACGTCTTCAGCCGCCATTTTAAAATCTGTCATATGTGTCCACCATTCTGCCAGGTACACATGTTTTAACAGTCTGAAAAACTGTAGGATTTGCCATTACAGGTGAGCCATACTAAATAGTGTATAACAGGGCTCTATCTTACAGTACTGAGTAGTATCATCACCTGCGGTTCTTCAAAGTGTTCGCATGGACTGCATTAAACGTTAATACATTGCTCTGCTGGATTTAGATCAAGCTGAACGCTCAAGGGGAGAGTCTTTTCTGCTACAACTCAGGCGGTATGCCCATTCTGCTACAGTTCGGGGGGCATGTCCTTTCTGTTACAGCTCCAAGACTGATATATCAAGTTTTTCCATTAGAAAAACCTGAGCAGTGCAGGTGTTACTACATACATAGACTGGCAGTGGTTACTGTACATGACTGGCAGCGCAGGGGTTACTACATATATTATATATGTACAGTAATAACACCTGCACTACCAGTCCATTTACAAGTAAACCCTGCTCTGCTGGTCTATATAGCCTAAGTATTTTATTTTTTTCCAATTTTATTAACAAAAATAAGAAAAGATACAAATCGAAAACCATCCATAGGGTTGAAAAAAATTGGAAGGCAATTTTCTATAAATTACAACAGTTTAAAGGGTGTGTCCAGACTTTGGCGTCACCCTGTATTTGTTATAAAGTAGTCCACCTGCGTATTTTGCTTTAACAAACTCTGCATAAATTAAAGGTGTTGGCCCATCTGGGACTTTGATGACATGTCCTAGAGATGTGCCATCAATGTCAAATAAGTAGGTACCATATGTAAGTCCCACCTCTAGGACCCGCAGCTATCTAGAGAGCGGGGCCCCTGAAGTGAAGGAGAGCACACCGCACATGCACAGTGTGCCCTTTGTTCATCACGAAGGGAGTTCCAGAAACAGTGAGCTACTATTTTCAGACCTCCCATAATGGTGGGAGGAGGGTGGTTGTGTATGTGCAGCCACACTCTGCTCACTACAGGGGTCCCGTTCTGGAGATAGGAAAGGATCCCACATGAGGTGCCTTTCGACATGTCAATGTCCTATATGGGAATACCCCTTTAATAGTACAAATATTAAAAAAAAAAAAAAAGCCTCTTTCTCCACTTTTACGCCAATACTCATGACTTACAAAACCTCCCCCCTGTATGTGTGCAAGAATATTGGACATTACCAGGTACAGAAAGTGCTACTCAGCTTTCCAAGGTGCCTGAATGTCAAACTTGTCTATATAGCCAGGAGAGATTCATCACCTTCTAGGCAAATTTGACATTCAGTGTTAGAAGCTTACATTACAATTTCATGGTGCAAGTAACCCAGCTTTCCCAATACTCCGCTTAGCTATTGACTTGATTTAGGAGTGAGGAGGATGATTTATCTTACAGGATTAGTATTCTGTAGTCTGAAATACAATTCCACGTGGTGGTAACCAAGCTTTCTCAGGATGCTGAAAAGGCAAATCTGCAAAACTTTGGTATAATTTAGGAGTGAGGGGGGATTTATTTTAGTAGATTGAGTATTCTGCAGTCTATTACAGCTCCATATGGTTGTAACCCAGCTTTTCCAGGGTCCTGAACGGCTGGTTGGTCTACCTATATGAAGGGATTAGTCATTATTATTCAGGGAAAGCTGGGTAACAACCTCTGCAGAGATGTAATGGAGGCCACACTTGGTGCACACATTCTGTATACACTACATCTATAAATATAGTATCAGGACAACCATGAGTATATAGTATCTATGTATTTTGGTCTCTAGCATACCTCTATTACCCAGCTTTCTAACGCTGCTGAAAGGGAAATCTGCACAGTTATGCAATGAAGGGAGGAATGGTCACTGTATAACTATGGCTTGTACTATGTATACATTACAGCTGGTACAATGTTGTTGCTACCAAATCTATTGTCTATTATTAATAACTAGGAGATTCCAACAAAATGGAAACTCTCCCTCTGTATACAAAATATCCAGACTAAACCCAGCCCCTTCCTCCTATACTTCCTAGTTCAAATGCACTAGCATCACAGGAGGTGAAGGAGGGGGATAGAAGACAAGGCTGCAGCCTGAGAGACCAATGCACTGCTTTTCTATTGCATATTTCAAAGTCTGCAATTGTGAAATCTGAGTGCAATTAAAGACAAATAAGGATATTACGTTATTTTTTGTTGGTTGTCTTTTTTAATGCTGGGTTTAGATTCCCCTTAAGGGTATGTTCACATGGCAGATATGCTGCAGTAACATCCGCAACTATCTCAGTCATTTGAAAGGGACTAGTAGAAATCCACGTCCATGCTGTAGGAACAGACACATGGAAGTGACATTCAGCTGCAGACAAATCTGCCAAGTAGAAAATATATCTTTAAGGCATTATCAGGGATGAGGTCTTTCTATCTTGGCAAGAAATGTGTTTCCATAAATTCATGCCAGTTGCCTTTAATTTAATATTCTGCGCCATTTGCCTGCAGGTTAGCTCATACTTGGCCTGCCCTCATAGACACATGCAATGCAAAGAGCTGGGCTCACAGAAGTGCTGGTCATTATATACAGTACTTGACGTGTTAAGATTGAGAAGCAGCAGACGGTCCTCGGGTAAAAAGAACTTTTATTTGTCTACATAAATTACAGTAAGTACACAAAAACCTCTTGAATCATTCAGAAAGGTCAAATCAACTTCTAACAGGCAAACAAAATAAAATGCTAAATGTAGAGCAGCTCTGGCCATTATAAGAGTGGATCAAATCGCGTGAGGGGAACATAGAATGCTAACTATAGTGAATGAGTGGGTGCAGTTAATCTGCTAATGTTTTATAAATTATAATAAGCTCTCCCGGGAACTACTGTAATTGATCCAGCCTCCGTTTCCCCATTCTGCATAATTGGTAAATGACAAGATGTCGGCAGGTAAAGCAAACCGGCATTTAAACAACTATACATAAAGCTGCAGATAAAACAATGCCCACTCTTTAGGGAATTCGGCAGAATCAAAGCAAACCCTCATTGATGTCTACGCCTTATTCCACTTGTGTATTTAAAAAAAAAAAAAAAAAAAAGGGTAACCTTTAAAAATGAAATTATACAGTCGCAGTAGAGTACAGTCATTACAGTAACATTTTCTAAGAGCTACAAGATCTAAAGAGACAGGCTACAAAAATTATTGCTCTAAGCTTGCAAGATCAGGCGTGAGGTAATGCACAGCCAAGACAATCCCTGCTTAGCAGTAACTTGCCAAGGGTAGAGATGGCACCCAAGTGTGGCTTGTTACTGTGGCATTAATAACTCTACATGGCAGATGATTCTGACTTCTCTCTTACTAAACAGAAGAGATAGGATTACGGATTGAGAGGCAATTAGGAATAATTCATTGCTCCTGCCCTGTGAAGTCACAACCTTTAACCTCAATGCAGCCTGGGGACTTATAAAGGTCTAATGATAACCCACCCTATAGGTTC
Source organism: Rhinella marina (assembly GCA_900303285.1). Classification (NCBI taxonomy): domain Eukaryota; kingdom Metazoa; phylum Chordata; class Amphibia; order Anura; family Bufonidae; genus Rhinella; species Rhinella marina. Next base: position 317,315 of record ONZH01006231.1, read on the forward strand.
CACTATAGCGTGATTGTCTACAAAGCTCATGTAACTCCGAGCAGTGTGCAGCTGAACAGATAAAAGACGTGTAGATGTAGGTGGAAATTAATCCCTAGGATCCACTGCTTTCTAGGAAATCCAGTAGCTACATTAACAAAAGGTCACCATGGAAGGCAACAATCTGTATACTGTGCAAGAACCCAAAAGGTCCATTTTCTTGCCCATACTACCATCATGGGGTGATACTTAAGAGATGCACAACATACACAGTAAGGAATGGCAGGATCTGGCTTCCAGTAGTCAGAATGAATTAAGGTTCACACTGAAGAAGGAAATCACCTTCATACAAAACCAACATTTCCAAAAGCCATCCACATTAATAGAGATGCATGATGGAAGGAGATGATACATATTATATATTGTCCATGCACATGCCTAAAGCCTTTGCAGGGTCAGGCATAACAGGGAACTGGTCTACTTATGGACAATCATCAGGGGAGTGAAGAAATTATTACAATGGCATGATTATAACATGGCATCATGTAAAGCAGATTTCATTTCTCATACTAGAGGGTTTTTTTTGCCTGCATCTCGCCTGAAAAAGCAGATTCTTCCTCTCTATGCAGTGCTAAACATGGCTCCTGTTTGAAGAAAAGGACTGCTGCCCACATAAGGAGTCCTCAGTGGTTCTGCTGCAGGATATCTACAAACGAGCTCACCCAGCCTATAGTATACCAAGCTGCTCCTTACTTGAGGGCTATAGTCTCCTCAATCCAAAAAAGGCTCAATACATCCATTAGTTACCTACGCCATTCTATAGAGCAATGGGACAAAGGGAAAGTGAACAGTATACAATGTGAACTCACCACTAAACCCAGTGAAGAGTAATGGTTACATGGGCTATGCTAGAAGGCTGTCTGTTGTGTGGAAAATGAGCACCATTTTCATAAACTTACTGTCTAGACAAAGAGCCAATACAGTAATGTTTAGTCATTTTTCCACAACACATGAAAAAAATGGCAAACCTGAATATGTATTGCAGTTTAAAATGTATTCCTAAAACCACAAGGTATAGAGACTATGGAAAAAAATGTATACATTATATATATATATATATATACACATACACACACACACACACACACACACACACACACACTATCAAGTCATTCAGGTCCCTCTGGTGGAGACAGTGTTAAACTGATCACCTTCTCCAGCAGACACTTCCATGGTGTAACAGCAACTGAAAGTTCATCTCTTAAGACCTGCAACAAATGGTTTCTTTCTTAAAAAGGATTATATAACAACTGACCAGACCTCAATACTGTACTCCTTACTGTATGAGGGAGGACTGACATCTGTACCTTTCCATATGGACTGGAGGAGAAACCGTAGCACCAATGCGGAAGTGAACTGTAGGAAGCCAAGTTCTTTACATGTTCTGGACAGTCCTAATCAGATTACAGTGAACTATCAGTAAGGAAACCTTTAAAATCTCCCCACTATTTACTTCTCTTTCCCCTAATAATTTGGAAATTCTGTCCACTATAACCGGACTTTAAAAATAATTACAAATTTAATCTTTCCTCAGGGCTTCTGGAGCCCGAGAGGGTGGGGGGTGAGCAGGTTTCTACTTTCCAACTATTACAAGACGACTTGAGAAAAGGTTGAAAGTGTTCAGCTGTACTTGATATTAATCTGAATTCCTGCAAGAAACCCTCAGAGAGGCAATGTAAAAGGTCAGATTTAAGAAGAAAATCGATGTATTGCTGGGAAAGCAAGAACATAAACAAAGTCTCTGCAAATACTGCAGATGTGGTAAGCACCGAAAACTTCACTGGGACATTAAAGCAAGCGTCATAATCACTGAAGATCAATAGAAATGTGAGGGCAATCTAACTTGTTACGAGCCATGGAACTTACCAACGTGAAGTTGAGTAGTGCAGGAGCATTGCAGAACCCTCGTGGACCAGGGGTAGGTGAAGATGTTCTTTGCTTCCTTCAATCGTTGCACCTCCACCTGACGAGGAGTGGAATACAGCAGGCATTTCCTTACAGACGCACATAGGGGGAGACAGTAATATAGGAGAAGATGCTGCTTCTCAAGGCTAGCTCCACAGCAATAAGCCAGTGTGATTCACAGGTTGACTTGATGAGTGTGTGAAGGAACAGGTCACAGATTGGAAAGCCAGCCTCCTCAGCTCTGCAGTTCTGCAGATCCTACATGTCACTCAACACCACCACCCAGTCTGTAGTACAAGGGTTAAACATTCTGGCTGGTAGCTAGGATATGGTACAGCGCTAGCTTTAGCAGGCATGAACCATTCCTTTTACTACCAAAGACATCCCCCACCCCAGCACTCCGGTGAATCCGTGCTGCTTCTGATTGTTTCTCCCAACTTGGGGGTGTGAATACAGTGAGCTGAGAGACAGGGGTAGAAGGGTGGGAAGCGGACCAGGGGGTGAAGATTACCCCTGCCGTCAAAGGGAAGCAAAGTCAGCAATTGGCGTTGATGACGCTGCACAGGCAGAACAACCAATCACATCCTTCCTGCCGCTGGCAGCTGAAACCTCATTTCTGCATTTATCCCAGTGCAGGCAAAGGCAAGGATGGAACGCAGACCAAGAGAAGAGGAAAAAAGAATCTGAGAAAAAAAAAAAAAACGCACTGCACTTGAGAAGCATCATTAACGGATTTCACTGAAAAGGAACCAGGACAGCATCAGCCTCTGCAAGCTGTGGACTCTTAAAACTCTCACTGCCAGCTCTCTTTTAATAACTCCTCTTAGATACAGAGAAAGAAAAAGATAAGGGGGAAGGGAATGTGAAACAGCCAATGCAACTTAGCTGGAAGCTTTGAGCATTAACCCCTAGAGGGAAAGAAAAAAAAGAGGAGTGGGAGGGGAGCTGTGTGAATACATAGGAGCACTGCATCACGCTAATGTTCAGCTCAGAACAGTATGCGTCAGCAGTACATCCACGTTCTGACTGAAGGACGAAAGGATGAGAGAGCAGCCTGGCTGGTTGGCTGCTGTTTCCAACACCAAGCAAACAGGGAGAGAGGAGGACTATTAGCAGAGAAAAATGCTACGGGGCTCTGATACCGCTGCCTCCCCTGCTGCCTGCTCTCCTGCTGCTACCACCACTGGTCAAGAAATTCAAGGCAAAACGAGGAGAACCCCTCAACTCACTACCTCACAACAAAAGGAGCTACAGTGGGATTTCCACGAGGCAGGAGAAGAAGAAAGGCTGTGAAACCTGTCCCTTCTTCGGACCAATCTCAAATCAAGGGCTCAAGCACCGAGGTGTGTGTTTGTGTGTGGTTTCCTCTCCAGCATACTTTCTATCATCCTTTCCACAAAACTGCCCCCTCTTCGCTTGCTTTCCTTTGAGATATTAATGGATTATTGCTAAGTGTGCAAGGGGCAGGCTGCAGCTGCTGCATCCACAGCTTGGAAAGCAAAGCTAGTTTGAAAAAAAAAAAGCCAGCAAGGAGAGAGGAGGAAAAAAAAAAAAACAGTCAATGCCTGCAATGTGCTGCCTTTCTCTTTGTACAAATCAGAATCCTGCAGACAGCCTGTGTATCTAAGGAATATCCATGGAAAATTAGACTGAGCAACTGAAAGCATCGCTCAAAGCAAATACAGAGGATTTCAAATATTTGGGATTGTTAACCATTCTTTGCTTCCTTTTTTTTTTTTCAACCAACCGATACCTGGTCTCCAGTTTCTCTCAGAAATGGATTATCGTCAGTCTTCTGGCAGAGACAGCAGTGGAATCAAAGGACGAATAGCTGAACTGCAAAAGGCACCAGTCCCGGGGGAGCAACAGAATGATGCACCTGCATAGCCAAGTGGGCCTCACTCCCTTGTTGCATTTCTCTTAAGGTTATTTTTCTTTTTACCCTTTCTTGCATTGGGATTTATTTAAGGAGCCATTTTGTCTTAATATTTATATCAACTCCATCATCCAGAAGCCTGGCTAATAAAATTAAGGAATTTATGGAAGGACTGATCATCCAGCTCTCTGGAGGTGGGCATTGGCATGAGGAATCTGAAATGTTCTTTCCCTAGGTATATAACATTTTGCTTTTCTGTCTTTTCGATGCATTATAAGTTGATGTTTTTAGCAAAAGGCTAACTGCTTCATTATCTAGCACCCCCACCTTTGTTGACCACCACTCCCACCAGTGTGTAGATGGAAAAGGGAATTTGTAGCCTCCTGAAGCCTGGGTAGGGCCACGTTCTCGTTTCCATCCCAAATCCCAGACGATGGTGAATTATGAACGTGCCACATCATGAATTTCTTGTGGCTGGTAACTGTGCACCATACCTGGAAGGCCGTCCTGTTTTCTGTAATCTACCTCATGGTGCAAGTGTGGATCCCATGTGCAGCATTTTCAGGGCAACAAAACTGCCCTTCAGTTTGCTCCTGTAGTAATCAGTTTAGCAAGGTTGTTTGTACGCGCCGTGGCCTCACAGAAGTACCCCAAGGTATCCCATCTAACACAAGGTACCTCAATCTCATGGAAAACAATATCCACATGATCCAAGCTGACACGTTTAGACATCTCCACCATTTAGAAGTTCTACAACTTGGTAGAAATATTATCCGACAAATAGAGGTTGGGGCTTTTAACGGGTTGGCTAGCCTCAATACTTTGGAGTTGTTTGACAACAGGTTGACTGTAATACCTAGTGGGGCATTTGAGTATCTTTCTAAACTGAGAGAATTGTGGCTCAGGAATAATCCCATTGAGAGCATCCCATCCTATGCTTTCAACAGAGTTCCCTCCCTTATGCGCCTGGATCTAGGAGAACTGAAAAAGTTGGAATACATTTCTGAGGGAGCATTTGAGGGATTGTACAATCTTAAGTATCTTAACCTTGGAATGTGTAATATAAGAGACATGCCAAACCTCACACCCTTGATTGGACTAGAGGAACTAGAGATCTCTGGAAACAACTTTCCCGAAATCAAACCAGGATCGTTCCATGGATTAAGAGCACTAAAAAAGCTATGGATTATGAACTCTCAGATAAATAATATAGAGCGCAATGCTTTTGATGACCTGACATCTTTAGTAGAATTAAACCTGGCCCATAACAACTTATCCTCCCTTCCACATGACCTTTTTGCCCATTTGAGATATTTGGTGGAATTGCACTTGCACCACAATCCATGGGACTGTGACTGTGATGTTCTTTGGCTCTCCTCGTGGCTCAGAGAATATATTCCAACCAACTCCACGTGCTGTGGTCGCTGTCATTCCCCACCGCACATGAAGGGGAAGTACGTGGTTGAGGTGGACCACTCATCGTTCCAGTGCTCAGCCCCTTTTATTATGGACGCTCCTAGGGATTTAAATATCTCAGAAGGAAGAGTGGCGGAACTCAAATGTAGAACTTCAGCAATGTCGTCTGTTAGGTGGCTGCTACCTAATGGTACTGTGCTGAGCCACGCTTCCAACCATCCACGAATCTCTATACTAAACGATGGAACATTAAACTTCTCACACGTACTGCTTACAGACACTGGAGTTTACACTTGCATGGTTACTAACGTGGCGGGAAACTCTAATGCTTCGGCCTATCTCAATGTCAGTACTGCAGAGCTCAACACTTCCAACTACAGTTTCTTCACTACAGTCACTGTGGAGACTACAGATATGGCTCCTGAAGACATCTCAATGATAATCAAGCCAGTGCCAACCACTTCCACTGGGTATCAGCCAGCATATACCACTACCACCACAGTGCTCGTCCAAACCACCAAAATGCCAAAACAGGTGGCAGTTCCAACTTTAGACACTGGAGACAAAACACAAACTAGCTTGGATGAGGTAATGAAGACCACTAAAATAATCATTGGTTGCTTTGTGGCAGTCACACTTTTGGCAGCCGCCATGTTAATTGTGTTTTACAAACTAAGAAAGCGGCATCAACAAAGAAGCACTGTAGCAGCTGCACGAACTGTCGAGATAATTCAAGTGGATGAGGACATCCCAAGTGGGAGTCCAACAGGAATATCAGGTGAGGGGCCAGTAGTTTTGCCAACCATTCACGACCATATGAACTATAACACCTACAAGCCAGCACACCATGGGGCCCATTGGACGGCTAACAGTATCGGTAATTCTCTACACTCCACAATTACAACTATCTCTGAACCTTATATAATTCAGACCCACACAAAAGAGAAGGTACAGGAAACTCAAATATGACTTTTTTCAAATTAAAATGCAATAGAATGCACAAAAAGACATCAACTTTTGTACAGAAAGAGAGAGAGACACTTTTGTTTTCTTGTAAATGCTTATATATTAAATCTATGGGCTGATGACAGAAACAGATTATATTAAAATTTAAAAAAATATTTTCTAACTTGTAAGTTCTATTTAAGAAGAGTTATGATGGTTAGGCAGAAAAATATATAAGATATGCTGATAATGTGCCATAATGACTAAAATGCAAGGCTTAGCCCTGTTTTAATCAGAAAGCAAAACGATGAGATGTCCATGAATGCAATCTGCTGTTTTTCACAGAAAACAAAAACGCTGCTCAATACAGGAGCAACACCCCATTTCTAAGGAGAATTCTTTTGTTAAGAAGTCCCAGACCAATCTTTGCAGGTTTATCTTATTAAAAAAGAGGAAAATGCACCACAAATTTGTACTGTGCCAAATGTTAAAAAAATTAAATGCAATAAAAAAAATCTTTTTTGAAGACTGAGGGAAATAATCTATTTTGTTATAGTATATATAGTCATATCTATTATTTTTCATAGACGGAACGGGGGGGGGGGGGGGGGTATCGAGCGAGAGGTGTCTAGTTTTGGTTGCCCAAGACTGTAAAAACACCGACGAAAAAGGGTTACGAAAAATAACTGGGTGGAGGGCAGTCTGTTCTGCTTTGATATATACAACTATGGCAAAGCCACGATGCAGGATGCTAAAAAAGCTGGCGCATCTTTCCACTCTGCACCAAACTCCTGCAGATCTAATTAACCCTTTGCCAGGCTACTTAGGTTTGTGGATGAGCAAACAAATTGTATTAACCGTGCAAAAGCAAAAAGGTTACTTAGGCACCATTGTCAACAGTCTGCAGCACGCAAAGGGTTAAGATTTTTATTTTATTTTTTCTAATTGCTTGACTCAGCGTGGTGTAAAAGGATAGGATACCATTTCTAGCGTATGGCCTCTGTTGACATTTTACTGCCACAAAAGCAAAATCTGCATTATGCAAGATCATCTGAGCTCAGTGCAACATGCAATGCATCTCAACCTGTGACTCGCTGACAGGTAAATGTGTTATTTTTTTATGACATCAAAATGGCAAGAATACTGAGAAATGACTGCATGATCAGAAAGGGGACTGCAGCTGTACAGATTGCAGGCAAAGGTGTGTTTGTAGAGATATTATATTTATGTATATGCTTTCCCCATAAAGGAGAGTCTGTAATTCAATCTGCAGCTCAGGGTGCTGCAGGCCTAATCATACGGTACAGGGTGTTACGGAGGCTTTAAATATTGCAGATAAAAATCCTAGCAACCGGAAATGGGGTAGAACGACTTTGCTTCTCTCACTCTTTCTGCATTGATTAAAAACATCTCCATTTATCACCATGGTGAAAAATGTATTGCTTAAACTGTAATGTTTCAAGGAGGAAGCATGGCTATAAGACCCATTCCCCTGGCACAGTGGGCATGTCATGCAATATGTAACTGTGTTCGAGTTGAATGTATCTATGCAGCTCTTTCAAATGTATGAAATATAATTTTATGAAAAACTTGAATATGGACAATAACATCTGTTCCTGAAAGTTCATCGCCAAGTTGTGGTATGTTGACGTTTGACAGATATTATAGAATGATATTCTGACATGGAGCACAAACCATTATTAAATTGTCAAATATTCTCATAGTTTCTCCTTGAAGTGAAGAAATTGCCTACAAGGTCATGCTAAGTTCTTGAGAAGACCACAGTGTGTGGCATCCCTCTCTCCAGCTCAGAGATGTCACCTCTGAGTAACTACCATTCATACGTGCTGTGTCCTTTCTAATGCACTTGTCTCTGGCTCAGTATATTGGGAATTTTAGAATTTGGAAGATAGTCATATGCTGCTGGATAATGTGATGAAGTCCATGAGGGTCCAATGCACCAAGTCACAATATGCATTTGAGATTAGGCAGCTTATGAAATTTTCATTTTGCAATGGTGAATTGCAGCATATTTGGCAGTAGCTTATATGCAGCTGCCAGGTTTCAGACACAGGATACATTATTGGTATGCAGAGGATAAAGGGCAACAGGGTTAAAAAAATACTGCTTGCAGAAGCCGGTCTCCAAAAATGTGTCACTCATTTCAGTGGCCTATGAGCCTTGCTCATTCACTATGTTTAATGGAACTGTAGGCAGTAAGCATGTAGTGGCACTCATTTCAACAGTATAGCATCATGCCAATTGGGCAGGTTGCCTGCATTCTACTAAAGCAGGGATCAGCAACATTCAGCACTCCAGCTGTTCGGAAACTACAACTCCCAGAATGCTCCAGTCACTTCTATGGGAGCTAGAAGAACAGTTCAGCATGTTTGCATGCTGGGAGTTGTAGTTTCACAGCAGCTGGAGTGCCGAAGGTTGCTGATCCCTGTGCTTAAGAGTGTTCAAAAGGCCAATGACAGGCAAGTATCAGGGTTTCAATCTTACATTGATTGGACAACCACACAGACCAGGTCTGTAATAGTGGATTTTGATGGAGGGTTTTTTAGCAAAAGGAAAAAGTGGATCTTAAAAGGAGAGAAATCATAATGGAGACTTCTTGTTTTACCATTTTAGGGTCGACAACTTGCCTTTAAGCAAAACAAGTAGTCAATACCAGAAACAGCATAGTGTGATTCTGGCCTAGCAGGTAATAAGATTTTCCAGGGGACAATCAATTGTTTTCCAATAGGCTTGCCAATGAAGACTCCCATTAGCCTCTAGACCACAATTAGAGACGAATCTGTCCGCTTTCTAACAAAAATAGAGCCTCATCTGTCCACCGGTTATATGCGGTATTGCAGCTCAGACATTAACTTCAATTCAGCTGAGCTGCCAGACCAGACGCTACCCATGGGCAGATATGGTACGCCTTCTGAAAGAAATCAGCCAGATTTTTTCTTATCTTGTACAATCCCTTCAATGGTATTAGGGAAGAAGCAATTAGGAAAGAATTTTGGAGGTATTCCCAATTCAAAATACACTAGGAAAAAGGAAATTGGCCATACAGTGGTTTTGTCATGCCAGTTAGAGAAGTACACGTACTAGCACTTACATAATAAGTAAGCCGTAAACCCAACTATCTTCTGCACAATATAATGGCGGACAAAGATCCACTTTCTACAGCATTCACTTACATCTGCAGTTTAATGCTTTATAGTTTCTTGCCTTCACTTTTTTTTTTTTTGTTTTTAAGACGCAGATGAACAAGGTTCTTCCATCTAGTAAATGAATAGGGGAATAAGTAAATCTGTAACTTCACTTTCTGTATGTGCTAAGTGTAAGCGCCTCCCGCCCAGTATGAGCCAGGTGTTGTGGAGGCATGGCACATGATACAACCCAAATGACTAGAATCTAAAAACATGCCAGAGGTACCGATCATACCATTACTGATGTTGTAGGATTAAAAAACTATATCTGAAAATAAAGCCCAGCAGAAATAATCCCCATACTCCATCACTAGGTGCACTGTTTTTGAATGGCAAATAACATTTTTATATTAACCACTTCCAGTCTGCCCATTGACTATAAACGTCCTGGTAGTGGATCTCTATCTCTGAATGGACGTTTTAAAACGTCCTTGAGCTTTGCCCCCTGTGTGCAGCACCTGTACATAGAAGCTCCATGACTCAGCTGCCTCCTGACAGCCAAGAACATGGAGCTTTAACCTGAGACCTTTTTTCCTGGTCTCCAGGCTTTTGATCACTCTGACAAGCTGTCAAAGCCATCACAAATGCTTGTACTATCTCCCTCTCATTACTGCAGGTCACAGAGCAGTTTACAACCACATATTGGGTGTTTTTGCAAACTTCAGAATCAGGAAAATAAATATTCAGGTTTGATTTGCGGTTTACCCTTGCTATCGTATAGGAAAAATGAATTAAGAATTGAAAATCTGCAAAAGAGATATATTTATTTTTAAATTTCACCTTCCTTCTGTTTTAATTCTTGTGGGAAATCTAAAGGGTTAAGCTTCGTAAAAATCAGTTTGGATTACATTGGGGGCTGTAGTTTCTAAAATATGTTCATTTATGGGAGGTTTCTATTATTTAAGCCCCTCAAAGTCACTTTAGAACTGCAAAGGTCCTTTAAAATTAACTATTGGAAATTTTCATGAAAATCTTAAAAATTACATCTAAAATTAGAAGCCTTCTAACGTCCTAAAAAATAAAATTACATTTCCAAAATTATGCCGACAAAGTGGACATATGGTGAATGTTCATTAATAACAATTGTATTAGATATCCCTATGCAACTTAAAAGCAGAGAAATTTATATTTAAAAAATTGTGTTTTTTTTCAAAATTTTAAGTAAATTTTGGATTTTTTATAAATAAAGGTAAAATATATTGACTCAAATTTACCATTTACACAAAGTACAATGTGTCACAAGAAAACAGTCTATGAATGGCTTGGATAAGTAAAAGCGTTCCAAAATTATTACCACATAAAGTGACACATGTCAGATTTGCAAAATTAGGCCTAGTCAGGAAGGGGGTAAATGGCCCGGATGGGAAGTGGTTAAACTATAAAAACACCAGAAAAGTGTTCATTCCACAGAGCCATACAACGGATGCAAATTTCTATATAGCATACTGCCATAACATGTCAAAATGATGTGCTGTTCACATCTAGGTTGTTGCAGAAGCATTAATTTCATAGGAAAAAAACAGCACTGCATGCAACACCATTTTTCCCCTCAAAATGACTGACATAGCTGGAAGCTGACTGACCCCATCATAAGACAATGTGGTCTGCCAGGTGCCACTGGTATCCATGCATCCATTCTGCAGCCTATTCCTGCTGTAATTTAGAAGCTCCAGCGCACATGTGATCCAAGCCTACACCAAAATATTCAAGAGCATTCCTCATTAGTCAGGGTATGAATCTCACAGAGCACATTAAAAACTGCGACATTGGCCAAAGGCATTTTCTAGTGTGCACGTTTTCAATAAAAGCCTGTCCAATCAATAACACATACAGAGTAAAAAAAGATTTGTTCCTTATGGCCTCCCCCTTATCCCAGTCCATGGGACAGAATACAACATGTGAAACATGGTTGGGAATATCCTATGGCGGAGCACTAAAAAAAAAATAAAGTTCCCATGTGTGCTAGTTAAAAAAGGAAGCACACTGATCATGTGAATAGTCATGTAAGCTAAGGCCAACAAAAAAAGGTACAGGACGTAGCCATACATCATTTAAGAGATGCTAGCTTTTGCATGTAACGTGACATCATGATTTATTATTTTAAAAAAAATGTTATTGCATCATAAAATACAAAACTAAGCAGGCACTTTAAAACACCATGGGGGACACGTATGAAAACAAGTGAAAAGTGGCGCCAGAAGGAACTACGCTGCTTTTCTGTTGCGGATTAGCTATCAATGCAGTTGGCTATGTACCCAAACTGGTGCATAGCCAACTGCATTGATAGCTATTCCTTCATGGTTGTCACCACCTGACTACAACTTCCAAGTATTCCTTGTTTTATATGTTGTAAGCAATTCAAATGATAGGCTCTGGTCCTGATGAGCCAAAATGAGCGCCTCTCCTCTACACTGTCCTCGGTATAGTTCCAGGGTCTGCTGGGGTCTTCCTCCGCTTCCTCTACCACCTCATCCTCCATCTCCTCCTGTGATTGAGAGTTTAATATATCAGAAGACTACTAGAACATTCTTCTTTAATAGATAGAGTTGTCTGTTCAGGACACCAAACTATTAGCCACAGCAGAGTGGTTACTAAGGTTGTCTCCCACTCTGAGTCCCATGGACACCTCACCAACTTGATAGGACACCGTGTAATACCCCATTTCTCCTGTGATGGCACTGTAGGGAGATTTAGCACTTAGTTCTCACAGAGATTACAGCAGATTACTGGGTGCCTCAGAAACTGCTTGCCCTGGGATAAACCAATCAAATGGCTATTCTAACTAAAGAAGTTCTAAGCACACTTCACAGTACACCAAGTAAGAAGAGAGAAGGGTTCTCAAATTGTGGCTGACTGCCAGAGACATCTCAGAAGGAGTAGGGGAGGGCCCCTCTGGGGGACTAAAACATGGTTGAAATTATGGCCATTGACTACCAGAAACACTGTACACAGTTTCAATAGCAGTCAAGTTTTCATTTTCATGGCTAGATGGAAATGAATTGTGTTTCCATAAGCCATAAACAGCATATTGAACTGGATGCCCGTTGATTAAAAGGATTTGGCATTATACAATGCCATGACAGCGCGTGTACTGTGGGCCTCATTACTGAATTACTATTAATTTACTAGTAATGAGAGGAATTACTATTAAATAGGATTATCTTGATACAAAAGGTATTATTTAGAAAACTAAGGCCTCATGCACACGGCCGTGGCCCGTATTCACTTGAATGGGTCTGGATCCGCTGTGGAAAGTGCCTGTGCATTGGGGTCCACAAATTGCAGCCCCAATGCATGGAACGGCCGAGAAACAGTCGTGTGCATGAGGCCTAAGGCTGAGATTTGATCTTGCCCGCCTATTAATATCAGAAACATATTCTAAAGGGTTATATTTTCTCTCCTTTTATGATCCTCTCCTGATTTTTGACTTTCAAAACAGCATCAGGAAACTTGACCTTGGGGATGTACCCTAATTGCAATTTATAAAAAAAAGACAATAGATGACGATTTTGCTGCACCAATGAATCCTAAAAAAAATTAAAAAAAAAAAAAAAAAAAAGGAAACATTGTTTTTAAAGTTGTGAAAGTGTTAACGGCTCATAGCTCAGTGACAAGAACAGCTTAAATAATATATAAGAACCGCCTTGGAAATGTTTGTAAGCTATGCACGCCAAGGCTAGGGACTTGTTTCTCGGTATCCTGGCTCTGATGTAGTCCTGGGTTTTTATTTCATTCCAATTAACTCCCTCCTGTCCATAAAGTCAGATCCCAGGTTAAAAAGAGCCATTCCTTTTTAACCAGCACACACTCGGACCTCCCTTGTTTAATGCAGTGGATAAGCTCAGTTCCAGGATCTTGTATCTAGTAATTGTCAGTATATTGCTGTGTCAATAATTAGGGCTGGAGAACAATGTCTTTACTGTTTTGCTCCCAGCAATTGCTCTACACTGCTTGCATTTTCTTATTTTCAGGAGGATGTTGCAGTAGTCTATGACCAGTTTGACCTTGAAGGCCACAACATGATGTGAAAGATGTTAATTGGCCACTTGTAGGGATGTAAAACTGGTACCACATACTACTGCAGGCTCTTGGACTTCTAGCTGGAAATGTACCAATACAAGTGATACTTACTGGTATTGATCAAACTACAATCTGAAAAATGCAGGCCAGCGGTGAAGACATTAGTCTGCTCCATCCCTTAGATACTAGTACATTTCAAAAAGCTTCTGCCAATATAATACTATTTGATACATTGTCATTAGAATGCAGAAATATACAGATTTACCACTCAGGCTAGAAATTTGTATATCATTTCTTATTGCCTATTGGTATAAATCCTGCACCATCTATGACCATCTTAAAATGAACCTTCTGGAAAAAACTGATACTTGTTAATTGTGCAGAACCTGAGGGTGCAGTGCATAGCACAGATACAAAGACCACCGGAGAGAATCCCAAGGTATACCACACTATGAGGACCTCCACACCAGCGTTTTTTTTTTAGGAGCTGCTAGTCCTGTGTCTTTAGAGAGGAAACCTATAAACTTTACCGGCAGAGCAATAGGGCCTCTCATCCCACAAAAGGTTTGAAAAACGATTCTACACCAACCTGTTAACCATCAGGGCTGTGGAGTCGGTAAGCCAAAGCCCCGATTTCAACTCCTCAATTTCCCCCGATTTCGACTCCCTCATACATGGAGCATGTTTAAGTGATAACTTTAAACAAACTTTGCATAAATCAATAGTACAGAGATGTCATGACAAAAAGAGTTTGTAATTTATGTTTTACTAGATATCTTTACTCTGAACTTTCAGTATCAGGCTTCTCTGGGTACAGCTCACTAAGAGCCTGATGTATGAAAGACTTTCTCTGTTGCCCATAGCAACCAATCAGAGCTCCCCTTTCATTTCTCCAGAACATTTTATGAAATGAAAGGGGAGCTCTAATTGGTTTCTATGGGCAACAAAGAAAATTCTACACCTAGACAGTTTTCATACATAAAGCCCTAGTGTTTTGCAATAGCAGCATATAGAAGCCATCAGATCAGCTAACCTCTCCAAACATGAACTCAGAGGAAAGCATACCAAGAGAACATGCACAAGTGATTTATGCACAGTTTATTGAAAGTTTAGATATACTAAAAAGTACTTGCCTTCTCAGCACATTGATTCACTGGCTGACAGGTAGTTTGCACTCACTATGTCTCCTCAGGCCTTGGGGGGGGGGGGTCTCCAGCAGTTATTAGCATATATACTTACTCTGACAGAGCAGGAGGTTGTGATCTCTAACACAATTACAGGAAAAGCCATCCTTCTCAGTCCTCACAACACACTTTGCTTACTGAAGGTAATCACTCAGAGCTCAGTCGCATCATTCCGTGGGGGGTGAGGTCACTCCTGCTCTCAGCCAATCAGATAACAGTCTTAATGATCTGTAGGTTACCATAGAAACCTGTGTACAGTGAGACCTGCTGGTCTATAGTTCATGACTAAAGTAAAATCTACTGACCACTGTATTTAGAAAATGTCTTCTTTTAACTGCCCCTTTATTTAGAAAGCTAATCTTTGTTACTAGTGAGAAAACCTCTTTAATCCTGTTTTCTCTAGTAGCTCTGAGATGAGTGCAGCCATTCCTTCCCAGTGCCTTTTTCCTCTGATCTGTAGGAGAGGAGTTTCACTTCTGAGCATCTACATAAAGGTCAGCACACAGTCATCTCAACTAAAAGCCTAGATCTTTAGATCAGGAATAGAACAGACATTTATAGGACATTTCATCATTTTCCCAAATTCTTATGAAAATATATTCAGCACATACTGTACTGAACTAAATGGACCAATTTATTATATTATATATTTTAGGAGTCAAAGTCGGTCCATTTTATACCGACTCCGACTCCACAGCCCTGTTAACTACGGTTAAAGTTCGGCACATGAAGCAGTGGTTTGACGTGACAATTCTTCCAAAATTTTTCATGCAGTAATTAACATGATTTATTTTTTTTCCCCATGGACTTTTATGGAAAACTTTCTGCATGCTTCCTTATGAAACTGGACGCAGAACTTTCTCCACTTCCAGATAAAGTGCCAAATAGAAAATTTTATTCAAATTCCAAACTCACCCTAGACATAAATGAATTCATAGAAACATACAACTCTGTTGGGGTCATTTATTAAGACTGGCATTTTAGACACTGGTCTTAATACCCCTTTGCTGGCGCATGATGTGCCTAATTTATGTAGGAACATCCACCACCGACACCTAACAGATTTAGCTAATTTTCTAGGCCAAAAACTAGCGTACAAAATTATACGAGACAGGCCTGCCAGCCCACCCTCTTCCCTGCTCACTTTTTTTTCTTTTAAGAATTGGCTTACGTAGAGTGGAAAGGGAATAAGTCATAGATTTGGCCACAGATCCCCTTTGCGACCAAATCTGAGACAGATATAAGCCAAAAAGCAGAGTATATCTAATCATAAGTGACCCCCTGTGCGTCCATCCATTTTAGTAAATCTCCAAGTGTCAAAATGGGCTTATATTAGTAAATTGGAGGTTACCATCTATATCCAGGAATTTTTTTTCCTTTCTCAAACTTGAAATATTTTTGCTTTTTTGTTGTGGGAATTTTCATAAAGCTGAACAGGATTGGAGCCATATTGATTGCCAATTTTGTATTGGTTTCTTCAAGGAGTTCTCCTTCTCATATGGCCCAGCAGAGTTCAGAGGTCCAAAAAAAAATAAAAATAAA
The DNA here is from genome assembly GCA_900303285.1 of Rhinella marina. Taxonomy (NCBI): domain Eukaryota; kingdom Metazoa; phylum Chordata; class Amphibia; order Anura; family Bufonidae; genus Rhinella; species Rhinella marina. The sequence goes on from ONZH01006231.1 coordinate 333,448, forward strand.
AAAAGACCTCTTTTCAGTGGTCCTGTCACAGCACCAAGCTCCTTTCTCCTCTGATTTCCATTCCTGCTGGACCAGAAGTATGAAAATGCCACCTACACGTCATGTCTGTTGGCTGCCTCTATATGCTACTGATGAAGCCACTGATTGGCCAGCAGCAGTAATGAATGTGTAGATGGAACGCCACACTTCTGGTACAGTGGGACAGCACCGGAAACTGCGCTCGAGACATTTTTATTTATTTTTTTAAACCCCTGCAAGCTGTCTGGCCATAAGAAGAGGGTTTTCCAGTCTAGGAGAACTCGTGTAACAGAGTTCCTAGGCCCCAATGAAAAATCCGTACCACGGGCACCCAACATTTATTATGCTGCTACATTTTTTTTGTGCACCATGGCTCAAATGCAGTCGTTACCTCTGCATCTCAATTTTGCAAAGAAATTGCCATCAGAAAGACGAAAGTCAATATCCATAAGTAAAAATCAATTACCACGCTTCTCATACATATAGCTGGTCATTTTGTAATCTGAGTGGGGAAATTCTCTAAGCTTCAGGACATAGGAGAGCATGGAATGGTTGAGACTCGTGTTGATAAAATCATAGAAAGATTGCTTCATGACTCTGATGGTGGTGTGGGCACCATCTGAAATATCAGGATAGCATAATGCAGGCAGACAACTGCATGGTATACTTATGGTACATCATGTATTTACTTGGAACACTTTCAAGAGACAACACACGGTATATTATACATATATTCTGGTTACGAAGGTATTGATTAGTTTCATAGAATACTGCTGTAAACAAAAACCTTAGGGGTATTATACAATGGAAATTAAGCTTCTGTCCCTCTGAATTGGGCACATGTAAACTTGCACAGCACATAAGATTTTACCTGGTTCCAGAGTAACTCTTCAAATTATCTAGCTTAAAATAGGGTTAAAGGCCATGGCTCAAAATGCGTTACACATGTTTCTAACTGAAAATTTCATATAGCATTCAGGTGGATTATTAAAAGGCTTAATAAGCATTATCTATACATAAAATGCAATTTTAATCATAAAATTGGCATAAAACGTATATATTCACAGGAACATCTCTGCAAAGATTTAAAGGAATTACAATTTATGCCATCTATGCAGCTTTTTATTCCTCTTCCTTCCTAAAGCATGACAAATCTTAAACCCTCATTTCTCAGTCTCATTCAGCTGCTACAAATTGTATCACAAGCCATATATTCTCTTAAAGAGTTTGTTGCCAGAAGGCCTACAACTCACTGTACTACAATGTACTGCAGGACTACTTGAAAGCAACAAATAAATTTAGGTTTATCTTAATAAGGTGTTTACATGATGCCATTTACTCTAGGCTATAAGCCTGCAAATCACTTCAGATTAAGGAGCGTGAGCACAGAACAAGGCCATGCACGCCCATCTTTCATTTACTTATAAAGGCCATTGAGAATTTAAAAACTGAACATCTGCCTACAAATTATTTTCAGAAATACAAACCCAGGACTTAGTGGAGAAGAGCACACACATCAAACCCCTACACCACACAAGGCAGTATTGAATGCAATACACTAAGGGACCACCTAACATGCATTTACAAGACCACATAAAAACGTGACTAGGAGATTCCTTCAATAACTATTTATCCCTCATGGTTTACTTCATGTCCTAGTCCTGTGATGGACACATGGTCACTCGGCTTGAGTTACAGTACACTGCCAAAGTTGTGTGCAATGCAAGCGCGAGTCCATCACATGGATAGACCTCTACTCACTGAAAGTGAACAAAGACCGACAGCAAGCATAGATCTTGACAAACTGATACAGAAAATATATTGGAAGACTGTATGTCACATAGTGAATAAGCTGTATTTGCTGGAATATGAATACCTCCTTTAAAAGCAGGTGAAAAACATTGGTTAGGTATTACACAGTGAAAAGCATTAGTATGTTGCATGGTTTTCAATTTTTAATTATGTGCTGGCGTCATCTGAAATTCAATGCGATCTAATACCAGGGTACATAAGTAGCAAATCAAACCCCCAATGGTTTCTACACAGGTACAATCATTTGTTGACTGATTTACAGATCATTCACATAGTGCAACCATGAGAAACACCAAAAACATTTTTTTTTTTAATTTCTGCTGCAGATGCACTGCTGCATTTGGTTTATTACTCCCTGTGGAAGCACATATCAATCAGGTAACCCAAATAAAGTCATTTCCTAATACATCACTCAAAATGTAACGAGGGTTAAAAGGGCTTTTACGCCACCATGTGCCCTATTACGGAGTATGGGAGCCATATGATTCAGACTAAAAGTGGCTCCCGCTTTAAGAACAATATTACATTTTCCATGCCACAACCAATGCAACCTCCAGTTGATTTTGCGAAGGGGCACTATGAACTGGAATGGTCTCCGTGAGAGTGCACTTTAACGACAGGTTTGACTCCTGCGCCTTTATTTTACCATGGTCACCAGCTTGAGACAAATGATAACCATTGTTCTCTGAGTGCCGCAATTGTTGTGAGTGACCAGTGCAACCACTCCTGGACTACAAGTGGAGACGTAGGTCAATCACACAGCATCAAGAATTTTGATAAGTAGGTGGACATTGCAGGATTTGAAAGCAGCACAAATCACAACTCTAGGTAATCAAATGCTTAGAGGAAAAGTTCTGTTACTGGTGGACTGGGGGCTCGCTTGACTTTCTGGACCCCATCTTGTTCACTTGCAGCGCTGTCTGTTAAGAGGGATATTAAGCCTTTTTATTTTTTTTTTCTAAACAAAGCTTTGGGTTTCAAAGCAGTGAGTGAATCGGAAAAAGCAGTTTTACAGTCTGCTTGCACATCTGCAGAGATCCACAGGACATGAATTGATAGAAATACATTTTGTTGAAGGCAAACTAAAAATGCTTCGGCAACAGAAATGCTTAAAAATGCAAACAATCTGCTTTTCTGTTGATTCCTGCTGAGTGGTTTATTGCAAGATAACAAAAAAGGAGCCTCACAGACAGGCTGAGTGCTGACATTTTATGTGATGTTCTTGTCACATTACAAAGACATTTACTATGTCTTCTGTGCGCATCACATTGATGTGCTTGATACTAATGTGCATCCTGTATCTAGTCTATTATATGGCACATGCAAAGACTACAATACAAAACTAGAGTGTATATGCATTGTAGCAAGACAGGCAGTAGACACTGACAGCTACATTGAACAGTCAGTTCTTGAAGTTGATATGTTGTAAGTAGGAAAAATGGGCTGGTGGAATGATCAGAGAAACGCCAACAAGGGCCAAGCAGTAATGGCTAGACAACCCTTCCAAGGAATATCCAAAATGGCAGGTTCTTGGTACGCAGTGGTTAGTACCTACCAAGGGAGTTCAAGGAATGCACTGGTGATAGGTTCACAGATGACAAGGATACGTGTGGAGTGAAGGCTAGCACAAATTGCAGAAACAGTTGCTGCTAGCTACAACAGAAAGGAGGTCAGAACACGCAATGAATTGCAGCTTGCTATGTGTGAGGCTCCACAGATGAAGCCCTGTCTGAGTGTCCATGCTAACCTCTGTCCACCACCGAAAGCACCTACAAATGGGCATATGAACAATGGAAGAATGTGGACTAGTCTGATGAAACATTTTCTTTTACATCAAATGGGTGCCCAGGTGCATGTGTGGTGCTAATGTGAGGATGATATGGGATAAAAATGCAAGCTGGCAGAGGCAATGTGATAGTTTGGGTAATGGTCCGCTGGGAAACATCAAGCTACTTTTACATATGCCACCTACCAAAAAGCGTACCTGAGTTTTCAAACATTATGGCTGTACTTCTTTGATCATATCATGAAGGTCAATTTTTGGGCTTCCCAAATGTCTTTCACCCATAGTATTCCCTGTTTGAGCTGCACAGCTAGAGGCATTTCTTCTGTGAAATCTACCAACACTGTACTGCAATGCTCTCACTTCCCATTATATTTTTATTCAGCTTTGAAGCTCACTGAACAGATATCACCAGTTTTCTGCTGTCCTCACTATTATATTCTAACGGCTCCAGCACATGCCGAACAAGTCCCTATATTCATGAGCTCACGACTCTCCCCGCCCACCTACCTCCGATTGACAGATATTCTCCATATGAATTAGCAGCAGGTGGGCGGGGAGATCCAGGAGCTCATCAACATGGGGACTCGTCATGTGCTGGAATGGTTCAAAACAAGATTTTGGCTAGGTCAATTAAAGAAAGTGACCCAGTATTTTACTAAGGGGATCTGTCACTACCGCGTTTCCCCGAAAATAAAACAGGGTCTTATTTCTTTTTTTTCCTCTGAAAAAAGGGTTAGGGCTTATTATCGGGGTAGGTCTTATTTTTGCCCCCACTGAACATATATTTCATTTTTGCCCCCACTGAATATATACCAGTATTTCATTTTTGCCCCCACTGAACATACGAGTCATTTTTGCCCCACTGAACATATATATCATTTTTGGCCCCTCTGAATATATACAATACTGGTATGTCATTTTTTTGCCCCCGGGCCCCTGTGCACACACAGACAAAAAAATATATTTACCTACGCTTCGCTCCGGACTTCGTCTTCTCACCCAATCCTGTCATCCGGCGTGCGGTGCGTCATCCAGTTAACCAGTGTGATCCCGCGAGACCTGGCACTGAAGTCAAGTCTCGCAGGATCATCACAGGTGAGATGTCTTGCAGCGCCGGATAGAGTATGGTTATAGGTGTGTGTATAGGTAACTAACTGCGCAGCGCTGTATACTATAGTACGCAGCATTGCGCAGCAGCAGAGAGGCCCTGACTGGCCATTAAAATCACTTGAGGGCTGCGCCCCCCGGGCCCGGACTATAACCCTATTCTCAGTGTATCCTCAATGTACCTAGGGCTTATTTTTGGAGTAGGGCTTATATTTTAAGCCTACTCCAAAAGCAGGGCAAAATATCACTAGGGCTTATTATCGGGGTAGGTCTTATTTTCGAGGAAACACGGTAGTTTATGTTGCCCTTCGTTGGGACACCATAAAACTGGTGACAAATTCCCTTTATGAATAAATGCACATGGCGTGTAGCTTATGCTGATTTTCCAAGCAGTATGTAAAAACTTAAGCTGCATCTGAAAACAAATTTTTGCAAATCTGACTAAAAAAAAAAAAAACACACACGAGAGAAAAAAAATATTCCTAGGAGACCTCAGCACATAATACACAAATTTGCAGGCCAATTAGAGCCCTTTTGATTCCGGTAGAATAGATTCAGACACAATCAAATTGGTCAACCGATTAAGCAGAATCTAAACTAAACTGAGTTTTGAACGAGTCAATCATCTCTACTTGTGTGTGTTGTGGAGGTTGGCTTTAATGGCATAGCTTATCAGAGTATTTCTATACACAGAACCAAACACACGTACGTGTACACTGCAAATCAATTTGGTGTATATATCTCAGAGACATGACAGTGGTAGATTAGAATCACTTTGCTGCTTGGAAGTAGAAATAATATGAAGTGCAGCCTGATAAACACAGCAAAAAGTACACAATATAGTACATGCATACACAAGAAAGAGATTGGACAAGTGGGAATAAATGTGCTTACACACAAGAAGCGGAGAATACCACTGGTGTGGTATTAGACATGAAAAGAGATGTGCTCGAAGACAGAGGAGTAGGATGCACTTGAAACTGCATTCACATGGAACTTCACTATGAACCTCAAGAGCTATGAACCACAGACCCCGTGCTCACAATGTCCGCTAATGGTTTACGTCCGGCATTTTGAATATATTTACTATATTGTCATTATTAAACACATGCACTTTAAAGACAACAGCATATTCAATACATGCAGATATTCAACTGAAAATAAAAGGGTGGTCGTAGAGATGAGAGAATCTATTTGCTGCTTCGTAGATTCGATAAGAATCTTGGAAATTTTCCACTGTGAAGCGAATCCGGATTTTTTGAGATTTGCTCCGTTGGATTCGAAAATGTTCTTAAAGCTTTCTACGCATTCGCTACGTACTTGTCCGATAAATTGTATGCTAATTCTACGTAATAGTTACTTTATACGCTGATGCATACAAATTCAATTAATTAGCAAACTTTTACTGTTAATTTGTTATTCGTGCGGCAAAAGGCCTGGGAAGAAAGTGGACACCTGCCCTAGTGGGAAGGGCTTGCACTGATTGGCTCACAGGCTCAGTAAGCCAGTGCAGTGTTGTGCTGCAACTGCTGAGACGAGCAGAAGCACTATCTGTGAAGTTCTGAGAGACACTTAACTCTTGTATTAAAATTGTGGTGTAATTGTTCTGGGAATCCATATTACACATATCATGGATACTGCAGGGCCAGTGCGGGGCTAGTAATTAATTTCCTTATAAGTAATTAATCAGGCAGGGAGAGAGATAGGGAGAGAGACAGGGAGAGAGACCAAGACCAGCTGCAGGGCCACAGTCAAGTGAAAAATGTCTGGAATGGATAAGCAAAAGGGTTCCAGCCAGACCTCGAGCTCCAAAAAAAAAAAAAAAAGGAGAAGGTGGCACAGAGCAGAAGTGCCAAAGGACCTGTAGCCGGAGCTTCCAGGATAACCCACCAAGGAGCAAAATTGTAGTGGAGGAGAAAGTGGATGAGGTAGTGGAGTGGATGGCACGCTCATCTCAGTCTCAGCCGGATGATCTGCTGTCATCTGCTGATACAGTATCATGTATCCAAGGTTCAGACTCAGAGCGTTCCTCTTGCTCCACCATAGCCTAGAGTCGTGCGTGCCTGCGTATTACGCAATAGCTAGACAATAGTACGCTGAGGATTCGTACGCAATTTGTACGCTTATGCGTACATGTTCACATAAGTTATGTACCTTTAACAACTGTACGTTCGTTATTAGTGCGCGAATGTTCGCAAAACACCACATAATAACGTATGATATATACTCAGCTTCGGTGAGTAGATTTGTATGAGGTACGAATCTTTTGAAAAGTTCAGTGAACATTCGGCGAAGCGTATTTTGGATGATTCGCTCATCTCTAGGTGGTCGCTGGGTGATTAGTGTCTCAAGGAATATGCAGATCAACAACAAAGGAATGCATTACATTTAAAGGCGTTGCTTCATCTCACTAGGATAGGCCACCAATGTCTGATAAGTGCAGGTCCCATCTCTGAGACCCGCATTTATCTCTAAAACTGAGCCCATATAGTGAAGGAGAGTGGACTAGATATGGGACTACCACACATGACCTCTACAGATTGCGGCGTATTTGATTTCCAAGTATTGCATCCATTAACAGTGCTGTATGGATGAATGGCCAAGAAATTTAGGTTATTGAATGCAAAATAATGGGGGATTTTTTTTTTTATTTTTTTATTTAATTTTATCACAAGGCCACAACATAAAATGTTAAAAAAAAAAAAAAAGAAAAGAAAGAAAGGTGAATGGGTCTGAAGACTTTCTGGATGCATTGCGTAGGAGTTTTAAATATACTACATGTTCATGGCTGCCCTTCAACAGATTGCAGACACCAGGCAGTTTGCATTCTGTCAGGCTATTATTGCTGTTAGCATATCACCACAGCATGTTATGGCTGCAGTTAGACAATGCAGAATGCTCTACAGTACCATACATTTTACTGAATAGAGTCATTTAAAATGTATATTGTTCTAGTTTGTAAAAAGTCATCCTGGTACACTTCTAGGGAATTTTTAGTGGCAGATTTTATACATGGATTTAACTGAAATGGCTACAAAGCAAAGATTCCCTTTAGGCCTCATGCACATGACCATATGTAGTTTGAGGTCTGCAAACCGCATATCCGCAAAATTGCCCATTTCCTATTTTTGTCCGTTTTGACGGCCAGATGGACGCCATTCAAATCAACAGTCCCATGTTTAGGCCACTTTCACACCTGCAGCACAGAGATCCAGATGCCTGACCCGGAAGAAGCGGTCGGACACAAACTGCAGCATGCAGTGGTCTGTGTCTGGCCGAGTCGCTGCCTTTTTGCCAGAATCCGTCCAGATCTCTGCCGGACCACATTATACTTAATGAGGCCGGCTAGTACTGCGGATGCATTCACGGAAAGGGAGTCCGTCATGCCATTTTTACCAATGTAACTAACAGCATTGCCTCACAGAAGATTGTAAATGCATTCCAAACCTCTGTGTGTGCACTTTGTGTCTTTATTCCATGCCCAAAAAGTGCTTTTATCCTGTTGAAAACCAGCTCCCAAGTGCCATGCTAGGCTGGCTTTGCTTTGGGCACTTGGAACAGCAAAGTCCACCCAGCTGGGCACTTGGGAGCGGTTTTCCAGCAGAATAAAAGTGATTTTCCTGGACACAGAATAAGGACACAAAGTGCACACAGGTATGTCTGGGATTCATTTACAATCTTCTGTGGGGCAATGCTGTTCGTTATATTGGTGAAAATAACATGACAGACCCCTTTTAATGACTGTTTGGATAGAAGTGCACCCGCCTAACAGCCGTTTATGCTATGAAGAAAATACTCACTCCAGACACGCACAGGAAAACTTGATCTGCACTGGAGGCAGCAGAACCTCATGCTCCCAGCATGATCATGTGACATCACATCTCAGAGCGTCAGGTCCGGCTGCTTCCAGTGCGAAGCAAATGTTCCTGTGTGTGCCAGTGATGAGGTTTGGTTTTTTTTTTACTGTATTTTTTACATTTTTTTTTTAAATACTGGGGACACTAAGGAGGACATTTATACTATGGTCAATTATTTATACTAGGGGCACTATGGGGTAATTAATATACACTGAGGGCACTGTGGGTAGCAATAATATATACTTGAGGCACTGCAGGGGTTGGGTTTTAAAAATGGATAGATGGTCAGGAAATGCAAAATTGCCGCCAAAAAATTGTATTTTGCTGTTTTAATGTCAGTTCTGTTTCGTGTGTATGTAGGGTTTCAAGGCAGAACCTGCAAAATAAAGTCCTGAAGGCCGTTTACCAATGTCATGGCTGGTAGCTTGTAACATTGCTGTAGCCCCAAGATGACGATTTGACTACATTGCTTGTCTGTAGGTGAAATGAGGCTATGGACGATGAAATAATTCTAATTTCATTCCCTCATACAGTTTCAGAAAGTGACCAAATCAGACACTTGATCTCTTCCTCCTAGTTAATCAGCAGCATATTACTGTTGGCAGACAAAAAGTGCAGACCAGGAACGGTCAAAGAACATTTTACCAAAAGCCTTATTCTGTAATAGCCTTCACTGGACAAAAGCCTGTCTAGATTATTAGATAGCAATTTCTTTGGAAAAGGAGGGTCAAGTTCTCATATGGTACTCAATGGCCTGTCACACCACAGTCCTGAAGATGTCCGGATTTGGAGCCACTGTCACACAAAGTCTTGGCTTAGGCTGCTTTCACACTGGCATTATTGCTGGATCCGGTAGGGTTCAGCAATAACGCTTCTGTTACTGATAATATAACCGTGTGCATTTGTTATATACGGATCTGGTTGTATTATCTTTAACACTGCTGGGACTCCATTGAAAGTCAATGGAGGACGGATCCGGTTTCTATTGTGTCACACAGAACGGATCCGTCCCCGTTGACTTGCATTGGAGGTCATGGCGGATCCGTCTTGTTGCGGTTCCCCAGGATGGAAAACAAACCGCAGCATGTTGCAGTTTGCTCTCCGGTCTTTAGAAGCAAGTGAACTGAACGGAATGCTTTTAGGAGCATTCCGTTCTCTTCAGTTCAGTTTTGTCCCCATTGACGATGAATCGGGACAAAACTGAAGGGTTTGTTCCCAGTATTGAGCCCCTATGACGGAACTCAATACTGGAAAAAAAGAACGCTAGTGTGAAAGTAGCCTAACTGATTCTTTCTTTGGACATGAACAGAATGCACGCATGCATATAAGCCAGATACTAAGGTGGTCCACCACAGTAGTCATTTCCATTGCCTATTCTATGTCACGATGTGGCAATGCTGCATCTTGTGCCTTACTACAATGTGACCACAGACTATCTGAGCTGCTTGACTTTGTGTATGTGCCTCTCCACACACCACAACCCTGTCCTTTCTGCCTGAAAACAGAGCAACATTCTTTAAAAACTCAGGCAGTGCAAAGTATAAACCGTGTATACCGCTGAACATTCACCCTTCTGTCAAAATCCATGAATATAACTATGACCTGAATGGTTATAACCTTTTCGGAGTAGTATGCAACATTATTTCTTTCTTATTTGGAAGCATTAATTCAACAGCTATACCCCTTTTCTAAATCGTTCACGGTTCAGCTGCTGCTGAGTATTGCTGTTTATGTGATCTGTATACAAAGGTTATGTTAAAAAGGCAGCCAGGATCCTGTCTGATTACAAGTGCATGCTTTTGGCATCGTTATACTCAATACCCAGTGATACCGCAGGCTCAGACAGCCGATCTTGTGTGCCGCCAGACTGAGTCTCCTGCCGCATCCACGCACAAATTATCATTTTAGCAGCTGGAAAAAAAACTAAAATAAAAAAGGCAAGTTTAACACAGGACATATAAATTGTGATCACAGTCTGGAACAACAAGACTCATTCTGCTGAAGCACTTCAAACCTGGAATGAAAATAAAAAAATAAGACTGAAAGAGAGGTCATTGCACAACTATAGCACTTAGCTGGCGAGGACTTTAGCAAGGTTGACAATCTCTGGAAATATAAGGCCAAGCATATAAGTTGTCACTTAGAAACAGCTTAGGGGAAAAAAAGAAAAAAAGACAACAAGGTAACGATGTATAAACACATTTCAAATAAAACCATATAGAAGATGACATGATAGAACAGACCTGGTCTTAAAGAAGAACTCCCGCAAAAATTTTTATTCTCTGACCTGTTAGAAAGGTGCATGATATAATCTGTAGTGAATGTCATTTTCTTATCAGTGACTGTTTCTGTGAGTAAAAACCTCTCTTCTTATTGTAGCTGGGTCATGTGATCATCTCCCTGACCTCCAACTGACCCAGGACAGAAAGCCAGTAACTGCTCTATTCATTCCTATGGGAGCCTCACTTTCAGTCTCATAGGAATACATAGAGAATTAGACTTCCTGTCCACACATACGTCTATGTGTGAGTTGGTGGGTCTAACTGCTGGTCACATGACACAGATAAGAAACTTCAGGATGATATAAGTAAAAAATTTAGACACTGATAAGAAAATGACATTCACTACAGATTATATCATGTACATTTCTAGCAGGACAAGGAATACATTTTTTGTCAGGAGTTCTTCTTTAATTAAGGGCTAGTGCTCAGAACTTTGAATACCTAATAATGAAGTTCTACCGATCTCCAACAAGTCATCCAGAATAGGAGACTCTTTCTAGTGGCCCTCTTCGCTGGCTAAGGTCAGTTTCACATGAGCGCGTTCAGCCAGGGAAACGCGCTTCATGTGACTGCCTCACTTCCCAGACTGAACACGGCTCCTCTGAGAAACTCAGCATCAATGATTCATGATGCAGTTAAAACCTGCCTGAACATAGGTATACTGTACTCAAGGACAAAAGGAACTCAAAGCATTGTATATCATTATGATGATGCGAGTTTGAGTTAGCGGAGCAGCCTGGGCATATGTGGGTATTATGAAAGATAGGACCAATAGGGATCACAGGACTTCTCAACAGTTACTCCTTTAAACCTGGGTCAAAAGAAGATACATTTTGCAGGATATCGGGACTGACAATTTGAAGATCATCACACTGAAGACTGCTGCACGTCACTGGTCCACAATGGAGAACACAAAACTTCCCTCCTTCCCACTAGTGGAGGTTGTGCGCAGTGACTAACTTAGATGTTAGATTTTATACTTGCTGACAATAGTCAATGCTTTTTTAAAAGCATATCTGAATATGTAAGTGAGCTGGGCTGCAGACAGACATAACATCTGTTTACTGTAGCTGAAAGACTAAGGGCCCTGTTACACTTGCTATTACATGCAGGGATCTCCTCCTCAGTATGGAGAGGAGCGATCACTTGCGCCATTGCTCGTCCCCACACTGAATCACTTTTTGCTGGCAGATCACTTTTACACAGCAGGATCTGCCGCCAACATAAGAGGATTCTTAAACCCGTTCATGGGGTAATTGGCAGCAGTATTAGGCTACATGCACATGATGGTGAAAAAAAAACGGACACTCTTGTCAGTTTTTCATGGCCATTTTGCATCAGCGTGTGCATCCATTTTCTGGCCGCATGTCCATTTTTAATGTCCGTTTTGCATCAGTTTTTCATGTCCGTTAAAAACAGACATGAAAAATTGATGAATTGGATTGGCAGTTATTTCTTGCCCCCAACTATAATCATGACCCCATGATGCCCATAAGGTCCTCCATAGTGCCCCTGGTAAAATAATGTCCCCCATGTAGGCCCCCTGGTAAAATAATGTCCCCCATAGTGTAGGAATTTTTTTTGACTGTTCCCAACTTTAATAATGTCCCCCATGTAGGCCCCCATCTTAAATAATTTCCCCCATGGTTTAAATAAATGCTCCCACAGCTGCTTTTTGATGATTTAAAAAAAAAACAAAAAACCTCACCTTATCCAATTGCTCACGCTGCAGCAGTCTCTTCTCCCTTCCACGCACAGGACCTGATCTGCCGAAGGACCTGCGAAGTGCGCGATGACGTCACTGCGCATAACGCAGGTACGTCTGCAGGGCCTGCTCAATGAAGAAACCAGAGACTGCGCAGCACGAGCAAGTGGGTAGGGTGAGTGGCCATAGTGTACCCGTTTTTAATGGCCGTTAGACGGGGGCACCCCTGTCAATCGGCCGTTAAAAACGACCCCATTCATTTCAATGGGGCAGTCGGCCTGTTGAAACGGCCCAGAAACAAGACATGTCCTATTTCTGGACGGACACTATTCACTGGCCGTTAAAAAAACGGCCATGTGAATAGCCCCATAGGTTTCATTGGTGCTAAAAATGTGTGCATGAGCCCTTATACTGCAGATCATCACTAACGATTGTTCATACAAATGCTTGTCAGCAATAATCTGATTATCTTCAGGTGTAATAGGGCCTTAAAACGTACAGGCTAATAAATGGAATAGAAGAAAACAAACATAAAACAAATGACAATTTATAGGATATACAAAAGATTAATTCATCAGGCTTTTTCTTCATAGTGAATTATTTCCCAAGTGTCATATATTGTTGCTGATGGGAATATTCTGCACAGCAATTTCAATGATGAGGTTAAAACCATTCACTATAGGGACCGAATTAATTTTTTGCAGGAGTTCATAAAATAATTGGTCAAACATGCAGTTCAAAACACATCGTACAAAGGAAAGTGGCTAGGCAGGTAGCTGTCAGCAAGAACAAGTTCTGTCTTTTGTGGAAAGGTGAGAAGGACAGTGATGGGTTTAAGTAGGCCGTCTGTCAGGACCCATCAGCACGTCTGAGGCTTTTTAGGTTAGCTGCCACTGAGCAAAATCTTGGAAGTGAGCACGCATGTGTAGTGTAATGCCAGGTCAGTGACAAGCGAGCAGGACAGCAAAGGACAAACTCACAAGTCAACTGTAATGGCATACAAAGAAGCACTAAGTCAGTAGTCTTGTATCATAAAGCAGGTTGTAATATGAATCCTGTACATTAAAAATAAGCTATAATGAATTCAAGTCTTTTTGAAGAGCTTATTAACCAGTATTATGCTGCTGCCCTAGAAAGTAATGTATGCCGTGAGCTTCTAACACTGCTATAAACCATTCCTCTTCGAAGACTGACGGAGTAGGCAGTTGACAGCATGAAGGGAAAAGCATGACCATCAGGCAGAGCCTACTTGGCCATTTAGAATTCAGAATCCATCTCAAAAGCAAATGCTGCTTCACAAAGGCAAGACTGGCTCTCGTGAGCAAGCTTTGTGACACTGCAAGGCTGAACAGCTCATACAAGCTGAAGCGTTCGCCCAAAAAAATAAATAAAAAAATTATTTCATATTCAACATTCTTAGAATATCGAGAGCAGCGCCCAAATTGATCACTTACTCACCATGTTGTCAAAAGATCTAACACTGTATAGGGAACTCTTACTATGCAAGAGAAATGGCACTGAACTGCCTGTAAGTGACAGAAATTGAAAGCAATCATCACAAACATGTAGTTACACAGTGATAAGGAGTGGAAGCAAAACGATACAATCAAGCCCAACATTAAAAATCTGGGGGAAAAAAACACTCCCAATTATGAGGAAAAAAAATCAATACTGTTGGGTTTTTATGGTTTGCTTTCAAATACTTTATTGCATATTTTCTCCTGACAAAGTATAATATTACTGAGAAGGTCTAAAAATCAGAAATGGAGATGACAGACTTGGCCTAACAGGTTTTTGACACTGGCCATTGCACTCGGTCCTGCTCCTACCAAAAAAAAAAAAAAAAATCAATATAGGTATGACAATCTCTAGCTAACAATTTCCTTCAATGCCATCATGATAAATGTGAAATCTCAGCGGTGAAGTGTCCCAGAGCGCTAAGCCTCTGAAGTCATGTGCTGTTCTTGGACATGTCAGTAACTGGCTGCAGTGGACCGAGTGACCAGGGACATCCTCACTTCTGGTCTGCCAGAGATCACGAGTAGCTCTCATTCTTTTAAACAGATTCTTGGTGTTTAATAACTTATTTGGGGTTTGGTCAACGCTTAAGTACACATTTTGGTCACACAATAAAAAAAAATTCTAAAAATGTTCATAATAATAAAGTGATCATACAATGTGAAAATATTCGGAATAACTAAGAAAATTCCCTTTGTATCTTGAGGAGATTTCACATTCATCATGGTGGGAATAAAGGGTACTGACGGCTAGAGAAGTGACCTGGAAGCCAGTTTAGACACTCCTCAATGTACTTCCTTAGTAGGAGCAGGACCAATAAAAAAAAAGTTTAAATTTGTCATGTGCAACAATGCCAAGTGTCTCCAAAAATTAAGTGTCCTAGGCTCTCTGCAGTAAATGCTACCCATTGGAGTCATGGCTCTAGAAAAGGTCACAGGCTTGTAGTGTCAACATATCCCTGACCTTACACAGTAGCACAACAGGATTATGTTAGTCAGTCCATCAAAGATAGGACTTCAGCTTCCTGTTTCTGTAGAAAACCATATTACATAGCTTAGAAATAGGCAGCATGATGAGATGTACCAGTATATCAATTAAGGTTTCAGACGTCAAATGAATGAGTAATAATTACATTGTCATATCTAGTACGTACTCTACACAAAACGCTGCTATTGTATGTATAGTACAACGTGTACATCTGAAAGCCGGGCTTGGTGGTGTTCGGCTATGTCACACAGTACAGCAGATGGAAGATTCCTGAGCTCTGAAAAGGAACAATACTGGCATGCAGATTATCAGGCTGGCAGCTAGCACACAGACATTAGTGTGCCACTGTGTCTGCGGAGCTCCACTACTCTGGAACGGACTCCAGGCACAAAGGCTTGCTAGCAGGGGATAGAGAAAGGTCTGTAAGGCAGGTTCTAACCTTCTACAAGGGCCATTAACAGCTTGGCTACTAAATATACTGGTATCATTTTCAGATTTTGACTTGCCAAAAAAGCTCTGGAAAAAACAAACCGTCATAAAACTCAAAGTTCACAAAACACTCAAAGCCACTGATGCTCTTCATTAAGTAAATAAAATGCTTACAGAAGGCTCAGACTACATTTGGTTTCTCAGTCTAAGGCCTAGTTCACACTTCAGTGTTTTGATCAGTGATTTCCATCAGGGACTAGGAGACAAAACCAGCTGCGGATCTTTCCCTTATACCTTATGTCTGTGGAGGCTTCACTCTGAGGTTTGGCTCACAATCACTGATGGAAATCACTGACCAAACACTGACAGTGTGAACTAGGCCTAAATCACTAAAAATTAATGTACTCAAGTAAATTATAATAGGCTCCAACATGTTACAGAGACATCAACTCAAGTTGGTAAGACTGTAAAGTACAAGCTCTCGGAAAGAACT
This sequence comes from Rhinella marina, assembly GCA_900303285.1. Taxonomy (NCBI): domain Eukaryota; kingdom Metazoa; phylum Chordata; class Amphibia; order Anura; family Bufonidae; genus Rhinella; species Rhinella marina. The sequence continues at coordinate 349,442 of ONZH01006231.1, forward strand.
ATGATATCATGAGGGTGAATTCACTATTTTGAGCATCTATTGTTTACTGTATGTGATGACCTATTGTAAAACCTATGATCAAAAATAAGAAAAACATATAGAAACAAACTAGACAGAATATCTGACAGTGTGTCTTAGACATCTGAAAACAAGCAGAGGATGTTAGAACACTTAAAGGGGTTGGTCACTTTCTGGTTATTGTTGATCAGTGAGTGTGTAAGATGACTATATAGCCTTTCTTAGCACTCCACCATTTTCCTAAGGTATGCCCCATTGTTGGCCAAGTCTTTTGTGTTGTCCACACAGACGTCGTGTCTTTAAAAATGGATACTGATGGAGAATCATGTGACCAGGAGAATCCCTTAGTTTCATCCACTCAAATACAAGGCACCTGCCATCTACACTGTTGGGATTTGAATGGAAGAGACTCACTGATGTGTCTGGTCACAGGACCTTCCATCAGCAGCCATCTATAGATAGGACCTCTATGCGGACAGCACAGAAGATTTGCCCAACAAAGGGACGCGGCTTTTGAAATATAACAAACAGCACAGAGTATCAACAAAGGTCATCTTACATACACACTGGTCAACAGTAACCAGAAGGCAGCCAACACCCTCAGCATGCACACTAAAGGAACCACGTCAAATGGGGCACAGTAACTCCATGCTATAGGATAAAGTCCTGCTCACATCTGCAAAGGAAAGGGAATTGTTACTGGACCTTATTTTGCAGCAAGAAAATCACTGGAAAATTTCTATTTTAAAGCTAGAGGTCCATTCCCTTACATATTTTGTGACCTTGAAAGTATAACAATTCCAATTTTATTATGGGTTCAGAAGGTTAAACACCAATTAGAGATTTCACATCTCCCAATATAGTAGGTGACATTTTCAACAGAACAGACAAGGCTGCACATTCTAAAATTTACAGCCTGCTCTTAAATCAACATGTATTTGGCTACTTTCCTATAGGGAATAAAACTGGCCACATCTACCATTTATGATCCATATTAAATGTTTGCAATAGCTCATGAAACTCGTCCTAAGTTTCTAAATTGTTAGTTATGGTTTCTGGCAGGAATGTAGTATTAGTACAGCTAGAAGGGCTGTTGTAAAAGGGTTCTCTGGGAAGGATTTAAAATGGCCGCAAGCAACCCCTCCTAGAATGTGAGCGGGACTGGTAGCCTCCAATTGCAGACCTGGCTGGAGGGGGGGTGGCCTTACTACACATTACATTAGATGGTAATGATGTGATCCTGCCTACAGTAAGTCATCATGGCTGAGCAGCCCAACAGAAACGCTCACCAATGTGTAGTATACGCAAGTGCCAGAGTGTAGTGAGGCCCACCCCCTTCACCCCCTGGGCAGTTCTGCAAGTGGAGGCAACAAGACCAGTTCACATTTTTGGACAGTTTCCTTGTGGCCATCTTTAATTTCCAGAAAACCCTTTACGGCCAAGACAAACTATGGCATGGGGAGGGGGGGGGTGGTATAGATTTTCACATGTTCATGCAACTTTAACTCAAGGTAACCACTAAGTTTCAGGATGCAATTTTCATTGCCAGTATATGGCATGTGACCACTGCAAGTATACGGAATTTCCCAGCTGCAACCAACTGCTGTCCTCAACATTAAACTGAAGATAGTGACCGGCTGCAGAGGTCACCTGCCATGTACATGCCATGGCTACATAATTTTGGTTTATCACCCCGCACAGAGGGTTTGGGAGACCCAGCACTATCAGTGTCATCTGCCGCTATCATGGGTTACCCTTAGCAGTTGATTGACACTCTTTACTGGCTAGTTCTCGACATATTGACATACATAGTAGCCCACTGGCTCTATGTTTATGAATGGGACAGCGTTCTAACCTGAACCATATCCCTCTATTAACCCCTTTATCTACTTAGCACTTTGAATGTGATTTAGTAGCTATACTCCCCTGACGAGTCCTTTGACAGAAACGTGCCACGTCGGGAGTGGGCACCATTTTTTGTTTTTCATTTTTTGAGGGTTAGGTCCGGGACATAGGGAAAGGCATCCTGACGGGGCCCCCAACCATCATGGGTTGCCCTTTGTAGATAGGTAGGGTATGTGCAGCCCCTTCACCTTTGACCTTAGGGTTATATTAGGGATGGTGCCCATGCCCTTCCTTGATCACAATATAGCATACCTTTGCTGAATATTTGCCTCTTACCCCTTTGGTCCCAACAGCCTTCATCGCGGTACCAAGTAGGACCAACAATTCATGTGACTGCCTGGATGGGTAAGATCGTTGCATATTATTACTATCCAAAGGGTACCGTTTAACTTTGTTTTCATAGCCTCGGTGCTTTGATGTACCATGTATTGTGCTACTTGCTTGAGTATTTGTGTTTTCAGTTCAGTGTGCACAATTTTCGTGGACACACTGTTTTAATTACCTTATTAAAAGTTACATTTTAGATGTTAATAAGTGCACTTACCTGGAATAGCTATTCTGGGAGTTATTGAGTTATGGAGTGCCATATAGGGAACGTTATTAGTTTCTCTTTGCTTTATACACTAGTTTAAAACCCACCAATAAATTCAACAACTTCATCACAACTATCTCCTGCTGCCAAAACAAAGATTCACGAAAGGAAAAATGCCACTGCAGTTTCTAGGATTACTGACCTCTCCAGGTCCCCTTACACCAGAGTCGAATGCGGACAGAGCCTCATCACTTATTTATTTCCTGACTGTTTAAAGTGTTTAAATGTGTAGATGAATCCCTGTATAGGAATTGCTCTCTGCGGGCTCAGCGCTCACAGAAATAAATAGGCACTCAGTTCATGGCTTCCACAATACATTAGGAAGTGTTGTAGTCATTCTTTAAGTCAGAGAGCTGGTTAGTGCATAGCACCCGTTTGTTTAAATGTGCTGAGAAACAATGTACCTTTTTACATAATATTATGCAGTATTGCTTTTCCTTTTGAGCTGTGCAAATAACGTCAAAGACCCTAGATTAGTCCACAATGCAGAGTAAAATGGGTGGTCAATGGCATACGTGAGCAGGTATTAAATGCAAAAAATAAATAAATCCATACACATTACTTTCTTTACTCGAATACACGATGGATCTCCTGTATTAACCACAGAAAATATTAGGGCAGATTTATTAAGTCTTAATAAATTTGTCACATTTACTCCATCAGACTTTTTACTAAGAGGTGAATGATTTAAAAATGTGTCACATCTTGTGCTCCCATGTCCAACTAAGGCCTCATGCACATAATCACAGATCCGCAAAACTACGGACACCAACCGCGTGCATCCCGCACTTTTTGCAGACCCCATTGTCAATCCACAAAACTGATAAGAACAGGACACGTTCTATCTTTTTTGTGGGTGTGCGGTCTGGATTTTCTGTTGCCCAATAGAAGTCAAAAAGGGGAAGCATCCAGTCCACTAAAAAAAAAAAAAATGCAGATTGGACTGACCGAAAATCCAGTTGTTTGAATGAGGCCTAACTAAAATCAATGGCTAGTTTCACACTAGCAGCCTAGCCTTCCGGCCGGCTGTTCCAGCACAGAGTACCAGGAATCGGCCTGAAAAAAACGGTATTTGTCTCCGCCGGACCACATTATCGTCAATGGGGCCAGATGGCATTCCTGATCCGGCACCCCGTTCTAAATGCGATACAATATATAGCGGACAAGAATAGAACACGGTATTTTTTTACGGAGCCGCGGCCGCCCGCTCTCATTGAAGTGAACGGGGCCGCATCTATTCTGCAAAATTGCGGAATAGATGCAGACCCCTTCACACGACCCTTACACTAAAGCTAATAACTCCAGCATGGCTGTTCCGGCAGACAAGAGGAGAATCAGCCAGACTCAAACCGCAGCATGCAGCTGTTTATGTCCAGACAGTTCTCCGCTTGTCTGCAGGAATGCGCATGGATCTCCACCGGATCCCATTATACTTAAAGGGCCTGGTGGACATTCCGTCAGCATCTGGCGGTGTCAGATACAGTGAATTTCAATAAGCAGTTCTGTCGGAACAGCCTGCCAGAATTCACACTGGAGGTGGTAAAGTACCCTAAGATCCAACCACTTTAAAAAGTACCAAGACCAATGTAAACTCATTTTGCCAAAAAAGTATGCATAAAGAGCAGTCTGTGTGAAAATTTGCAACTTCTACAGGTCAGAAAGCAGGCATACGGGTTTGATTAAAGCCCCCTTGTTGCCCACATCACTTCATTTTTACCAGTATGATGTGCAATATCAGTCCATAGTATAGTATATGCTAAAAAACTAAAAAAATGTAAGAATGTTCTCTTCACCAAATAATTACTACACGTTCTACAGATCTGCCTTAATACAAATGTCCTGAGCAAAAGAACATGCTCCTTGAAAGGTCTAATAAATGGTCAAGTCCACCACTCTTACTTTCTAGCGTGGCTTATGCTCCTCAGCATGTGTCCTTACACTTACAAGCTACACCTGTATACACACCATTAATCATATTATTTCACTAAATTGCCCAAAAAGATTGGAAACATAAGTGACAACGCAGCTCCTGCCTGTTTATTGCCAGAGGGCTTTTCCGGTTTATTATATATCTCTAGCACTGTTTTTCTACACAGTCCCCCAAAATTCAGAGACTGAAACCACAGCTGGTGCCTGGAGGCGAGAGGCAGCATGCATGTATCAACCAGCAGAGAAAATCTCATTTACTGACATGTTTCCTCTTTTGGAAGGTAGTGTAAGGACAGTATGGACTGAAACAGAAGACAAATTTTCTCTATACCAGCTCCAGATGGCAATTTTCACACTGTGTTACAGAGAATTGCTCTTCAGACTGTTTCTTAATTGATTGCGTTGCAAAGAAAGGAAACAGAACGTGGATGCAGAATGGTGGAATTTTACTTCTACAGCGGTCTCTAAACAGGGTAAACAACTGTCCTCTACAGACCAAAGCCACGTGGCAAAGGCAGAATCTAAACTGTACAACCATAGCAGTAAGCAAATTAAATGGCGTAGCCAAAAGGTACACATTTAGTGGTAAGATATCTGCCTGCTGCTTAGTCACTTGTATACATAAATGAGTGATTCATACAGTACTGTGCAAACGTTTTAGGCAGGTGTGTGGCAAAGTAAAACAGTTTTCAAAAATAGAAGGGTTAATATGGTTTATGTTTATTTAAAAAGTACAAGGAGTTCTGGAAATGTTGAGAAATACAGGCAAGATACTCTCTCTTCATGAGGTGACTTCAAATTTATTCTGCAGCAAAACGACCCCAAACATACATCCAATGTGATTAAGTACGGTCTTCAGTGTCACGAAGAACAAGAAGTCCTGAAAGTGATGATATGGCACCCACAGAGCCCTGATCTCAGTATCAGTCTGTCTGCGATTACATGAAGAGAGAGAAGGATCTGAGCAAGCCTACATCCACAGAAGATCTGTGGGTAATGTCTACAAGAAACTCCCCAAGGCTAGCTAGAAGAATAGATGCTGTTTTGAAGGTAAAGAATGCTCACACCAAATATTGAGGCAATTTAGATTCCTTTTTTGTTTATTTTCACTTTGCAACTATTAACACTTCTATTTTGAAGGAACGCCTGCTTAGCAGCATTTTTCACACTTGCCTAAAACCTTTGAACAGTACTGTATATCTCTAGGTTACATCCTATACTAGTTAAATGGTGCTAATTAGAGTTAAATGGAAAGTGATTCATTTGGTATAATAACAAAATGTCTCAGAGTTTCACACGGAAGATGGCACAGATCAAAACTCTACAATATAGGTACTTCAAACTGAGCTGTGAAAGCTATCCGCAGACCTTGCATGGCGGCACATAGAGCAAATAGTGCTCCACACGCACTTATTGTTCCTGCAGAAGACCGTATCCGAGGGCGCATGAACGTGTATGTAAATATTTCACATATTCCACAAGGAAATAAAAAAAATCTGCCTACATACAAAATTGAAGGCATATGGATATACTGTATCTGCCCTAAAGCATGCAGAATATTAAAAACTATTCCTACAGAAAATGTGCAGGAGAGAACATCTTAGCTCAAACCACATCACAAGCTTCATTAAAAACGCACGCAAAAAAGCCTTATACGGATTCAGCATCAGGTATTTTTCAGCACCGAAAATACTCCCTGTGAACCTAGCCTTAGGAAACTATAAAAAAGCCACAGATTGTGCTGCAACATTCAGATTTGTTGTGGATTTTGTGAAGATCTGTACCACACTTTTGTAATATCTTTTTCCAACAAAGTTGATGGGATTTGGTAAAATATCATCCACTTTGCTGCAGGTTTATGACCCAAAAAAACAGTTTATCTGCCACTGTGTAAATATCTTTAATAATGTGCAAAGAACAGGCAGTAGAGTTGAGCGAACATGCCCGTAACGAGCACTGTACTGCTCGGATCCCCTGCGCTTGAATGGCCGCAGCCATCCGGATCCGTCCTCCTCATGTGTGATACCAAACGGATCCGCCCCCATTGACTTACAGTCAGGTCAGGACGGATCCGGATGCCTGCGGCCATTCAAGCGCAGGGGATCCGAGCAGTACAGTGCTCGTTACGAGCACGTTCGATCAACTCTAACAGGCAGTTGAGTGTTACTATTCCCAATTGTCAATATAGTGTCCCTATATAGTCCCAAACTCTGTAGAGACACACCTTATTGACAGACAATGGAAATTGTGACATGAACTCTTTCATTGGAGAGGAATGGCACAATGTAAAATTCTAAGAAAAGATTAAAATTTTATGGGGAAGCATTTATTAAAAATGGCCAATGCCAGGGCAGCTAACTGGTTTTTAGTACTAACATTTGGCACACATTTTAAGGGCTTTCTTTTTCATTGAATGTTAATTCCTATCAGCTGTATGTGTATACGTGAAGATAGAGCAGCCAAGAGGCCGGATTATGTGGCCAGCAGCAGCGTCATAGCAACGCAGTAACCAAATCTGGCATGATGAACGGCCTGCTCCAGCCGATCATTTTTCTCCCTGTCACTTTAATCAATAAGGGAAAAGGTGAATTGCTATTGATCTTCCCAACACCTTGTGAAAGAAGTACACAAATTGCAGAAAACTCTGCACCAAGGATGCAAGCAGTGGGAGAAACAAGAGGGTCCAAGTAGCCCTACAGTCCCCCCGCTTTATTAGTAGTCCAACCAATTCGCCTTCCTCATGTATCACTTTACTGACAGGAGGAACTATCAAAGGGCGAGCTCCATAAATATAGTCAGGATACTAGAAACAAAGCTTTTGGACAAAAAGATCTCCTACTGACTTGATGGATGTAGACACACAAACATACTATGTAGTTTGGTCCATCATTAATAGGCGTTCTCATTAAAATTATTCATCACCAATCCATGGGATACAAGATAAATGTCAGACTGCATAGGGTGTGACCGCTGGAACCCTCAGAGATGCCAAGAATGAGGGGAACCCCAGTCCACATATCTGTCCACCGTCCATTCACTTCTATGCGGCTGAGCATCATCTACTGTATATTAACCACATAGTACTGTATGGAGTGGTGGACTGGCATGTGCACTACTGCTCCATTCGGAGAGGGGAATTAGGGACCACTTACACTCAGGATCGTAGGGTGTCCCAGTATCCAGACTCCTGCAAACAGATTATTGGATATACAGCGGCATGCAAAGTTTGGGCACCCCAGGCAAAATTACTGTCACTGAACAGTTGAGCAAGTTGAAGATGAAATGATTTCCAAAAGGCAGAATGTTAGATAATGAAACACACTTTTCAAGTGTGAAAAAAGAAAAGTAGTACCTTGCAAAAGTATGGAAGCTCAAGGAGATTTGAGTGCATGGATAACTTTGACTGAGGCCTTAGACCTTAAAGGGTTATTCCGGTAAAGTAACTTAATTTTTGAAAAACTGCATTAAGGCTGCAAGCTGTGACCCAACCAGAACCCATACCTATACATCTAACCAGAGCTTCAGTTTACCTTTCAATCCATTTGGCTAGTTCTTGTGTGAGCCTGCAACACACTGACAGTATCATGGCTCCTGATCTTCCCTCACAAAACTACAATCCCCACAATCCATAGCTTTCCTGCTGTGAGTTTGTGCTTGTTCATGAGTGTTGATGATTACTGATTGGCTGCATGACATTCCAGTGCAGACACGTCCCCTCTACTCAGTAATCAGCAGCACACTGACATTTAGCTAGAGAATTAATAGCAACACACTGAGCATGCTCGACCTAACAAAGGCTCAGAACTACAGGTCAGTGCCATGGTAATTTATGAGGAAACACAGTGGGTAGCAGAGGAAGAAAACTACTTTTATAACTGTTGAACGGTGAACATGTGAAATTGACATTATATTAGGTAATTGTTGATGATGAGTTAGTCTACAACATAAGTTATATTTATGGTAACCAGAATACCCCTTTAAATAGCCTGTTCGGGTTAAGGCTTGTTCACAATCATCATTGGGAAAGTCCAGGTGATCCAAATTTAAAAGCTTTATAAATACCCAGGACTCCTCTAACCTTGTCAGCCATGGGTTTTTCTAAGCAGCTGCCTAACAGTATGGAAGGATGATGGTTGAGGCTCACAAAGCAGGAGAAGCATATAAAGAAAATAGCAACGGATTTTCAGGTTGCCATTTTCTTAGTTTGAAAAGTAATTAAGAAATGGCAGTTAACAGGAACAGTGGAGGTCAAGAGAAGGTCTGAGAGACCAAGAAAATTTTCAGATAGTAGCGCGTAGGATTGTTGGAAAGGCAAAAAAAGGACCGTCGCTTGACAGCAAAAGACCTTCAGGAAGATTTAGCAGACTCTGGAGTTGTGGTACATTGTTGTACTGTCCAATGACACCTGCACAAATATGGCCTTCATGGAAGAGCCAACAGAAGGCATTCTCTCCTGCGTCCTCACCAAATTTAGCGTCAGAAGTTTGCAAAAGAACATCTAAACAAGCCTGATGCATTTTTTTGGGAACAAGTCTGTGGGCCGGTTAAAATAGAACTCTGGCCACAATAAGAAGAGCTATGTTTAGTGGAATGGCACAGAATTTCATGAAAAGAACACCTCTCCAACCATTAAAAATGGGGTGGATCAATCGTGCTTTGGGGTTGTGTTGCAGCCAATGGCAAGTGGAATATTTCACAGGTAGAGGGAAGAATGGAATCAATCAAATTCAGCTAGCTCTCCCCCACTTCACTGCAACCTCCCTTTGTCCCCTACTGGGGAGACACGGGAGGAGCCAAAGTTATGAAGAGGCCGGTTAGTTAAAAAGGTTCATGTGTGTATGCAGGGGCGTAGCTATAGAGGGTGCAGAGGGAGCAGTCGCTACCGGGCCCAGGAGCCTGAGGGGACCCAAAGACCCTTGTGCCACATAAGAAGACACACAAAGCACTGAGGGAAGGGGGGCCCAAGTTGAACTCTTGCACCAGGGCCCATGAGGCTATACCTGTGTGTATGGATCCCTAATGTAGCAGATGAATCTGTAAGCTTACTATTCAGGAAAAATCTGGGGAGAAACCTAGTTAATTACAAATAGACAATTACAGAACAATTTAAAATCTTGTAGATCTGTGTACGCTTTGACTCTCATGCGGCTACAAGCCATCATGTAACATGTTACCTGAAATTCTCTCTAAAAAAAAAAAAATATATATATGGTTTCTAATATTTTATTCATTACCTACACCATAAAATTAGCTCCTGCTAATAATCATGGGGACCAATTCTGCACACAGGAGCAGTAACACCAACAAGATATATTGTCGCAGGACATAACCACAAAAAAAGCATGCAAGATGAATAACCTTGTGAATGTATATTCTTCACCATAGAGAACCTAATTGAAAGTCATCTGAAAACCAATTATCTGCATGGCTATATCACTAGGCTACAAGGTCAGACTGGCTATATCGTAAGGCCCCTTTCACACGAGCGGGAGACTCGCATGTCTCCCGCAACGCATCTACAGGGCTGGACTCCTGCACTGACTGGGATCGCATATAATGCTATGCGATCCCTGTCAGTGCGGAGTCCAGCCCTGTAGATCCGTTGCGGGAGACATGCGAGTCTCCCGCTCGTGTGAAAGGGGCCTAAGTCTCCTCTAAAGAACATGGTAAGGATGGGGGGCTCCAAAACATCTGATCATGTAACTCATGGAAAAATCATAAGCTACAGAAAAACTTCACCTGTGGAGGAAAAGTTGCAGGCAACATACATTAAGAATTTCAACAATTTCTCCCATAGTAAAAAACATTATGGTTGTGATTTTAGTGCAGATGTTACATAACCAAAGGTAGCTTAAAAGCCCCAGCCTATGGGTAAGATGCTTTAAATATACATTGCCTCAGTAAAATTATATCACTGCAATATTTCATCTAAGAATACACTGTAAGAAATAGGGATATGAGATGGTGTGGATTGTTGGAGAGCTACACGAGTACTATAAAATTTAGGGGTCACAGCCGCTGCAATGTTTTTGTTCCTGTTACTACACTTCCACATATTAATCAGAATTTTAAGGTCTACAGGACTGTAGCCAACCTCCCCAGACGTGGCCGCAAGAGGGAAATTGATGATAAATTGAAGAGACAGATAAGAATGGTAACCAAAGAGCCCAGTACAACTTCCAAAGAGATTAGAGATGAACTTCAAGGTAAAGTTTCATTAGTTTGTTTTGTTAATTATTCTGTTGAACCACAGTTCAAAAGCAATGTCTGATTTTCATTAGCCGATTTTCAGTTTTTTTTATTCATTACTACTTTTGTCACTTTCAAGCTATTTCAGGAACCATTGTGGGTTTTTTCTTTAAGGGCTCATGCACACAAACGTATGTTTGTCCACATCTGATCCGCATTTTTTGTGGGCCAGATGCAGACCCATTCACAGTGTCGACAGTGTCTAGGTGTTCTGACATTAGTAAATGTGGGCCATAATCTTGTGGTCCATCAACAGGTCACTAAAATGGGATTAGATAAGTAATCTTGATTCTAAAGGTGGATTTACATGTTCAGATTCTCAGAAACAAACGTTCCTGTGAACGCTCATTTCCAAAAATCTGTGTAAAAGTGCAGCAGATCACCCGATGAACGACCACCTGAGGCACCTAATTGTCTCTGGGTGGCAGATTGTGCAATCTAAACAGCAATCTGCCGCCCAGAAACAATGCAGCTATATAAGGACGAGCGACCGCAATAGTGATTCCTCATCCGCATACTATGGAGGTGATGGCTGCATGTCAATACAACGCTCTCCTCGAGCAGCCAGTCGGGAAGGAACACTTTCTTCCCGAGAATCTGCTGCTCCTCCTCGGTACGTGTAAATGCGTCTTTACGCTGAAGCAGAATACAAGAACAGGCTTGAATTTGGTGAAGATCATGGAAAGGTCAGAATCACGCCATCAGTTTCTATGCCTGTTTTAGCTGGCGTAGATTTACAGTGTGCCTCTTCATAACTTGGCGGATCCACCACCAGGGCAAGGGGTTAAGACCAGCGTCTTAATAAATGACCCCTATAGTGCTTCACATTACTGACCCATAATACTATCTGTACATATGGATTAGCTGCTCCATCCACGTTGATAAAGGGTTATTTCAACCAAAAGGAAACACTTCACTGCTGCTTTTAGATTCAATGCTTTTAAATTCAATCTAACTGTAGCTAAAGCACATAAAAAATGCAGTGTGTTAACCTGGCCTAAGGAATATTTCTTAAGGCAGACTTGTCCTTCACCTAGATATCTGTAGACAGCAACACAAATCAATTAGGAAGGTCTCAAAAAGAAACCCTAAAACCAGCAGAGTCAGCCATGAACACGTTAGATACTGGGTGCACTATGCAGAAAGCAGGCAAGGAAGAATCCCGCTTATCTGCACAACTGAAATCAATACCATTGATTCAGAAATGGACATATTATCTGACCTCAATCTAATCTAGGTTGGATCAATTACATTTAAATGTGATAAATAAAAGAAAGATGACCAAGTGTCGCCACCCCCGTTACACAATGAAAGGGTGTCTGAAACACTATTGTAATATGAAGGAGCTAGCATTCTGTATGGAAGAACCTGAAAGATAAGAGCTGATTATCTGGGTCTCGGAGGAAACTCTTTTGCTGATGGCAGCAGATTAAAGAAATTAAAAAAAAAAATAAAAAAGTGTTTAGAAGATTCTTTGGCATTAAACATTCTAGAAAATTAGCTTGTGACTAATTAGCTTCAGCCTAAAACAGTGAGATTCACCAACGACTCCTCCCACAACACCTCAGAACCTTGAACGATCCGTCAGATCAGGACATCTGTAAAAGCCGAGTGTGTAACTGCTCACTGGAGAGAAACGGGGATGAGACCGAGGGAAATGAGAGGAGGAGGAGGAACAGATGAAAGCAGTCAGGCTGCTGGTGATTTAGCAAAGAAGAAAATATGAATGAAAAAGAAAACAGAAGTCAATCACAAAAATGACTAATTGGTAAGTAAATTGTGCAATTTCTTTCTCCCCCATTTCTATGGAATTCACTTTACCTGGGTCTGAACCAATCCATTTGCTCTGTGAACATAAAGTCACTTAATCGGCTCTTGTGATATCAAGATTTAGGTCCTTCAAAGCAACCTTGCAAATACAGAAACAGCACTGAGAACACTGGACTACTGCCAGCCGCTGTTCAAGTCTGCCATTTTCAAAAGTGACCTCTTTATGGGGAAATGGAAAGTATACTTGGGATACAGTCATTGGTAACCTTCACACAAATCAATGTTACTGACACTCTTGTTGCAATAACCATTACGGCCATATTCCCTGTGCCATACTTAAACGCGACGTCACCAGACCTCAGGAAACACATGCAAAGCAAATCCACCTTAAATATGCCAAACTCACAACAGACGTGCTCATAAAATATGAAGATAATTGCAAAAGAAACATTAAAAGAGACTATCAGCAGCCGAAAGACTAAAATTATGAAAACAACACTGTTCACGCCACAATTATTCAATAGGCTGTGTTTCACGATCCCCGATACAGATCTTGTTGTAAGCCCCTTCTACAAATACGGGGCCATATAGTGAACTATTGCAAGACACATAAGAATGTTTGATACACTCACAAATTTCCAAATTAATATCACAAAGATAAAACGCTACATCCAGCCGAGATCTGCCCAACCTAGGTTTCGCGTGAAGCTTTATCAAGCCCTTGAGAAAGCTTCAAGTGATACTTGTGACTTGCAGTACTTCACTATATGGCCCTGTAAACCATCCTAAAGAGGATCTTTCACCACTCCTGATATGTCTGTTTTAATAGTTACATGCATTCCCCAACTGGTTACCTCCCCTCTGTACCCTTACTGAAGGCTAATAGCAATTCATTCATAACTTCTAGTGCAAATAATAAAGGAATGGCACAACATACAGACATAAGGATAGATGTTCCAGACTTGTTATTACATGGGGAATGCATGGAGCTATTAAACCAGACATGTCAGGAGTGGTGAAAAGTCCTCTTTAAGCTACTTCTGCACAGGTATGTTCAGGCTGGGAAACACACTGAGGAGATTTATCAAAAGTGGCTTATTAGCCCATTGCAACCAACCAGGTTCCACGTTTCATCAGCTGGTTGCTAAGGATATCCAAGGATATCCAGTTTTCTTTTATACCAGTTTACAGTATAATTATTATGATGCAAGTTCCTGCCCCATCGTAGGTCTACCGTATATATTGGTCTATAGCTTCACAACTGCTAGAAGACATGTGGAACGATAAGACAAGTAAGAAACACACATTTGCATGTTACTGGTCAGCATCTTACCTCTCTCTGCAGTACTAGCTCCTTCGTGTACATCATGGCTTCCTCACTAAAAGGCTCCCCTTCCTGAACCACACCAGGAATATTCCTAGCGCCTCTTGGACATTCAATACCTAAAAGGATTTAATGAAACACAATGGTTTAAGTCTATAATAAAAGCATCAAAGAAATGCTGATTTAGAAAAAAATTAAGTTTTGAAGTTGACACATTAAAAGGGGCTGTCCCATGAAAAATTCTACATTTTTAAAACACCTGCATTCTGTAAAATTCAGTATAGCCTCTGATTTATTCAATAAAATGTGTCTGAATATTGTCACCTGCTGTCTGTTCTTTACTTAGTTCTCCATCTACTTCAGACATCCTGAGGTGGACACACATGCTCAGTGGCATCTTTAAGGAGGACCTGTCCCCTCTCCTGACATGCCTGTTTTAATAGCTGTATGCGTTCATGTAATAACAATTCTGGAGCATCTATTCTTATGGCTCTATGTTGTGCCATTCCTTTATTATTTCTACTAGAAGTTATCAATGAATTGTCAGCAGTCTGCTGTAAGGGTACAGAGGGGTTGTGACCAGTTGGGGTGTGTCCCTGCACTGACTCTCTATCCAGTCAGTGCTGCCATGTTCAGACTGTGCAGGTACACACCCGTAACTGGTTACCACCCCTCTGTACCCTTTACTGCAGACTGCTAGCAATTCATTCATGACTTCTAGCAGGAGTAATAAATGAATGGCACAGCATAGAGTCATAAGAATAGATGCTGAAGAATTGTTATTACATGGAGAATGCATGAAGCTATTAAACCAGACATGTCAGGAGAGGTGACAGGTCCTCTTTAAACTGCCAACAGCCAGATCATATTTTAAAAGCTATAATAGTTACAGGAAGAGAGGCGCAGCTGAAAATAAATGCCACCTGAGCGGTGATAGGGAGAGCGCTGCAGCAGAAGAGACACATCCCCTGGGCTGTGAGAGGGAGAGAGCTGCACTAGAAAAGACACACTCCCTGAGCTGCCAGCCTGAAGAGGATCTAGCAGAGCAATGAATGTGAGAGCTCTGAATCCATGTCTGGTACAGGGCTGGTTCTCGCTCTGTTAGAAAGACATCATACACTATATATAATATCAGATTTTCTTTTCTTACATTAGGACAACCCCTTTAAAATTTGACTTGCAATAGGCCTCAATAGGGACCAAGCACCTATTTACCAAAACAGACTTGTATTGAACATAGATTTGAAAATAGAACGTCCCTCTTTATAGCAGAGCCAGTTCTAACTCTGGATCACACATTTGTTACCCATCTATACATATCATACGCAATCAACCACTTTGAATACCAGTCAGGAAAGTAGACTAAAAATGGTTTCCTTGGACCTGGTAGGCAGAGATGAGTATATTGTCGTATTTAATTTCAGAAACCGTGCCATACCAGTCTACAAGTTGTGTGTGGTACTTCAGCCCTGATTCACCTCAATGTGGCTGCAATACCAGACAACCCATGGACAGAATCAGTGCGGTTTCTGAAAGAAAGCAGACATGTCTCACTTTATTGCTGCTCATTTGCTTCCATGTACTTGTGGTACACACAGCAGCCAGGGAATTCATAATGATAAAAAAGGCTGCAGAATAAAGTATTATGTAATTAACTAAAACTGGATATCCATAGTTACAAGAAAGTTTTTTTTTATTAATTCTTCAGGGACAACGTGGTAAAAGAGAACTTCAAATATAACTACAATTTGACAGCTGCAGTATGAGATCATTTACTCACCTGAAGATGGGAGTCTGCAAACAAAACTGAATGTGATGTTTTGCCTCGGCTTATTACATACTTTAGCAATTTAGCAGATATCTATAGCTATGGTGTGATAAGCTTATACTACTCTGGTATCACTAGTATGCTATGATACTTTCATCACGTTTCACAGAATACCAAACTCTAAAGGGCCGTTCACTAGGCTTTTTTTTCCTGTGGAATTTTGGGGTGGACAGCCAGGCCGAAATCTCATCAAAATCCTGCCAGCAGTCGTGTCCTTTCTGCCTCCTATACATTTTAATGGGAGGCGGCGCTGAAGATTGGTTTAAAGCCATGGACACTCTGAATGGACATCTCCATTCTCAGCAGGGCCACAGTTACAAGTCACTGCTCCGTGATCCCGAAATGAATGGGAGGCAGAAACCAGCAAGAAACCACACGGCCGCCGGTAAGATTTCAGCACGGGGGTCCACGTCAAAGTTCCACGCCTAAAGATGTTGTGTGAACATATGGCCACGTGGGGGTGCAAACACTGGTTTTACCACTGCAGATTTGCATGTGACTAATCCAGTGTTTTACCGTACAAGAAATGTGGAGGAGATTAAGAATTAAAGAATAAAATCTGCAGTGTAAATTGATCTGCGGTGCAGATTGTAGCTGCACACCATGTCTGTTTATACTATGGATTTCCACCATGGAGTTCCCCCTTTGTCATACATTAGGGTGAAATCCACAGCAAAATCCGAGACAGATTCACAGTGAAAATAGCAAGAAAAGTCACAGTGGAAATTCTGCTGTGGATAATCCACCTAAAGGGTACAGCCACACAGGGTGCAGTATCCACTGTGGATCTTATCCTCCGCACTGCAAAGGATTAAATCTGCAGCATACAACCAGATCCTGTGGATTGCAGGTCAATTTACCCTTCACCCACTTTGCCGTTAAGGTAAGACACTGTGGATTCGCTGCATGCATATCTGTGGTAGCAAATCCATTGCATGTAAGTCCCATGGGTGTACTCATATGTAAACAGCACTCATTGGGGGGGGGGGGGGGGGGGGGCGAGTGAAATGAATACGCTGACGAAAAGACACACAAAAGACAGTAATGCAGGCAATGTCTAATGAACCACAAAGTATCAATGAAGCCACCGACCTGCATCAGGTCACCTTGTCAAATATCAAGCTCACATAATGAAGGCAGCACAAAGAATAAATACTTTAGCATTTTGTGTCAGCATCTCGGAGTGCCTGCTTTCATGTATGTTCACACACACACATCTTCCAGAAGAGAAAAATTCTTGTTGTGCAGCTTCACATACATGGAAACCAGCAGTCTAGCCGTACACACCAAGATCACCTGAATGACCGTCTCCCTGGACATTTTATCAAGGTCTTTAATATTAAATTACATTAACGTGGGTGCTTGTATTTTCATTTGCAATTGCCACTGCATAGCCATTAGCAATCGATTAATCCTATCCTATAGGACGTTGGAACATTATTAATTCAGATTTTATATATTATTATAAGAGCACATGAAATGGATGTCATTGATTTATGTTTTAGCCTTTGGAGAATATGACAGATAATTTAAAGGTCAGAGAGGGGGTGAGAACAAGGCAGCTGTTCGCCGAGTACAGTACAAGCAGAAATTCTGTTGCAACAATGTAAATTTAATATATTACTGCAAACAAAAACAGCTTTTTATTAGTGCGTTCTAAGAGGGTGGATAACCCTGTACGGCTAGTGAGGAGGAAAGCTGTAATAAAACTGCATTATGGCGCTACAGTTTACCAGATGCTACTGAAAAGGCTACATAAAAGACCAAATTACTCAATCACTAAACGCTCACTTCCCAGATTTTGCTTTGTTGTCATAAATGTAACCTTTGCATGAGTGCTAATATTTTAATGCATTTACTGTAGATATTTCATTCAAAAGCCTCATCGATCTTACTGTGTATTGTACTGAACGCCAACGTCTGGTCACCCAATGCATCGAATATTTAACCAGTCTCCATTTATTCAGTTTAAAGATGCACTCTTGTAAACTGTAGTGAAGGTGATTTTCTTACCAGTGACTGTATTTGTGAGTTATCCCCCTCCCTTCTGATCCTCTCGTGACCTGTATTCACCATGTAAATAAATCCCTCTAGTTTGTTTCCATCCTGTATGTTGCACTTCCTGTTACTATATCTAACCAACCCCATGATGCACTTCTTTCTCCTGTACAGCTCCGCCTCTAATGTCCTAGCTAGTTTATAGCTCCTCCCACTACATAGTTACATAGACACTCCCCTAGCACTGCTCCTGTTTCTGGTTTACCATGACATCACAGGAAATGAGAGCTGTATGGACGCAGTCAGGAGACCACAGCCCATAATGGAAGATAGAAGGACTGAAGGTAAAAGGAACACATTACAAAAGCACCGCTAACTTAAAGGGGTTTTCTGAGAGTTAACTACTGATGACCTATCCTCAGGATCAGGTCATCAGTATGTAATGGCTGGAGGTACGACACCCGGAAGCCCCGCCGATCAGCTGTCTGAGAAGGCACTGGCACTCCCACGAGCCAAGTCCTTCTCTCAGCTTTCCTAGGCCAGTGATGTCACATGGCCTAGGAGCGGCTCAGCCCCATTCAAGTGAATGGTCTGAGCGCGATACCAAGCACAGCCGCTGTACAATGTACACCACTGTGCTTGGTGAGCGGGAAGAAGGTAGCTGCGCTCACGGGAGCGTCGGTACCTTCTCAAACAGCTTATTGGCGGGGGTCCCGGGTGTCAGACCCCCACCCCCTTTTAATGAATGACAGACCATCTAATATGTAAGGGTAACCACCCACTACCCTGACAGCAGATTGGGCATTTGGATTTCAACATGCCCAATCTTTTTGCTTTTGGGGATAAAAGTTGCCACCTGTGTCCGACAACAGCTTACTTTTCTCTCCCCTTGAAAATATATGTATGCTCAACCAAGGAAGCATGTGTATGGAGGGTTCATGAGAACCTGAGGTGTCAGCTGAACAAGCATTCTGTCACCGCGTTCTAAAATATATGGTCAGCTTGGGGTGGATTGCATACACTGTAGAATGGTAGTCACTGGCTGTGACGAACAGGCTGAAGGCAAATGGATTCCTATCAGGTTGTTGATTACATGCTCTCTACACAAGTAATCTGTTACATACCATTTTTGTCCAGTGAAATATTTGTGTGTTTTATCATCTTGGACACAATGTTGGGACCCTGCTTACTGCCTCCTAACCACACACACTATGTAAGTATGCCTTCTGGCATGATCTCTCCTCAGCTGAAAATATATTCTGTGGTTAACAAGCAAAAATAAAGCCACTTAAACCAAATCTGCAAGATTCTGCTTATTTTCAGGATATTTGTGATTACACATCAAACCTTTATAGTCCAGAAATTGACATAAAAGTAACATAACACACATACATACAAAGACGGTAACACCTTATCTAAAGCAGCCATACTGGACAGTTAGTGATAGACACTGACCGCAGGCAGATACCTATGGAAAAGTTATTGGCTACAGTCCATGTAAAATTGCTCATGACAAAATGACAGATTTGCATCCCATTAAATCGAAGCCCAGGTCAAACATACTAGACATCGATTGGTGACTTGTCTTTTTAACCTATTGAGCTGCCATCCAGAGATGTTCACAAATCAACTGTGAATGACAATTTGTTCAGAAAGTGGCCACCTGCAATCACTAGTATATGGCTAGCACCCATGTGGGAGCGGAGCTGCAGGACTCTGGCACTACAGCCTTCTGCTTCCACTTCCATTTACGGTTACATTACTTGCGGCTGCTGCAAACATCTCATCACTGGCGGTACCAGGTGTTGGACTCCTTTACTGATCTAATATTAATGACTTAGTCGGCAGACAGGTTATCAATATCTAAAAACCCAAAAAAGACTCCTTCCCCAAATTGGAAAAACCCTCCCGAAAATTTCACTTTTTACTGTAGATTTTGAAATTATGTCTGAAGTAAATCTAACTGTACAACTCAAGGCATTGTAACCCCTTGGTGACAGCTCATTTTAGCCTTAGGCCTGTATTACACCAACAGATTATCTGACCAATTTCTGTTCAATCAGACCAATAGTTGGTGTGTATAACAAAAGATCTCTGTGTGTGTAATAGGCCATCCGACCAATCTGTCAGATAATCTGTTGATATAATATAGTCCTTAAAGGGGTTCTGTGAGAATTAAGAAAATAAAATTACTTTAAATACTTAATTATTTTATTATAAACATATTCCCAAATACCTTTCATTAGTTATAATGGCTTGTTTTGTTTGTGGAGCTATCAGGGGCATCAGATCGTATCCTGAATAGAACTGATAAGATCTTCACCTGAATCTCTGTACAAATGGAGTTCATGAGGAGACATGAACAGAGAGGATATGTGGGTAATGAGCAGCAGCACTTGTATGCAGTCTCCATTACCACAGTCTGTCCTGTCCATTATCTCTGTACTTCATGTCTCCTCATGAACTCCATTCCTACAGAGATTCAGCTGAAGATCTTATCTGTATTCAGGATCATAATCCCTGACAGAACAGAGAGGAGGATGAGGCAGTTCTTTAACTCAGTGTTGTGAAGTAACTTGTCCTCCTGTGATTAGGACAGGTTTTGTGTGTACTGATAGGACGGCGGCCATTTTATTTCTCCTGATGATTGCTCCCCAGACAAAAGGAGCCATTATAACTAATGAAAGGTATTTGGGAATATATTTATAATAAAGTACCGGTAATATTTAAGTATTTTTAACTTTTTTCAAATTACTAAAATCTGAAAAATGCCTCACAAGAACTCATCTATCATTCCATTACTCTGGTAACCAGAATTCTGAATACTGCTGTGGAAAAGAATGAAGCACAAGGCTTACTGAAACAATATCTACAAAAATGAAGTGGGTAGGTCCATAAATCCAGCCTTTCATTCCAACTTTAATAGTAAAATGCAGACTGCTTTAATGAAAAAAGCCATACATAGACATTTACAATGCCGCAAATAATACCCATTCATTTCTCACATACAGAGCAGCAGCCAGAGATGTGGTCCACGCTTATTACTATTATTACACAAAGGTGAATTGCTGTTTGTTGTACACGGGGAATAAATTATTATACAGTAATGAGCTCCAAATACAGCAAAACAGAAATAATTCAGATCTTTTCCATTTCAACCTTTGCGGCATCTACTTGACATCACAGGACTGAAGAACTACCGTGTGCTAGGTTCTGGACTGCTATTAGTATGATCCTAATGGAAATGCCAAAAGGGACAAGAAAAGCCTCCTCCTATCTGAAATAACCTTGTCATGTTAGGCAAGAGCACATTATATGGTTTGCATACTAACCGGCTCGCCAACGACCATACCAAGACATCTCTAAGGAAGGGGCTATGTATAAATTGGTAGCTCATTACCTAGAGCAATCATCAATTGCAGAAGAAACTGGTAAGCAATGGGTCTCGCATACTATTGACACTGGCTCCAGGCAACCAAATTTCCGTTTTGGGAAAAAAAAAAGCATTTGGCTGACTACGGTTTGGTGGAGTCAATATAGTAAAAGGCTTTTCCCTTTCATCTCTCACAGAGCAAGTCATGAAGTTGTCAGTCAGCCAAGCAGCTCTGGGCATCGTCAGATACAATTTGTTGACTTGCCACTTAGAAATCATGTGATGAGCAACAGATTTAAAGATGCTGAAGGAGGTGATGCTGAAGGAGGGCGAGAGTCCATTTTATTACTTAATTGGCTCAGAGAGAGGGAGTAGTTATGGGAGATTGGATGGAATGTCACCTTAGTGAAAAGCACAGCAAATGTTCAAGGCCTGTTAACCCTGAAGCCACCACAACAGCTAACTTCAAAATTTAAGTCAGCCATTTTCTGACAGATTTAGTATACCGTCATATACTAGTATAGCTTATATGTGCCAATGACTAACCCATCGGCACATGTACAAATTTAATTCCAGAGATTGCAAGAGAAAAAGCCTTATAGGCCTGCATCTCTTTTAGTGGCTTTACACCATTTACGGATTTATGGAAAAAATTGTCAGCATAGAATGGTGTATAGTCATTTAGGAGCATTTTAAAAAGGTGAAATGTGATAAAAATGCTTGCAGCAATTCAGATGATATCCCCCGCCTCGTCGCCCTACATGCATATAGAATGCTCTGCACGCTAAATGTCAGTGGTTCACTAGCACCTGAATTTAAAGGGGGGGAAATAAGCAATTCTCAGCTGAACACTGACACATTCAGAATGGATGCATCCACAACTCATCTTCCGTCATACAGAAATAGGTATTCTTACCTAGTCTACAGTCAGGAAGATCAGTCCAGACACAGACTGGAGCAGGGTCTAAATAAGACTGCTTACTAAGAGGATGGCATACAGCAAGATATACATCAATAAGAGCCCATTCACACGACCGTATATTTGTGTCCGCATCGGTTCTGCAACTTTACAGAACAAATAAGGACCCATTCATGTCAACATACATCAGTTCAGGTGTAAACCATTTGATAATGGTTGGGGCCTCACGTCCGGCTTATTTCTCATCCTAATGTCCTTGTTACAATGCATAGCCTCCATCCTACTCTTATCAGCCATGGACCTGCGGACCCTATTAGATTCATGCATTTTACAGACATTCGGGGGATGGGGGGGGGTTAATTAGTTAAGGTTGAAAAAAAAAAAACAAGTAAATGAAGTTCAACCAAGGAGTCCGTGGTTTTGTGAATTTTCTGAAAGGGAGTGAGAACCATTCTACACATTTTCATAAATAATGTTTTTCTAATAATCTATAATTTATCTAGGCCAGTGGTTCTCAACTCCAGTCCTCGGGACCCACCTGCCAGTCAGGTTTTCAGGATTTCCTTAGTTTAGACCAGCTGATATAATTAGCGTCCATCCATCAGGACTTACCACAGGTATTCATTCTGTGGGATATTCCTAAATCCTGACTGGCAGGTGGGTCCCGAGGACTGGAGTTGAGAACCACTGATCTAGGCCTTTTAAAAAAAAACGGTCCACTGTTCCTGCTGTGACCACTTCCTGAGGTGGACTATTTCACACACTTACAGTTCTTACAGTGAAGAAGCTTTGACACCTCACTGAACTTTTTCTTCTCCAGATGGAGGCAGTGCTCCCTTGACTTTTGATAGGATTTTACATGGAACAGCTTTTTAACATATTGTTTCTACAGCCATTTATATATTTTTATACGTTAACCAAGTACCCACCCTTAGACGCCTCTTCAAGACTAAATCAGTTTAATTCTTTTAACCTTTTCACACAACAAAGACCTCACAACATCAGTTTAGTTGCTCTATGTACTTTCTGAAGCTCCAGGGTTAACTGGTGTTTTTGTTTTCCAGGTCCCTCTCCCCCCAACATGGCCAAACTGCTTGGGTACACTGCGCTTCAGTAGTCTGAGGCACTCGTGCTGCTCCTGTCAGTAGCTCTGGTTGTTTCAAGAACCAGGGGTTTGCTTCGGACTATAGAGGTGGTGTGAGTTTGGAAGGTCTCCAAGGGTGGATCCAGATCAGGAAGCAGATTCAAAGGAATGAGAAATATAAAGACTGTATTAGGCCTAAGCTCACATATGGCAAATAACTTCCACAGAAAACTTGCCAGAGAATCCACGTGTTACATGCAGATTTTGTCACCAATTTAAACGCAGATTTCTCTGTCCGCACCTTTTTTTTTTTTTTTTCTGTGTACTTTAAAACCTATGTAGCTCAGAATTTACGTACTTTTTTAGTACATGTGGATGTGGTCCTGAATACCCATCTACTTACACTGTACCGTAAACTGCCATGTGGGTAATCACCTTATACTTCTTGCTGGATCCACTTCTGACAATTTTTATCTATTTAAGAAGTAACCTGCAAAAAAATGGATTTGAATTTTACGCACACATCAAGGGGTTGCCGTGTTTTAGTATAAAATCAAACCAATAAACCCATTGCTTTGTAGCAATCTGAGGAGCACTGTTCACAGACAGCCGGCAGCCTTCTCTAAGGACTGACAACAATAAAAAAGGTTTGCTTTATTTCCTGTTTAAACAAGGATGAAATAAATGGAATTTTTAATAGCTGGCAACAACAGGGATGTTTACACAATAAGAGGAGGTGTGAAAAATGCAAGCCATACAAGCATATGTCAAGGATTAGCTGCCTAGCATCTCCTAAATTAACGGTTCACACCCCAAAAGCTACTTATGAATTTTAAAGTTAGCCATTTGAATTTGCTAGTAACCGTACATTACCAAAAAGTAAAATGTAGTAAATTAAAGGTGTTGGCCAATCATAAAAGGACAAAGGCAGGGTTTGTGAAACTTAAACTAATGCTCAGTCCCTCCACTGGTCTTCACTTCACTTCGTTTCAGTGATGTGTCAATCTAACCATTTGACTTATGAAAGGAATCACTGGCCTCAGTGGTCTTGTGCCATAAACTGCTGAGGCCAGTCACTTGGGTAGACAGCCAATCAAGTTAAAAAACTTGCTGACTTTTTCTGGCAAACTTGATGACATCTGTTACAGATTCCCTTAACCGCCTGCACAACAGATGTGAACATAGCCCAACATTGTGCTACTCAATGGAGGAAGAGTAGATGACAGGAGCCCTTAGCCGAAAGCCACCATGAGCTAGATCAACAGCTATGTCAGAGAAAGCAGCACAGCTAGTTATGTGAAGGAATTGCACAGGGTCTACAGCTACAAGATGACAGAAAATTACGACCATAAACAAGCTGCCTAATTCAATAAGAAAAAATATTTAAAAAAAAAACACACCAGTGCTGCGAACTTAAATCATCATTGTTCAATTAGGAACAGTATTGTTAAACTAAAGTTTTTGGCTTTTTGGTTTTAAAATGACAGATATGGTAAGGAATTTAGAATTCGAGAGTCTGATGCACACCTACAGATGACTCACATTCAATTACAACAGCACTCACAGTGACTGTAAGTAGCCATGTCAGGGAGCAAACAGGTTTTCATAAGATGCATCAGATGTGAGCTTCTATTATTCTCAGCCTCCGCACCAGCATTCAAGGAGCGCTTTGCTTCGGCAGAGGGAAGGAAAGGATTGATGGTTTACATATATAAAAATAGAGTGCAAAACACCCAACGGTGGTGTGCACCATCTTACTGGTAGAATACCAAATGAGTAAAGAGAATGTAGCACAGTATATAAGTAAAGCACACCAAAAGAAGGTGTTAAATTCCTTCAAGGCTCTAAAAATCTACATTGGAAAGACAGCGTGGAACATCAAGCTTCTCGTTGTACAGATACGGCTAGTTAAGAAACGCAAGAATGGATTGCCAGACAGTAAAGATGAAGACATCTTGCTATACCAACTTCTGCAGTCTCCTGGATGTTTCTCATACTAAGTGTGGGAAGGGAATAAAGGAAAAGGTGGGGAGGGACCGTCTGGTGTAGAGGAATTTCACATCCTTTGTGACTGCGGGCATTTCAAGGAGACTAAATGGAGGGAGGGTCTGCACACCCTCTTAGCATATATAAGAATACATCTCCTGCAGAAGATGTTCCAGCTTTGGTGGGTTAATCCATAGCGTATCCATGACAACTGGTGCGGCTGGACACAGGTTGGAGATGTAGCATGAATAAGTCCCTATAGAAAACATCTGTCTACGCAATGACATAAGAACAATAGGATCCCCAAAGGAGTCGGGACCACAGGGGTGAGCATAGATCACCACAAAGCTGCTCAGTATTTACACCGATGACCGTCTCACCCCATTTGAAAGAATGTGAACTGTAAGACACTTGACCATGTCACGTTCGAAAAAGCTTTATCTCAAGTCATAATGCACTAAAATGAACGGATGCATTTCCTAAGGAAGTGGTTAGGAAGTGCAGATTCTCTGTAGAGCATAAATGCAGCCCAGCTCCGAAAACATTGTACGTTTTACTGAAGTCAGACAACTATGTGGCAGAAGAAAGACCGCTCTGCTACCCAACACACAGTTCTGCTATACGCTGAGGGTATAAAAGGATTGGTTACAGGTCAATTCTTCCCAATTTGTAAAGATTTGGCACATGAAAGGCTGTTTTCCCTGGACAAGAGACTGGTGGTGAAGGAACAGATTTAGCAAGGGATTGCTGCCTGCTGCCATAGTTGAGCATGACAGCAATCCTCCTCACTACTATGCCTCAGCAATAATGTATTGGGAAGCGGTAAATCTCCGGGCATCACTTCTAATGGCATGAATTGTTCAAACTGGAGTTTAATATGGGACTAATTAGATAGGTGCAATTTGAATCCACAACATTAATCAACAGGACAGGGCAGCAATGTGCTGCTAATTACCCATTAAGTGATCTGTCCTTGTTATCATTGGTATATATGGAAAGGATGACCAGTGGAAACCCTTTCACTGACAATGTGTAGCAATACACAACTGTCTAATAAAAGTAAAACTGAGAAAACAGAACGAGGAGGAAGTTATGAGGCTTTCCACCGAAGCTCAGGGGAAATCTAACACTTGTAATGCTTTATTTTTCACAAGACATATTTAAAGAGGAGAAGAGAAGAAAAGAAAAAGACAGGAGTCTTATCTTTCTGTGCCTTCATTACTGCCATCTAAGTCAGAACGGAATAGGATCACACTTAATTGAGGCTTTTTAGTTCACATCAATTTTGCCCAGTGCTGGGATTCAGTGAAACTTTGAAGCAAATCCTATTTAATCTCAGCCATTCAGAGCAAAAATTGCTTAATGTGTGTGTTTTGGGAGGGGAGGAGGAGAAGGGACGGGAAAGAGATGAGGTGCCCTGAAGGAAATAAGCTGAGAAGGGGGAAAAAAAAATAAAATAAAATGAGAATCGCATCACTGGCCATTCTGATACGACTTAAAACTAAATAACTGCAGATCTGCTTACCTCTGCTAGGGATAATAAATTAACTTCTGAAGTGCCAGAAGCATCTGCATCGAGCAGCAAGAAGAATGCTGAGTGATTGGTTAAAGAAGCAAGCAAGCTAATCACCAATTACAATTTGCAGCTAATTTTTAACATCAAAGGGCATCTGTCAGCAGATTTGTACCTATGTGCACTTGATAGCTGAAGGCATCTGTGTTGGTCCCATGCTCATATGTGCCCGCATTGCTGAGAAAATGAGGTTTTCAATATATGCAAATGAGCCTCTAAGAGCAATAGGGGCGTTGCCATAACACAGAGCCTCAGCTCTCTCTGCAACTGCAGCACCCTCTCCACTGTCAATCACAGGGAGAGGGCGCAGCAGTTGTAGAAAGAGCGGAACCTCTAAGTGAAAAGTCAATGCCCCCGTTGTTTCTAAGGGTTAATTTGCATATATTGGGACCAAAACAGATGTCTTCAGCTGCCAAGAGCACACAACAGTTCAGCAGGTTTCATAGGTGCAAATCTGCTGACAGATGCCCTTTAAGTTATAACCACACAATAGATTGTTAGGCTCATTGAGAGAGTGGCAGTAAATATCAGCTGAAACCTCACGCTAGACTGAATCCAGCTCTAATAGTTGTCACACATCCTCTGTAAAGATACCTGCCTGGACGACATGCTCATCTCCACAGAACATTTTAGGTTGTATTCACACTTGATGTCTTTGCTAAAAACGGAGGCCAGTAGATTGCTGGTGCTTACTAAGAATATGATGTCCGCTACACTTGTGTACATTCTCCAATATGGCCTCATTCACACATGGGTGAATCAGATAGCACACAAATCTGGTGTCTCAGTGGTTAGAACTGATGCTTTGCAGTCCTGGAGTACTAGGTTTGAATTCGACCAAGGACAATACCTGCAAGTTTGTATGTTCTCTCCGCATGGATTTTCTTCCGGTTTCCTTCCCCACTCCAAAGACATACTGACAGGGAAAATAGATTGTGAGCCTCATTGGGGACAGAAAGTGATAAGGTCTATAAAAAGCTCTGCCGAATAGGTTTACGATATATAAACAAGTAACAGAAATTCAGAAATCCTTGTTTTTCCCAAGGAATGTGGAGCATGTGTGGCCTTCTCAGTGAGCAGGACAAAGAAATAAGAAAACGAACAAACAGCAGGTGGCGCTATACAGATATTTTAGTGATTAACTCAGTGTCGATGCTACATTTTTAATTACATACAAGTATTAAGATCCAGGTGCTGGTTTGAAAACTGTAGAATATTTTTTGTGGGGCAACCCCTTTAAGTCTCTGGATTCCTGACAACCAGTATCAGAACACTAGTGGCATCTGTGTTCTCAGGGACATGCACTGACCAGTGGTAGGAGATGCTTTAGAAACCCACTTTCCAGTCAGCGGTGAGCGTGACCGACTGACCATTCACACATCTGATCATCTCATCATGGATGTCATCATGGACACAGATACGTAAATAAGGCCTTAACCTCCAACAAAATTGATAAAAAAAAAAAACTGACTTAACGTGTGACCAGTTTTAGTGCATCTTTAAAACACGGAAAAAGCTATGTTCTAAGGAGGTCTTAGGCAAGACCTTATTTGTAATATGGAAAAAGTCTGATATTGCTTATCCTGCACAGATGCTCATGAAGCGCCCCACCAGTCTCTGGTTACAGCATGTCATCAACGGCAGTTTGTAAACAATCAGTGGCACCAGTGGCCACTGGTATCAAGAAGCAGTGATGCCATTAATACATGTGACCAGATCTCTGGCCACTTCTAACCCAGCATTGGTGGGAGATCACAAGATTGAAGTGGTAAGCAGTGTGTTTTTGTTTTTTTTTATTCTAGCACTATTGCGTTTAATCCTTGTAAAATGACAGCACTGTAAAATTGTATTTGGCGGTTCTCTAAATGAGAAGGCATTGCTCAAGTGAAGAGGTATTAACATTTTGCTGACAATACCCATGTATTCTGGAAACGCCATGGACCATCGCACTTGACACTCGTCAGTACTTAATTTGTGAGACATTGTGTTTTTGCAATTGTTGGGGGTTCCAGAGTCACATGCAGCTTGAATACCCTTACACCACTGAGACCAGTCAATGGATGTAGCAGAGCACATGCGAGGACCAGAGGTATGGTATAGCTAGGATGCAAGAACAGAGCAGTGGGGAGCAGGTAAGTGTTTCTTGTGACAGGTCTGCTGAATGGGATGTGATTTAAAAATGTAAAGATCCTGGACAAGATCTTTAAGTTGAAAATTAAATAATTGAAAAAAAAAGTTGAAAAAAAAGGTATTATACCATACCAATAATACCATGAAGCATATAGATAACATTGTAAGTACTTGAAACTACAATGGAAATCTATGTCAATTACCACATTAATATGGTGTTGCAGGAGGTTTCTTGGACTTTTTACTTCTTTTTGGGGCAAATGCAAATTTCTTCAGTCAATGACAGGAATACATTTACTAAACAGTTACTACACACATCAGAAAGATGTACGATTTCTAGAGTGTTCTTTGACCAGGAACCAAACAAAAAGTTGCATGTCTAACAAACAGGTCCACAGAATACTCATCCCCAAAAAGTAGCAAAAACATGTTTAAAGTGGTAGCGTGATTTCATTTATAGGTTGCCCTGGTATTCCAAAATTGTTAAGCTACTGAAGTGCTTTTAGCAGTGAAGCATACAAGACTATATTCCAGAAAAGGATGAAACATATTCCCTCATGGCGCGTGCGTTAAGTCTGAAACCACTGCACTTTAATTTATGTCGTCTGAGGCATTAATAAAATATAATGTACATGCAACAGCAAACAAGGCCTTGACAATGTACTCATATCACACTTCTTACATTTTTAATGTGATGGTTGTGAATGATGTTCTGACTACAAGTAGGAGGGTTTGTGGAGAAAGTTTCTTTTCAGGCTTAAGACAAGACCTGCTTGTGCCCATGTAAAAGCAGTTTGTGGCTCCCATCATACATCAGATAGAGCTGTACCATGTATATTCTTTAACTGTGTTTATTGAGCATCAACGTACAGGCGACGTGACCACTTTAGTGTTAGTAATAAGTAGACCCTTCCGAATGCCCAGAAAACAGCCTGAAGTCATCACGTCATGGAATGAACAAGGATTTCTCTTCTATATTCACATGACATTGTCACCAAGTTGCAGCATTTATCAGCCCAGACTGAAATGGAATATGTCACCAGGTCTCACCCATTCATATAAAGCATCTTTTAGATGCCCTAAAGCCGCCCACACACAAGTTACCTTTTGGACTTTTTCTCTTCTAAAACTTCCCCAAATTTGGTTTGACCACACATATATACTCAATAAGGGCAAACCACTGGCAGACACTTCAGTTTGGCTAATCTATCAGCAGAAGAAAAGATCAAGCATGTTACTTTACATCCCATGGAGGTAGACCAGGCGATAGCATTGGGGTCCAGATCCGATTGCCTTTTCTTCCTGACATGAAACACTGCATCTTCACGCAGCTGTCAGTAGGAGAAGCTCAGTGCAATTTTTTTTTATATTTTATTTTACAGTTTCCATTCCTTCAATGGTAACATTATAAAGGGCTTCTCTGTGGTAAACCTGAGCTACTGTGCAGGTGCACAAAGGAGGCATAGCTACTATGACACTAATAGAACTGGGCATGATTGGGTGTGCATAGATAAGCACCGATTGGAGGTGTGGCTTAGTGTTAAAAAAACATTGTGCGCCAATGTTGTCCTTCTTTTGGCTTTTCAAAAGTTAGAAGATATACAATATCAGCTTCATAGAATCATCCTTAGCTCAGCCAAGTTTTCATTCATGAACATAGATGTGCTTTAAATAAGTAGACTATAAATGCAGCATTGTAAACAAAAAAAAAATATATATATATATATATATATATATATATATATATATATATATATATATATATATATATATATATATATTTCTGCTTGAATGTTGGGACGGGTTAAATTGCGTTCACATATCTGCTTTGGAGATCTAATGCCTGCATGCAACTTTTTTTTTGTCAGGACGATACCCTACGTTCATGCCAGAAATCGGCCGGATCACTGCCGGACCTCATTTCAGTCCAAGGAGATTGGGCGACGTTGGATCCTGTGAGAACCAGCATACTGCCAGATCTTCAGAGAGGTGAATGAGGCCTTACTCAGAAAGAGCTAATAAAAGATGAAACAGCAGGAAACATGATTTATTTTGTTGGGGGGAAAACTTTGAGGCTGTAATGCTTCTGCCAGCATTAATGAAGCTGTGACACCAGATGCAAGCACTTTGTAAGGTTAGCTTAAACATGATAATCCTGTGAGATTGGATATCTGCTTTAAAACACTCAACCTTTAATTGTAATGCAGGAAGGTTCCTCAATCAAGACTCCTGCATGATCTGTGTTTCAATGAGTCAGGAAAGCGAGAAGCCAAAAACATGAGCTTGTACAGAACCCTCATAGAAATAGCCACTTTACTGCAAAACATGCAGGAGTTAAACATCAAATGCATCAACCTCTGCTGTTTCAAGGCAACAGAGACTTGGAGTGATAAAAGGAGCTAAAATGACAAATGAAGCAAAGATAGAGATGTCACAGGGTACAGACATTCTCAGGAGGCCTGCTGAACGTACAGTACACAGGCTTGCCTGCGTTATAGGCAGCGATGCAGAATTCATTTGTGCTCTCTCAGAAATATTAAAGGAAACAACACAAGTGCAGTCTCTATGAATAGACAGAATTGATGAGACATGAGTGGTGTAGAGCCATAAAGGGGAAACCCACCTGAAGAGAGCCAACCAGGAAATTCTTATGTGAAATCATGCTAATGCATAATGGCTGCTCTTACAGTGTCAACGAGGCCCACAACAACCATTCAGATACACCCAGGAGGACACATGTCCTTATGCAATGCAACTAAGCATCAAAAAGAAACACTATGGCAAAATACTTCAGGAATTTTAGTTTTTTTTTACTTTATTTGAAATAAAAAACAAACAATAAAACATTACAAAAGAAATACTAGTCTGAGCTGTCTATATATTATAATTGACACCAGGGGCGTTGCTAGGCTAAAACATTCGGGGCCTGGGCCCATGATGT
Source organism: Rhinella marina (assembly GCA_900303285.1). NCBI lineage: Eukaryota > Metazoa > Chordata > Amphibia > Anura > Bufonidae > Rhinella > Rhinella marina. The sequence goes on from ONZH01006231.1 coordinate 381,061, forward strand.
TTCCTCCCAGGCCCCAAATGTCCTGCCTGCCAGATAGATACAATTGTATTGCCATCCTCAGGACGGCAATACAATCGAATCTAAACCACTGCACCAAGATGTAGGACCTGTGGTGACATCACAGGTCATGTGATCGTGCAGTAGCTGAGAAGGACCTGCGATGAAGTCACTGGTCACATGTCATCATGTGACCAGTGTAGGAGAGGCTCCACCGAAGAGAACTCTAGGGGGAAGAAACTCTGCTGAGGTCTGCTATAAGGACAGGTAAGTGAAGAGAGAGTAATGCTGGGAGTTGTAGTTATTTAACTGGGACTGTATGTTAGGAATTAAGAGAGGGATTTTATTTACATGGGACTGAATGTTCAGTGGGTGAGCCTATTAACGTGGGACTGTATGTTGGAGGGGGCTGTGGGAGGGAGTGATGTTATTTACATGTAACTCTACGGCGAAGGGTGGGAAAATAATTTTATTTACATGGGACTGTATGGTGGAGGGGCTGAGGAATCATCATTGCTGAGGGCACTAAAGGGAGGAATACTACAGGGGGCATTATAACAGGAGGGAGCGATATAAATACTGGGGCACTGTAGGGGTATTATAAATCCAGGGGACATTATAGATGTTCTTATTACTAGTGGGGGCTCTATAGGATGGTCTTATAGATCCACCTTATTTCTACTAAGAGCACTATGGGGTGGGGGGTTATTACTACTTAGGGCTCTGTAGAGAGCTTTATTACCACTGGGGGAACAATAGGCGGCCTTATTTCTTATGGGCGCTCTGTAAGGGCATTATTAATACTGGAGGGCTCTTCTACTAATGAGGGGCACTCTAGGAGAGTATTATCACTGTTGGGTCCAGTAGGGGGCAGTATTACTAATGAGGGCATTCTAGAAGGGGATTACTATTGGTGGGACTATGAGGAGCACTATTACTATAGTGAGGGGACACTGATATTTCTTCAGGATAGTATTTGGAGGTTTTTTTTGGGGGGGGGGCACAGCGAGGAGCAGGATAACACTGTGGGGGCTCGAGGATGGGGGATGACGATAGAAATGTGAGGAAGCTAAGATGAGGCCCTGGATGTGAAAGGTAAGTGCTGCTGCGGAATGGGGGGGAAGGTGATCCACTTAGACAATTGGGCTATATGCATTGGGGCTTGGGCCCTGGATCTTTTGAGACCCTAGCAACGCACCCTGATTGACACCAATAATTTCCCGCTTAGCAGAGACGTTGCAGCCATTTCTGCGACTGCCCTATATATCTTAACGGGGATTGTAGAAACCCTAGCGACTGCTGCCAAAACAACCCCATTCAGATAAATGGAGGGCAGATATTCAACGGGAAAAAATCCTGCAACAAATTCGTCACTAGAGGCTGTGCCCATACAATCACACGGTAAGCCATAAATTAGAGTGCACCTGCACCGAGGCAGAGACATTACCAGCACACTATAGGCATGAAAGCCTATTAAAGTTACAGAACAATGACACCAGCACAATAGACAACGTGGAAAAGTACATGAGAAGAGCAGTCTTAAGTGCAAGCTTCCCAAACACAATTATGCTGAAGAAAAATCTGTTAAACTTAATTAAATTAATTGGATAGAAAGATGCAAACACAGGGTTTAAACCAAGACTCACGGAAATAATGAAAATCAGAAATCAAATAGAACATGACAATCACTGAGGGTACATTCACATAACCGTGAAAAAAACAAACAAAAAAAAAAACACGCTGTTAAACTGCAAGATGGGAGTTTCTCTGGGATGGATTTCAACATGGCTCCAGCAATCTGTCCTAGAATGTGAGTACGAATGGTTGCCCCCTCTTGTAGAACTGCCTACGGTAGTGATGGCGAACCTTTTACAGACAGAGTGCCCAAACTGTAACCCAAAACCCACTTATTTATTGCAAAGTGCCAACATGGCAATTTACCCTGAATACTACAGTCCAGTATAGTCTATCTTCCATGTACTTTATAATTTATCTATAATATCCTGCCTACATTCAACACGCTGCCTGTGCTGTTCATAGTGCGCCCTGGCATGAAATGTCTAAGGCATATTGGTACACCATAGACTTTTTCCAGGGGGCGGGTGCCCACAGAGAAGGCTGCTCTGTGCCATTGGTTTGCCAACACTGGACTAAGGGTTAGGCCTCACTAAGTTCTGGAACTTGCTTATACTGCATATTGGTAGGTTTTCATGTCAGGCTCCTCAGCCATTATGGCAAATCAAGGCCAGGATCACATTACCATTTATTGTAGAGCAATGTAGGGAGGCCCCATCCCCCTCACCCCCCCTACACACTTGGGTTCATGAGCTGTGCCTGGTATTGCAGCTTGGCTCGATTCAATGAACGGGGCTGTGCTGTAATACAAGGGACAGCTTACAGATAGGAATGACACCATTTCTGGGGAAAGACGCACACCTCTTTTAAACTACATAAGCCCAATAACTGCAGCTCAACTCCGTAGTTCCATGAATTGTCTATACAAGTCTATACAAATGGTTGTGCTTTAGTTAAATGACCACTATCCAGGTAAAAATGGCAGTTTCAGATGTTAGCGGAAGGTTTGTGGTTAATATAAAACAAGGGACACACAAGCGTTTTAATTGGTGTTTTAGTTTATTAGGCAGTGGTTTTTGTCTTTGACCTTTCAGAAATGCAGCATGCTGTAGTTGGTGTTCACATCACCTTCTGTATAAGGTAAAAATCCCATGAATAAAATTCTAGTGGACAAACTGTCTTGTGCATATTCTTGTGTTTAAGAACCCTTACTCCCATGCACAGATCCTCATGTGGCTATAACCGTCCGCTGGTAATAAACACAAGCGTACTAGTACTGCACAAACTACTTTACATAAGCCATGTCTTCCAAGGTGTGTTTTCTTGTCATATATGCATTTTAGTTCAATTAGTTGATTACTTTTAATTATATTTTGTGAGTCATTTATTTCAGTTTTGCTTTGTAGTCCATCATAAATGTCTACCTGGTGGTGGGCAGCAAATCGAGTGGAATTAGCATTTTAATTGATGTTACATGAGACAACTCTGCTATATAACAGCTGTTAAGTGGTGTTAATTGGGAGCTGCAGCCCACAGCTTGGCAGAGTTTGTGCACACAACTGAAAAGTAAAATAGCATGTGAATCCACTACTCTAAAATGCGGCCCTGGAAAATTCAGGCACTTGCTAGATTCGGTGCCAGACAGACAAGATGAACTGTTGCTGAACTATTTGGTCATTAGGTCATCGTTTTCAAGTTTTTAATACAGTTATTAATACAGGGTTTAGTCAGACAAGCAAAACTGGGCTGTGTGTGTGGAATGGATAGCGCTGGACTGAACACTGACACATTACAGTCAAAGGGTCATTTTACATGCCAGATTTTCTGCACAGACCAATAGCCCGTGCAGAATGCACTACTTAAGTCCGATTTCCCACTAAACTTGCCCATGCAACTCAATGGGACCTAAAAATAAAAAAATCATCCATTAGACAAGACAGGCAAGTTTTACATTGCTTGTCGGAATAAGCTCCATGTCCAAGAGTACTGTACACAATTCTTGGTATAATGTTCACATCAACAATGAACCCTGCAAGCTCCAGCAACCTGGTCTGTGCCAGAACAGCCTGCCGGATCTCCTAACTGAGAAGTAAACGGGGTCACATAACCAGTCCCTACATCAGTCCCTGCACAGACAGCTGCTGGAGCAGAGATCCTGCCCATTTACTGGGCCCTGGGATCTACACTGGTGAATATGGCTAGTTTACGTCAGGAGGCTAGAAAACTAGCGTTGTCATACTACTGTAGTATGGTAGCCTTATCAAGATGTGTTACAAAGACTAGAAAATGACAAAGCGATGGGTCAGGGGAGTTGTACTCTTTACTACATAGGAAGACTTCCTACCCCTATCGAATAATACAGGGAAAGCAAGTCTTCACATATAACAGTCAAGAGCGTCAATAAACTAGTAAATGAAGAGAAGTCTCGGTTCTCAGAGTTGTCAAGGATGGACTAGTCAGATTTCAGATGCTCAAGTCATTAAGTGGAAACAATTATAGCTGCCTGCCTCATGAAATGAAGGCTCACAAAAAAAAAACAAAAAAAAAAAAAACACAATGGGGGTCATTTACTACAGGTGCTACACCAGTTTTTAGCATAACGTTGTACCCCCATCTGACAACTTTTTGAAAGCCTGTGCAACAATATATAGTCACACAGGTGTTTTTGCCCCGTGCTACCTACTTGGGCGAAGGAGTGACAAGAGCGTGGCGTGGGCTGGAGGATCAAGTCTGACATATTTACTATCTTTTACACCTGGAAACGTGTAAAATTCGAGTGAAAACTATTCCAGTCAAAGGTTGGAGTCATTTTTACTCCAAACTCACAAAATGCTGGCAGTGCGGCCAAGTATGAGGCCTAAGTCTTGTCATAAATTAGATGCATTCTCCACCAGCGCAAAGGGAAACAAAGGCCGGAAAAAAACAAAACACTATCTTAGTAAATAACCCCCCCAATAACCTTTTGTGCTTATTCTTTTCCAGTTAACATTTTTCCTCATCTTTGATTTACATTCTGGGGGCTTCAAAACCAATCACCAATTTTCCAGTTACAGTCTCAACATACAATAGTCCCACTCCTTCAGACCCGTGGTGTGGGTCATTCTTTTGACAGAGCAGCCACATAATGCAGGAATGCCAATTAAACCAGCCAGCCAATTCTAAAAAGAGCATACTTGTTGAGCATGCTACGATCTTACAACATTGCAAAGAACAGAATGTAATGTTTAAAACAGGTATATCTAAAAATACACACCAAGAAGATAGTCAATTTCAGATGCTAACAGCATTTCTCTTAAAAGACGAAGTTTTATATTCTCTTGGACACATCTATACCAGATCAAACCTTAAAAAAAATTCAAAGCTATTGAACCAGTTGTCACCAACAAGATCACTTAAGACATCAGAGAGCTGCAGTTTCTTATTTTGCAGATAAGAGGATGTGGCATCCAAATTTTTCAAGCTTTGAAGGAAGGAAAGGCTGGCAAGGCCAACTGTCGCGAAAGCAGACCATGCCAGACAATGAATGCTGGCATGCAATATCCCTTTCTGAGAAAAGCTCGTGCCAAGACCACAACCAAGATATAAGCCAGAGATAAAAACAGACAAATCAGAAACTGCCAGTGTTACCCAGTGAAATACAACCTGAAGTCACAGCACTATTAGGCATCATTACGGTACACACAAGCATCTAGCACTGAGATAAGAGGATTTTGGGGCGTATAATATTGATGACCTGTCCTCAGCTATAACCATTACCATATAAAACTGCATGTTTTTACTACGTTTATAAGCTAACACATATTACTGGTGTATCGTATATTGTGCCTGTGAATAAAGCAGTAATATGTAGATCAGCTTTCTGAGCAGATCTCAGTGTGGTGAAGCTGTAGTACAGAGTGATAGGATATGTACATGCTAGCACACAGCTCTGTCCTCAGCCTGCTGTCTAGCTCTGTCAATCAATGGGAGGGGGCGTGTGCACAGCACCGGGGGTGTTACAGAGCAGTGCTCAGACATCTTAACCCCACCCCCTCCTGGTGCTTGAATTGCTCATTTGCATATGAATAAAAACGCTGATTTCTCTGCAGCTGTTTATCATACAGACAAAAGAAAGGTATAGCTTTAATCAGCATGATGAGCACTAGCAGGCAATATGTCTGGTTTAATAATAGGATTGATCCTGGTGATAGAGCCTCTTCAAAGGTTATGTACACCTTTGGGGGGACATTTTTTTTATTATTGCACTGTACTAATTTTAGCTATAATTTTTTCAATTGATCTTTATTAAAAATATGAGGCCCTTTTTCTGTACAGATCTGAGATGCTCTAGTAGCAGCCTGTGGATTTTCTCTCTTTTCCATCAGTTGAATAGCTGACAGGTTCCTTATCTCTGCTCTCTGACACTATAAACACTCATTATAGCTCAGTTCTCAACTTACTGAGATGAGGCTTAAAAGTGTCTATGTCCACTTGTAGTTTAGAAATACGGTTTATAAGATGACTGCGCAAAGTGAAAGTACCAGTCACAGTTAGAAAAAAAAAGTTAAACATTAACCCTTTGTGACAGAACAGCTCAACATTTTTAATAAAGGCCAATTGAAAATAAGAATTTTAGCCAAAAAATGGGAAAAATGCAATCAAACAAATTGCCTCCTAACGTGTACATAGCCTTTAAGACTAGTTAATCTGTCCACCTGAGGAATCGTGAAGTGTAGGGGAAGGCCAGACTTCCCAGATGGGCCAAATACCACCTATTTCAATTTTTTTTTATTTTTGTGGGAAAAGATTCAGTAAAATGTGTAATTTATACATTTGTATCTCTGCTTTTTCCACTTCCTGTGAACAGCTATCTGTACAGAGGAGGTGTTATCAGCAATTGATAACATTATATGCATAAAAGTATGCATACAAAGGAAGCTATCAGTCACTGATAACACCTCCTACCTGTACTGATAACTGTTCACAGGAGGTGGAAAGGCAAAAAAGATATAAAATGTATAAGTTACAGGTTTTAGGCTACTTTCACACTAGCGTTTTTAAATTCCGGTATTGAGTTCCGTCATAGGGGCTCAATACCAGAAAAAAACGCTTCAGTTTTGTCCTCATTCATTGTCAATGGGGACAAAACTGAACTGAAGACAACGGAAACAGCTCCTGAAAGCATTCCGTTCCGTCTTAAGACCGGAGAACAAACCGCAGCATGCTGCGGTTTTCTCTCTGGTCCAGGCATCCGCACCAACACGCATCCGGAATGACCCCCAATGCAAGTCAATGGGGACGGATCCGTTTGGTGTGACACACCAGTAATTCGGATCTGTCCTCCATTGACTTGCAATGGGGGGGGGTCATTCCGGATCCGGCTACACAGAAATACAGACATACATACACACTCACATACTCCAGCCAGGGACGCCGGCAGTATGTCTTCACGCGCCTCCTGCGCGCAGCTATGATGTTTCCCCACTGTGCCCAGCAGAGGGCGCTGTGGGGAATCGTCATCACTGCGCGCAGGAGGCGCATGAAGACGTGCTGCCGGCGTCCCTGGCTGGAGTATGTAAGTATGTATGTGTATGTATGTGTATGTATATGTATGTATGTTTGTATGTATTTCTGTCCCAATGTCTGTGTCAACATGTGTGGGGCCGGAGCGCTGCTCCGGCTCCACACATGTATCAGCGGCAGCACGGATCCGTTGGCACCCTTTAGGTGCCAGATCCGTGCTGCCGCTAGTGTGAAAGAGGCCTTACTGATTCTTTTCCCACAAAAATATATATCAATCTGCTCAGCTTCTCCTGCTCTATAACATGGGTGCTGTCAGATTGCATTTTGAGGTGACATGTCCTCTTTAGGCATGCCTCAGATAAAACATGTTATATACCGTAAGAGTAAGGAAAAATACAAGGGCAGACTAGATGGATCAGGGGGTCTCTTTCTGCCACCCAATCTTCTCTTTCAAATTTTAAAGGCAAATTTAAAAAAAAAAAAAAAAGTGATCATACATAGAAGACAAATTCATTACACATCCAGGGATATGTGGGTCAGGAAAAATGATGTTTATACTAGATATCCCCCCATCATCTGTGTCAACCAGGTGCCTGAAGAATCTTAACCAAGAGCTGGTCATAGAGATGTGTTAAACTTTGTTACTGTGGTCGTAAGTATTTTTCATAGATACTGCGCTCTTCACATGTTCTTATTACTACAAATATGTTCAGAAGAAAACATTTACGCTATAAAAGCTGGAGGTAAGAAAAGAAACCTTCAGTTACAGCATTTCCTGACATGAGGTGAACAGATGGCTCTGCCCCATGGTTTACCACCATACCTTGACACGCCAAGTTTTTACTGGCCCTGCATGGGATGCCACAAGCCTTGGGCACCACTTTGATATTGAACATCTCCGCAGCTACTAGCACAGGGTCCCAGGAGCAGCTGTAGCTTACATTGTTGGTACAGCTAACCCTTTCCTAAGCATACCTCCTTTCCAGACTGACTTGATCTAAAATATATTCAGCACCATAATATCAATCATAAAGCTTTGACCTAAACTTTCAGGGTTTTTTTTTTTTTTTTTTTTTTTTAACATTTAGTTGTTTACCCAGAGTAAAAAAAAAAAAAAAACAGTCCACCCCACAAGGACAACTTTTCAAATGTTCCCCATACACAACACACTTGCCGTATTAACAAATCTTCAGCTAACCATAAACTGAGGAAAAAAAAGTCACAGAAAGTTGATGTTTTTAATGGCATAGAAAAAAGTCTAAAGTGAGCTGCTTAAAATCAGTGAGGGACTAATCTCAGCAGGATTAATACTCCACACAGCACTCCCGAACTAGGCAGAATTTCTGAAACAGGGATTAAAGATTGAGCAGGAAGGAGATCCCCTGTTGAGATGCTAGATTTTTAACGCAAAAACAACACACTTCAGTCTTGATCTGCATACAGGAACTCCTTCAATCACATCCATAATAGCCATGCCAGCCAGAGTAAGATTTTCTAGAAAACTGAGAAGAGGGAAAAAAAGAAGCCCATCAGCTCTCGTTCCCCTTGAATGAGAGCTTCCCTTTTGCTTTATTCATAAGACGTGATATTTTGATTGCAGGAAGAATTTCTGACTTCCAATTATCCAAGTCAGAGCTGGTATCACAGAGTAAAAAGAGCTTAGTAAATGAAAACTTAAGAGACTTCTTCTCAAGTTCCTTGGGAACAAAAGCCACATCTACAGTTCTGCACCTAAAGAGACACAATATTAACTTTATATTGCAGATATAATTTGATCAGGGTAGGCTTAGGTGCTGGGGAGTTAAAGGTGACAACTGACCAGGGTCACCATTCCTAAAAGGGGCTCCCACTGCTGCCAGTGTCATACCTCAATAAGACAGACTACACTGCCGATATAGGTTAGGATCGCACACTGTAGCGCCTAGTATGGATAAGGCTGTAGCCAAATGTGTCTGTCAGCAGTTCCGCCTGCAATGTTAGCGCTACCTTTAGGCCCCTTTCACACGGGCTAGATTTCCGCGCGGGTGCAATGCGTGATGCGAACGCATTGCACCTGCACTGAATCCTGACCCATTCATTTCAATGGGGCTTTTCACATGGGCGAATTGTTTCACACATCAGTTCGCCGTTGCGTGAAAATCGCAGCATGTTCTATATTCTGCGTTTTTCACGCAGCCCTGGCCCCAATGAAGTGAATGGGGGGCTGCGTGAATAACGCATTGCATCCGCACGCAATGCGGATGCAATGCGTGATTCACTGATGGTTACTAAGAGATGTTGTTTGTAAACATTCAGTTTTTTATCACGCGCGTGAAAAACGCATTAAAATGCTTCGCACCCGCGCAGAAAAAAACTGAACAAACGTACTCAATCGCAGTCAAAACGGACTGCGATTGCGTGCGGATTTGTGCAGATGCGTGCGGACTTTCCAGAACGCCTCCGGACTGAATCCGTGACGCCCGTGTGAAAGAGGCCTAAAAGGGAACCTGTCATCACCTTTATGCTGCCCATACTAACATAATGTGCATAATGGCTGTGCTTCTTTGTCCAATCATAACTGATAGAACAGTTATGTTTGGGCTTCTCTAAAGTCTCTTTAAGCCACACTATGCCCTGTTTCAGCTGCATAGCTAGATGCATTTCTCACAGGAGCAGTGGGTGTCTCCCTACTGCCAGTACTGTATGCAGTGACCTCACTTCCCACTAGAGAGCCAAAAAATTCAGATAAAGGAGGGATAAATCACACTTACAGAAAAGCAGGCTGTGATGTATAGGAGGAGTTGTTTCATCAGGCTTATGATCTCAGCTAGCTCTGACAGGCACCCCCACCAAAAAACGTGTTTTCAGCAGATGCCAGAAACTATAGTGTGGAAGGAAGGGTCCATCCGCTGTGTAGTTTCCTGGCACACTGCAGCTCAGCTGCAGAACCAAACTCACAGCATCACAGACCCCAGTAATGTAACTGATCAGTCTTTGGCTTGCATTCTGTTCCTCAGAGGTAACAGAATGCCTGATGCAGATGTGAATACAACCTACATTTTCATCACTTCAATCCACCCAACTATGGTAGGTTCTATATAATTTACATAAAAATAAATAAATTGCACATCTAAATGCTTGACAATGCATAGACTGAAAATGAGTACTAGAAGCACATCGTATACAATGTACATTTTGAATCATACTTCCATTTAAGCCTAAAATAAGCTGGCTGTAACACTGCCATAAAGTCAAGAAATTACACAGGGCAGCAAAAGGGTTAAGAGTGCAGCAATGCTGTGCAGTAAAGGATTGTGGGTGTGCTTTAGAAAGAATCTGGCACAGCGCAGCTGCTGTTCTAATGCAATAGCGCATTTGAAAAGCCTAAATGCCCCACACTTCTCTATTCAGTTGTCCTCAATAAAAGCACCATTGAGCATTCTGAAAGAAATACAGGATCTATATAAAGCTGGATCACTGCTGACACTGTCCAAATTCTCGCTCCCCTTTTCTAATGATTTGCATTTTCTTCTACTAATCATCTTTGCTCCATTGTGAGACCTTACTAATAAAATATACTGACTCTCTTATATGACCAAGCCAGTGCAGAGTTATGGATAATAATCAAGTCAAATCATTTATGGCATATTTGAAAAGCTGGTCACAAGGATGTCCATTGTAGAGAAGATAAGCCTATAATTGTATTCTGGTTATTGAATGGTCTTAATATACCACTCATGAATTACAAATAATTTACTAAGCAGGATATGTGGCACCAATTGCACAGATATACAGTTTATCTAAATCAACCCCCCCGTCAACATCTCATTCAGCTAAGCAAAATGCTGACTCCCTGCCAAGAGGGAAACAAACCAGAGACAGGTTTTTGTGGTCTCCCTTTATACAATTATATCAATGGCTTTTCAATTCCATCATACATTAATACTGAAGGTCAGCTTAAAGCACCTGAGTCAGGAGCTCCAAAATGTTATATACAGTGAGTCAGTATTGACAGAGGATGCCATTTATTTTCCTTTGATCTTTCTCCTTGAATACTTTTAAAGGGGTTTTCCAGGCTCCTAATACTGATGACTTTTCCTCAGGATAAAGGGGTTGTGCCACTAACATAACGACGATATCTGTTGGGCTGGATGCATTTATATCACTTTCCCCAAATACCACCATTTATCAAACTGCCTTATTCTCACGGTATTAGCCAACCACTGCCCCTATGACAAACCAGTTTTGATATTCAGTTGCCGGAGGTTACGTCCTGCAGTAGAGCCTTGGACGTAGGGAGCGCCCTTGGTGAGAACAAAGGGCATGGTTAGTGTCTCATGTCCTGCTGATGTCAGAACATAACTCACCTCCCTAAGGCATGATAGGACAGTAGACAAATGACAAACCAGGAAGTAGGATTCAAGCATGGGGGATAAGAAAAAACTGCAAGTGAGGCAAATTTTTAGAGGAAAAAAAAATATCCCAGGAGAAATGGGAGCTACAGAAATTTATGAAAATAAGCTTTAGAGTGAAAAGTAGTTATGGCACAACCTCTTTAATATCCCATTAGTGAGGGCCCAATATCTCACAACCCTACTGATCAGCTGATCCCTGCCGCTGCAACTAACTCCAAAATGGAGCATGAGGCAGAACTTCATTCAAAGTGTAGTGGCCATGCAGGGTTGGTAACCCAATACAGCGACCACACTTTGAACAGAGCTATGCTTCCTGTTCCATTCAAAGTGCAAGCATAGGAAGATACAGCTGACCAGCAAGAGTCTCAGGTGTTGGACCCTCACTGATCTCTATCGAAGATAGGTCTTCAATATCAGGAGTCTGGGAAACCACTAAGCTCTGCTCCATTAGGGTAGGGCTGTGATCTGTGGCTACACTGCCCACAGGAAGTCTAAGATAGTCTTGAGACATACCTCCGGTGTCATTGTTTCAGGCTGCTACTTTGCAACACCATGAGCCAATGATAAGACAGAGGGTGTATCTCAGGCTAGATGCTGTAGCTTAACTGTAGTCATATCACAACTCTGCACCACTGGAACGGAGCTAAAAAGTATCCAAAAAGGATCTGAGAAAAATAAAGAACCGGTAAACATCCCCCTGTAGATATTGACTTGACTATCTTTTTGAGCTCTAAACTGAAGGGTCATAGAAATAAAATTTTAAAAAAAATTTAAAACCTGCACAAAAAAAAAAGACCTAAAGTCTATGCCTAGACAAACTGCTGCTGTTCTCAAGGAGGTCCAAAGTGTTACTTCAAAATTCTAAGCAATTCTGATGTGTATTAGATACAATCCTATAATATGTCTCAAAGTTTAGTTTCACATGGTTGTAACACAGACACATTTCTATCCATTTTACAATTATACACTGGGAATCCTCTGGTCTACTGCACATAACTTCCAGTAGATTATTTAACCTTACGAAGATTGAAGTTGGGATCACTAAAGGCATGTGTCCCCTTTGCAGTCATTACAAATAACAGCCACTGTATGGCATCTGTCAGAGGCATCCTTTTAACGTAAGCCAAAAGCATGAGGTGAACCCAGCCTAAGGAGGCCGTTCACACAGTTTGTCAGCTAAATCTTGCATAAACCACCCCCTACTATTTTCAATGAAGTGACGTTAAGTTCTATGGCCATAACCATGTAACAAAGGATAAGTTCTTTATTGGCACGGTTGTTGCAATAAACTATGGTCGTATGCATGGCAACAACCTTATGTCGTATGCATGGCAACAACCTAATGTGCTGGTCTCTGCCCTGCCAAAAGGAGGTGTATGCCAAATTCAGAGGACAAAATCTTGTATAATAAAGTTTCTGAATGTTGAAAGAAGGTCTGCAAGAAGGTAAATGGAAACCACAGGGGGCTAGAAAGATGCTACTTTCCCATGTAACATTTAATAAAAGATTCCATGTATTCATATGGAGGTGACACATTGAATGTCATGTCCTATCCTCCTGCATCAAAAAATATTGCTTAGGTTACCAAGCTGATTTATTCATGGATAAAGCATGTGAAGGTCTTAAAAATCCTAGGGAGGCCGCTTACAGCAATATAAGGTCAAAGTAGTTTGTTGTAGGGATAAGACAATGTCACCACGAAGCAGCATCAATTTGTTTAGAGTACTGTGGTGGTACGCATTTGTGGGCACGCAGCAGATGGAAAGATGACGGCAACCAAGTGACCTTGGAGTACTCTCAGGGCTACAATTACAGAGATGCCTGAACTCTGCGGTCACTTTATTGCTTTCTGCTCCCAAATGACCCATGTTCTTTTACCAGGAGCAGCACAAATACACAACAATGTGGGTGTGAAGAGGCTGTACTCTCACCAGGGGCAATGGGATGGAAAGATCAAGTATAACTGGCCAAACCAAAATGTATAGTGTAAAACCTTAAGCTTTCCCTTCACGCACACACACCTTTGTGTAGGTCACAATGAAAACCTGCTACTGAATAGTGTATGGGCCAAACTTTATTACACTCAACCTAATAGTAACTGGTAAACCCAAAATATAATAGGAAATTTAATCCACTGGGCTCTGCCCCCATTTATTTAAAAACAAAAAAAAGCAAACTTCATAAATGCCTATAAAAACGAGATTACATCACCAATATATTCCTTTACGTGGACCTCGATTTTTGCTTCATAAATTGAAAAAAAATGTACTGATTTAGCTAGGACATATAGGAGGATGCATTATGTCAGCATGACAACTCCTGTTCGTATTCCCTTTAAGGGTCCATCAGCCTCTGTGAAAGGAACAATCTGGACGAGGCACGTAAATGCAGTGTATGGCCAATGTGGGGGAATCATACACCTAGATGTGGCTACCCAAGGTAGTAGCAGCTGATGGTTGGGGTGAGAAGCGGCACATAGGCTTCATTTAGGGTCTGCCAACTCTTCTAAGTGTATAGGAGGCCTTGTGAAAACCCAAAATGGGATCCATTCCATATGCCACAGTAATTGTCAGCCAGCTTTTAGAGTCATTGGTAGGTGGGGCTCATAGCCTCCTCCCTCCTCCCATTGTATGTGTGATCTCACGCTGGAGGTAACTAGGGGTTGGTCGCTGTGTGTCGGCCTGTATGCTCCTTCCGTAATTGCCCATACGGCAAGGTAGGTTAGCGTTAGGTCTGGAGCCACTCTGAGATACCTTGACGCGGTGCTCGGTGCATATGCCATTTTAGACCACTTTTTTTCAGTGATTGAGCTTTTAGACTCCTGCCCAACTATAGTACCAGGGGCGTAGCTATAGGGGGTGCAGAGGTAGCAGTCGCTACCGGGCCCAGAAGCCTGAGGGGGCCCAGAGACCCTTGTGCCGCATAAGAAGATACACAGAGCACTAAGGGAAGGGGGGCCTAAGCTGAACTCTTGCACCAGGGCCCATGAGCCTTTAGCTACGCCCCTGTATAGTACAACATAATCCTTGGCCACACATCACTGCACAACTGGGCAAATTTACAGCTCATTACTCCAGAAAAACTGGGGGACAATCCCATGCAAGTCTTCAGAGCAGAAAACTGTTTCCACCTGTCTTCTCTGGTGGAAACGTCGTCCTCCACCTGGCTTGGCATCAAGGACATTTTACTAGCATTTGAAAACGCACGCAAGTGTTTGGCAAATTTATTCCTGGTGAAAACACTATGGTAGAGGTAAAGAATATATCCAATATGAAAAAAAACACCCCTCATAACAGCCTGGTCATTGCTCTTTGCTTCCACAGTATTACATAAAAATCACAAGAGAAAGGAAGAACAGTTCTCCGGTGAAGCAAAGGTTAAGATCATATATAGCCAGAGAGAAAACAGTGCTTAGGAACCCGACAAAGGGGATGACGATAAATAAAAAGCAGTAACACATTTTCATTTATTTGCCTACAGAATACAAATGAATGCCGGAGCAGGATCACCACAGGGCTCGGCTGGGTCAGAGGTTGGCATATGTAACCGCCGGATTCTAAATTGACAGCAAAGTGGCTATATCATTTTAGAGGGCAGCACTTATTGGCAATTATATGCTAGGCTCACAATACAGTAAGTGCAGTGAGCACTGCCAGGCCGGCCGCATAGTGCTGCAGTGTACAAGTCATTTGCCACTAATAGAATGCTGCTTATATTTATATATTTTTTGGAAGTCATTAGTCCGCTCCTACTCACAAAAAACATGATTATGCCATTTGCACAGCGATGTCAGCAACAGTAATTAGTTTTTAGGGATCATTCACATATTGAACTTGATACCTACACCGGTATCTAAAATAGTCCTAGACACAGAAAAATTATAATTAGTGTATAGCACACATCAGTGAGCAAGGACGAGGGATCTGAAGCAAGATATTGGAGGTGGGGTTTGTAAACAGGTGGTGACCTAGGTGGGACAAAAGATCCATGATGCAGTTTTGGAAGCCAAAACCATGAGAGATTTCAAGAGTTTTTGTCTTTTCTCCTTTTATAACCCAATCCTGATTTTGGCTTCCAAAACTGCATTAGGAAATCTGACTATGTGGCTGTGACCCAAGGCCCTCTGCACACAACCACATCCGTTTTGTGGTCTGCAAATTGCGATTCTGCAAAATATGGATGCGGTCCATGCACATGCCCAAGTTTTCCCAGTCCCATTATAGAAATTGCTATTCTTGTCCACAAAACTGACAAGAACAAGAAATGTTCTATAATTTGTGGAACGGCCACACAGATCCATAAAAAATGCAGATGTGTGCATGGCCCCATAGGAAAGACTGGGTCAGTATGCTTTGTACAATAAATACAGATAGCACACTTACAGTTGTGTGCTTCAGGCATTAAGGATTTTCCAGGACTTTAAAGAGGTTCTCTGGGAATTAACAAAAAGGAAAATACTTAAATATTACTTTATTACAAATATATTCCCAAATACCTTTCATTAGTTATAATGGCTTGTTTTTTTCTGCGGAGCAATCATCAGGAGAAATAAAATGGCCACTGTCCTATTAGTTTACACAAAACCTGTCCTAATCACACAGCAGGACAAGTTACTTCACAACACTGAGGTAAAGAGCTGCATCATCCTCTTCTCTGCTTGTCAGGGATTATGATCCTGAATACATATACAATATGATCAGGGGCGGACACAGACAGCAGAGGGCCCTTGTGCAAGGAATGTGTTTGGGCCCCCCCCCCCCCCCCCCGTTCCCAAACCAAATTCTCAACCTAACCTATGGTGTCCTAACATTACATACAGCAATACAAAACATACAGGGTAAGGCTACTTTCACACCTGCAGCACTACGCTCCGGCCACCTGATTTGGCAGAGAATGCAAGAAATTGGCCGGACACAGACTCAGTCATGCAGAGGTTTGTGTCCTGCTGATTCTCTGCATTTTTGCCAGATTGTGGCCGGATCTCTGCCTGACCCCATTATAGTTAATGGGGCCGGCGGGCATTCTGTCTGCATCCAGCAGTGCCAGAGCCGGTGAATTCCAGAAGGCTGTTCTCTGCTGGACCAGCCTGCCAGAATCACCAACTCAGATGTGAAAGTAGCCTAATACAGGTCCACATACCTCCTACATCCAGTGACGTCTTCTTAGATGTAGATGTTCTCTTTCCTCATCTTTTCCTTTCAGACCAGACTGCCATGATGATTTCTTCCAGCCATCTCTTCTCTCTGTGGAGTTTGACAAATAGACATCTTAGATTCCTACTTTTCTATCATTCTTCCACCTTCTTGAACTCCTCATCCTGCCACTCCCCAATACTGTGCCCGCTGTGCTCCCCAAAACTATACTGCAGAAACAGTCCCCCTCAAATACTACCGCCTTCAGTAATTAAAATAACTGCACCCAGGAAAGTGTCCCTGACACTAAATTATAACCAAAATGTTCCCCAAAAATAACTGTGCTAAGCTGATAGTAATAGTCCCAACAATAGAAATAATTAGTGCCCCCGGCCAGCCAATGTCCCCATAGTGCCCTCATAATGTGCCAATGCCCCCTACTATGTACCCAAAAAACCCTCTTAGTGCCCCTATACAATGACCCCAATAGTGCTCCTCTCCCCCCCTTCTCCATAGTGCCCCCATGTCTGCCAGAATATAAGATAGGGCCCCCATAGTGATCCTCGCCCTCCATAGTGCCAGTATATATATAGGGCCCCCCATAGTCGTCCTCCTCCTCCAGAGTGCCCCCCATAATGCTCCCCCTCCATAGTGGCCCCCCATAGTGCTCCTCCTCCATAGTAGCCCCCCATAATGCTCCTCCTCCATAGTGGCCCCCCATAGTGCTCCTCCTCCATAGTGGCCCCCCATAGTGCTCCTCCCCCATAGTGCTCCCCCTCCATAGTGGCCCCCCATAGTGCTCCCCCTCCATAGTGGCCCCCCATAGTGCTCCTCCTCCATAGTAGCCCCCCATAATGCTCCTCCTCCATAGTGGCCCCCCATAGTGCTCCTCCTCCATAGTGGCCCCCCATAGTGCTCCTCCCCCATAGTGCTCCCCCTCCATAGTGGCCCCCCATAGTGCTCCTCCTCCATAGTAGCCCCCATAGTGTTCCTTCTCCATAGTAGCCCCCCATAATGCTCCTCCTCCATAGTGGCCCCCCATAGTGCTCCTCCTCCATAGTGGCCCCCCATAGTGCTCCTCCCCCATAGTGCTCCCCCTCCATAGTGGCCCCCCATAGTGCTCCTCCTCCATAGTAGCCCCCATAGTGTTCCTTCTCCATAGTGGCCCCCCATAGTGCTCCCCCTCCATAGTGGCCCCCCATAGTGCTCCCCCTCCATAGTGCTCCCCCTCCATAGTGGCCCCCCATAGTGCTCCCCCTCCATAGTGCTCCTCCTCCATAGTGGCCCCCCATAGTGCTCCTCCTCCATAGTAGCCCCCATAGTGTTCCTTCTCCATAGTGGCCCCCCATAGTGCTCCCCCTCCATAGTGGCCCCCCATAGTGCTCCTCCTCCATAGTAGCCCCCATAGTGTTCCTTCTCCATAGTGGCCCCCCATAGTGCTCCCCCTCCATAGTGGCCCCCCATAGTGCTCCCCCTCCATAGTGGCCCCCCATAGTGCTCCTCCTCCATAGTAGCCCCCATAGTGTTCCTTCTCCATAGTGGCCCCCCATAGTGCTCCTCCTCCATAGTGGCCCCCCATAGTGCTCCTCCTCCATAGTAGCCCCCATAGTTTTCCTTCTCCATAGTGGCCCCCCATAGTGCTCCTCCTCCATAGTGGCCCCCCATAGTGCTCCTCCTCCATAGTGGCCCCCCATAGTGCTCCTCCTCCATAGTGGCCCCCATAGTGTTCCTTCTCCATTGTGCTCCCCCTCCAAAGTGGCCCCCATAGTGCCTCTCCTCCATAGTGCTCCTCCCCCATAGTGCCCCCACTGAGTGCCAACTTAAATAAAAAAAATTAACAGTTATACTTACCTCCTTGCCTCTGTCAGCGACGCGATGCAGGCCTCTTCCGGCCTGTGTCCCGCGCTGTACGGCTCAGGCGGCGCGATGACGTCATCGCGCCGCCTGTGCCGGCCTCTGATAGGCTACAGGCCTAGTGCCTGCAGCCTATCAGAGGAACGGGGAAGGGACACGCCTCTCCCTCCCTTGCCCCGCATTATCCATCTACAGATGAATATAGAGATGAGCGCTTCCAAAATGGAAGCGCTCACATCTCTACCTGCCGCCGGGAAGAAAGGGCCCCCCTCCGGTCCCGGGCCCCGGTGCAGCCGAACCGGCTGCACCGCGGTATGTCCGCCCCTGAATATGATCTCAGGGGAATTTAGTTAATGAGAAGACATGAAGTACAGACAGGACAGACTGTGGTAATGGAGACTGCATACAAGTGCTGCTGCACATTACTCACACCTCAACCTCCTCTCCTATCTCCTCATCTTCTCCATTCCCAGAGTTTCACCTGTATTCAGGATCATGATTCCTAACAAGCAGAGCAGAGAGGAGGATGAGGCAGCTCTTTACCTCAGTGTTGTGAAGTAACTTGTCCTCCTGTGTGATCAGCACAGGTTTTCTATGTGTATTAATAGGACAGTGGCCATTTTATTTCTCCTAATCATTGCTCCCCGGACAAAACGAACCATTATAACTAATGAAAGGTATTTGTCAATATATTTATTATAAAGTAATATTTAAAGTGAACCTGTCATCTCCGAAACACCCCCTGAACTAGAGTAAGTGTTGTATAGTGTAAGTGATGCTGAATCCGAATATGTAACTTTTATCTTTATACTCGCTTCCATTCTGACGCTGTGCTCCCACAAACCTGCAGTAAAATGCACTCAGTGGACTCTTCTTTGAGTCCTCTCCATTATATAAGTGAGCACCGGAGTCCAGTGAGTGCATTTTACTGCAGGTTTGTGGGAGCACAGTGTCGGAATGGAAGTGAGTATGAAGATAAAACTTACATATTCGGATTCAGCATCACTTATACTATACACCGCTTACTCTAGTTCAGGGGGGGTTTCGGAGATGACAGGTTCCCTTTAAGTATTTTTTTCATTCCTGGAGAACCCCTTTAACATTAATGATCTAACCTCAGGATATGTCATCAATACCAGTGTGGTGGGGACTCCTGGTATCCCCACTGATCAGCTGTTTGCAGAAACCATGGTGCACAGAAAGAACATTGGTTTGTAAACCGCTTAACAGGAAAGAAATGCGCTGCAAGCTCAGTCCTATCTATGTCATTGGAACTGAGCATGCAGTACATTTCCCAGGTAAAAAAGTGGAAGGATAGGGACTGCTAGTTCTGGTGTATTGTGGCCCTTTTATCCAGCCAACCTGACACTGATGGCCTATTCTAAAAATATGCCATCAATATAAAAGGGGATGTGCACCATGGGGGGGCTCTTGGATAGATTAGTTTTTCCCAGCACTCAGTAACATCCAAGTACCAGCTGGGCAGGACACTGCAGCATGGCCCCTCTGACTTGAAAGGAACTGTGGGTATCTGGAAGCAAAACTAGGCAGGGAAGAACCTAATGGGAATAGAGCTGCAGCACTTCATTGTTATCATGAAGGCATGTCTTTGCAAGTTTCATATGTTTCCGTAGGCAAACCTTTGCAACCAATTAAAATAAGCACCTGGCCTAAGATAAATTATTACAGTAGGTTCATGAGTATAAAACGTCCTGGGTACAGTATGTTATAGAAAGGCAGGGACTATAATACACAACTTGGTTGTGCAGAGTCCTGTCTATCTCATCGTGAAGTCACTTACCTCTATCAAGCAGGATCTCTGGAAGGAGTCTCCGGTACTTTGCTCCTATTTGTGAATATGAGATACAAACTATCCAAATATGTATATTACTCTTTTTTTAACAAGAACAGCCTGCCGATCTGCCACAAGAGACTTTGCTACTTTGGAAAATGACCCATGTTTTTGTTTTTTTTTTCTTTTTTTTTTAAAGTCTGCTTTGGGAGACATTTCTTTTTGTTAACTTGACTTTTTTTCATATAAAGTCAAACCTGTGATTAGGGAGAATGCAATGATGTTGGTTTCCATGGAAACTGGGATTAAATATAACATCTCACAACGTCGAAGCGGCCCAGAGCTGTCCATTAGCAGGTATTGAAGCACACTATTTTCTGTCTGCAGAGGAGTCTCCGGGAGCAGTCACTGCGGAGAGAGGGGTTCCCCTCATGTAACATGCATGATGTATCACACAGGGATCCCCTCAGCAAAACCAGCAGGATATAACGCTGCATTACCAAGGTGCTAACTGTGCCGTTCACGTATTTTACGCACAGAATAAAAACTAGGGGCAAGTGAAAGCGTGAAATGTTACCTTTTCTTCAGAGGTTCCTGTCATTTTCCCCATATAAGACCATGGAGGCTGAAAAACAACTCAAACGCAGAAACATTTCCACAAACTGACTGGCCTCTAATAAAAGAGCACAAACTATGGCACATTTTGGGATGTCATTTATACACAAAACAGGACATTTAGAATTTGCAGTTTTTGTGTCATTTTTAAGTCTGTCCTTGCTTTGTGTGTCTGCACCAAGTTTATTAAATGGTGCAACTTAAAGGGGTTTCTCCGGGAATTAAGAAAATGAAAATACCTAAATATTACTTTCTTATAAATATATTCCTAAATACCTTTCATTAGTCATAATTAGTTATTTTGTCTAGGGAGAAATAATTAGGAGAAATAAAATGGCCGCCGTCATATTAATACACACAAAACCTGTCCTAATCAAACAGGAGGACAAGTTACTCCACTACACTGAGGTAAAGAACTGCCTCATCCTTCTCTCTGCTCTGCTTGTCACGGATTATGATCCTGAATACAGCTGATAAGATCTTCAGCTGAATCTCTGTAGGAATGGAGTTCATGAGGAGATATTAAGTAAAGAGAGGACAGACAGGACAGACTGTGGTAATGGAGACTGCATACAAGAGCTACTGCTCATTACTCACACCCCCACCTCCTCTCTGTACTTCACGTTTACTTATTTACTCCATTCCTACAGATATTCAGCTGAAGCTCATATTAAACTGTATTCAGGATCATGATTCCTGACAAGCAGAGCAGACAGGAGGATGAGGCAGCTCCTTACCTCAGTGCTGTGAAGTAACTTGTCCTGCTGTGTGATTAGGACAGGTTTTGTGTTTTTGTTTCCCCTGATGATTGCTCCCCAGACAAAACGAGCCATTCTAACTAATGAAAAGTATATGGGAATATATTTATCATAAAGTAATATTTAAGTATTTTCATTTTCTTAATTCCCAGAGAACCCCTTTAATATATATGGTGCAATTGCGATGTGGTTGAAACCTATATGTGTTCAAGCAAGCATGCCTAACCTGCGGCCCTCCGGCTGTTGCAAAACTACAACTTCCAACATGCTAAGATGCCCTACAGCTATTAGGGCATGCTGGGAGTTGTAGCTTTGCAACAGCTGGAGGGCCGCAGGTTGAGCATCCCTGTTTTAGAGTATACCAGGGGTGCCTGGCATGGTGGTGTGACTTTTGCCAGCTCCGACCTCTCTATTCTTCCTTAAAGGGTTTCTGTCACCAGTGTTGGGCATATAAAACAGGATGACATTTGCAATGTGCAAATGTCACCTGATGCCCAAACTGGTGAACATTTTTTTACTGGTGCCCCCGTTTTTGAAATAAATCAACTTTTGTGGTATGCAAATGAAGCTTACTAGGTGCAAGGGGCGGTAACCCTGCACCTAGTAAGCGCCGTTTTCCTACCTTTATTCACGCCCCCTTTGTTGTGATAGACAGGGCCAGGCAGCTCGCTCTAGCTGCTCCTGGCCCTGTCCGTGCTGAAAATCCCGCGCCTGCGCCGTTCGGACTTCATTCGGCGCAGGCGCAGTGAGTGCCGATTGCTGCCGGGCTCCCGGCTTCCTCACTGCGCCTGCGCCGCCTTCTCTTCTGGGTGTTCTGTGACGTCATCGGCGCAGGCGCAGTGAGGAAGCAATCGGCACTCACTGCGCCTGCGCCGAATGAAGTCCGAACGGCGCAGGCGCGGGATTTTCAGCACGGACAGGGCCAGGAGCAGCTAGAGCGAGCTGCCTGGCCCTGTCTATCACAACAAAGGGGGCGTGAATAAAGGTAGGAAAACGGCGCTTACTAGGTGCAGGGTTACCGCCCCTTGCACCTAGTAAGCTTCATTTGCATACCACAAAAGTTGATTTATTTCAAAAACGGGGGCACCAGTAAAAAAATGTTCACCAGTTTGGGCATCAGGTGACATTTGCACATTGCAAATGTCATCCTGTTTTATATGCCCAACACTGGTGACAGAAACCCTTTAAACATAGACCACTTTGAAAGAACGGCAAGGCTCACCAAATGCCACAATAAGCCTGCTAAGAGAGTACAGAGAGTTCAGTGTAGGAATCATTGTTAAGCACCACACCAAGAAGCAAACAGACAGGATGGGAACAAGTTGGCGTCTGAACTTAGACCCCCACTGATCCGATATTGATGACCCATCTTGAACATAAATATTTAGCTCCCAGAAAACACCTTCAACCACTGTGACGTACCCGTAACGGCACTTGTGAGATACAGCAGAGGGATGCGGCTCCCTCTGCCTTCTCCATTAGGGTGAATAGGAGAGGGGATCAAAAGATTCCATGTACTAGGCCCCTATGGGTACTAAGTTATTAAAAGTTTGAAAAAAATTGATATAATAACCCCCCTTCCCAATTAAAAAATATATACGGTATATACACCTGTTATATCAGGTATCGCTGCATCTGAAAATGTCTGAACTATTAAAATATTATTTAAAATTCCTGTGCGCTGAACGCCATAACAGAAAGAAATTAAACCATTACACCATTTTTTACTCACCTTCTCCCCTCCCAAATTTAAACAGTGAACAAAAAGTGGTACATACCACAAAAATGGTACCAATAAAAGCTAGTTTGTCCCACAAAAAACAGCCCTCAGGACCGAAAGATAAAAGAGATTGCGATGTAAAGAAAATTTTTTTTTTTTCAAAGGCTTTTTTTTTTTTAAGTATTAAAACAAAACAATAACCCATACAAGTTTGGCATTGCCGTATTCGTATTGGTCGGCAGAAAAAAAAAAAAAAGGATGTCACGTCACACATTGTGATGTCAAAAGCCAAAAACCTTAGCAGAATTTTTATTTTTTTTCAATTTAACCCCACAAAGAATTTTTTTTACTGTTTTATAGTAACAGACATGGTAAATTTAATAGTGCCCTTAAAAAATACAACTTATCCAACAAAAAATAAGCCCTCATGTGGCTATATGAACAGAACGTGGGGAGGATAAAAAGGAGAATCCAAAACCAAAAATGGGCCCGGGTTAATTTTGTGATAAATCTGTATAATAGTCAGAGCTGTTTATTTTTTGGGGGAAACTCCAAATCACCTGCATTGACAAACCATTCCAGTTACCAGCAGTCTCCACCAGAAGCAGCCTAGGCGCTAACTGCACACTGGTTTATAAGGCACTGTAATGAACCAAGAATCTTTACATTGACCCCAAATTACATTTACAGTTCTCATTGTAGGCTTTGTTCACATCTGCACTGTGGCTGCCGTTTATTCATGACGCTCTGACACCGTACCACCAGTGACCCAATTGGGGCCATAATAGTGCTGCATGACTATGCGCCAAATGAGAAATTATGATTGAGGAAACTCCACAGGATGCTGTAAGAAAAATATAAAATGTACTGCTTGTTGACTCCTCAATCAGCAATGATAAAGAACGTGGCAGTGGTTGATTTAGAGAAATCCAGCCATCTGCCACAAAGAAGCACGTCCAACGCATTAAGGGGTTAATGTTGCAGCTCCCTTTGTACAGTTATGAACAGCATATTCGTGGCAGAGGCTGAATACATATAAGCATCACGTGTGTTATAAGCATCACGTGTCTCGTTACTGCGACTCGTGTGAAAGCATGGCTTCACACCAGGGTTAAAATTCATTGACTTCAGAGGAAAAATCCTAACAATGATGTAACGCGCTATAAGAACTTCAGCACTGCTGAGAGATAGTCCTTAGATTCCCCTTAATTGAATTACAAGCCAATCATTTGGCATGCAGATACAGTTCTGAATTCTGTTAAGGAGGGATGAGTCACACTGGAGGCTGAAAGGGAGAAGAGGAAGAAATACAATAAAGAAAAGCTGGAGAGCACTACAGCAAAATCAACTTGGACCAAGGCGACAAATTACAGAGGAAGCTTTGCAAAACTTGCAATGTCGCCATCTGCTGGCTGTGACCAGTAGATCAGCCTTCCGTTAAAAGGGAAGCCACACAGTCAGTGATATACCTCACATTCTAAGCTGTCTTGTAACAATTATTACACAAATGCATTTTCAAAAATTACGGAAAGGCGCACAACCAGGAAACAGAGCGTAAGAATGACACCTAGGGTTAATACTAGTGCTTTACATTGACATCTTCCAGGAGATTGTGCTGCCAAATACTACGTAAGCCAATGATCACAAAGGGGAGGTAAAAAACACACTCTGCTCCCTGGAAACCCAGTCCCATCCACCACTCCCTCTGTGGGACACGACAGTGGTTTCATGCTGCTTCATCATGAAAGGAACCCACTACAGCAGCGGCTCTTACAAGAGGTTAATTGCTCAGCATAATGTTTTCTTAACAAGGCTAATTCTGCACAGCGTAAAGCGGCATGATCGTGACTCATTGCAGAGATCCAAAAATTTCAGATTGTCCCCTTAAACTGAATTTGCATAAAAATGCAATCCAATTATAGAAAGCAAAAGGAATTTGTGAGTATCAGCAGACCTTATAATTGCTTAATTAAGGATGGAAACACAGGAAACACAATCACACCAACGTCTGGCTGATTCATTAGCACCACAACCATGGCAGTGCAAAGTTCTTGCCTAAAACATACATCTCTCCTAATCGTGTCATATTCCCTGGCAAGGACAATCAGGAGGGATTTGCCACCCAGCTATATAAATGAGCACCTTCTCCTGTATCTGAGCAACCGTTCGTCAGCCCTTTACAATGAATTTGGCCTCTAAAAATGCAGAGCTGTGCGTATGCAGCTAGGAAACCAGGTTTCTGCAGTGAGCGAACAGCCAGGATGTAAGGAGAACTGAAGCCTCTGCCCTGAACACCGGAATACTGCATCCACACCGCTCCAGGCACTGCCCATTCTCCTGTGGCACCATGCCATTCTGGGCTCATTTTAACCCCTCGGCTGTCACATTTTCCTGAAGAGACTCTAGAGAAAAAAAATTACAATTACAAATGACCTACAAAAGCAAAATGACACTATAAAAGGGCTACAAATAGACATGTCTATACACACACACAGTAATCATTTAGATTGAAAAGGAAGGGGCAAAACATTTTCTTCCTTCGAAATCTAGAAAAACACGCCATTAAAAAGGAATGGATCAGAAAAAAGGTTCATTGCTTCAATCAGGGTTTTATGGTAAACATGTTTAGCAAATTTTTGGCCAGAGTCCATATTTAATAAAATCCTGCAGTTTTCTTCACACTGGCTATTAAGCTTAAAGGGGTTATCCAACCCATATAATGCACAAGCCCCTCATACTGGTCATAAATACCCTTCACAGCACCCACGTCGCATGGCCACCGCTGCATCTCCTCCTTGTGCAGATCAAAACATCCAGTGACGGGGGCATTATAGGCATTTAAATCAACATCACTTTGTCTATACCAGGGCTGGCCAACCTGAGGCTCTCCAGCTGTTGTAAAACTACAAAACCCACCATGCCCTGCTGTAGGCTGACAGTTGTAGGCAGACTGGGCATGCTGGGAGTTGTAGTTTTGCAACAGCTGGAGAGCCACAGGTTGGCCAGCCCTGGTCTATACAGATCCCACTTCAGCAGTTTTCATTAACGCAGGCACAATTACAAATATTACAGTAGGTGATATCGCAGCTTATCTACTTCCTCCTGACCCCTGTACAGAACACGCCTGGAAAATGGCTCTCTGTGACTATGGCACACGTTGGCTGCTATAAAGCATCTCTAAATGCTGTTAACCGCTGAGGCAAAAAAATAAAAAATCCAGGGGGAAAAAAAAAAAAAAAAAGTCAGAATCTCATTTTAACAGGCACAAAAAATACAGGTGACATCCCCAATTCGTGAGGTTGATAGAACATAATAGACCCTGTGATGGAACCAGATGGACCAGATCCATAAGGCTATGGGGTCTGCTGGGTGCCACTGGTATCAGTTGTGTGATGTTTAGTCACAACTTGTATCCCGTTTTTCCACTGCTATGATGAAACAAAACAGAATTTGCAACACAACATGGTAATGTAACAATCACAGTCAAAGTGGACATTTGCAAGTGAACACGCAAAGTTTGTTTTCCAAAAAAAAAAAAAAGTAAATAGTTTTCTTGATATCACTGTTTGAAGTCACTCCAAGTATTCTACTTCCTGTCCTGGTTCTTTGGACCCTTAGCACAGTAGAGCCATCAGACCATCTCTACAACCAGTGAGGAAGGGCATGAGACCGAGCACCACACGTTACACTGTGGACATCTTTATCTAAGCCCATCAGGAGAATAGTGCAGTTATACTAGGACCCCAATAACACAATCTATTATACCAACATTTTCCCCTCACAGAAGCAGTAAACTGATAATGGATTAGCTAAATATATAGGCGTTTTCTCTGTGCACACTGCTACAGAAGAATACTATTTTATATGCAATTTCCAATGGTATAGGACTGCCAACATGAAAAAGAAACCCCAAATACTAACTAAACCCCAAATACTAACTAAAAATGGTTATCTATGAATACAGAGTTTAATCATTATACCCTTTCTAACAAAGGGCTCTTTTAAAGCGAATGTGTCATCAGAAAATAACCTATTATATGTGATTGCAACATTTTTGAAGAACTTTTTGATGATGTGATTTCATTACAGATCACTTTACAGCTGCTTATCTGTACACAGAGCCGATATCATTACAGGTAGG
Source organism: Rhinella marina (assembly GCA_900303285.1). Classification (NCBI taxonomy): domain Eukaryota; kingdom Metazoa; phylum Chordata; class Amphibia; order Anura; family Bufonidae; genus Rhinella; species Rhinella marina. The sequence goes on from ONZH01006231.1 coordinate 408,541, forward strand.
AATAAGGGCCCTATACACGGGCCAGATGAGTGCTAACTAGCATTCATAAGAACCCTTGTCAGTTAATAAAAGGCAGTGTAAAGGTGCCGCCGATGAATGAGTGAAACCCTCATTCATCAGGTAATAGATCATTTGAGTGGACACAAAAATGGTTGATTGCTGGCAACAGACTCTGCTGCAGGCAAACAATGATTCAGTATGGGGAAGAGAGATGACATTAGCGATTTCTCCTCCTGCATGTAATAGCAGCAGTCAACTCCACTGACGAGCAGACGATTGCCATGAAGGAACACTTCCCTCCAGATAATCGACTGCTGTATCGTCCCGTCTAAAGGGACGTTTGCAATGACAAGACAGGATCCAGTATCAACAATAGGTGATTGTCAAATCTTATCTATCCTTGTACAATGACCTCTGCCCAGGTCCCCTCCACACCGCTGCGTCTATGGAGCATGTGGCTGCCGTAAAGCAATTTTCTTATTGCTGTGTAAATGCAAAATTGCCTCCCCCATAATCATGTTCAGAAAATAGAATAAATAAATCTGCAATCAGAAAATAAAAAGATTAGAAAAATGGATATTTGTTGCTATCTGGTTTTAACTGGCAGAAACAATTTCTGGTGCCACATTCCCTTTAAATTGCTCTCAGTACTCCTATAAAAACAAAAGTGCCAAACAATAGTTAACAAGCCTCTGTCCCACTGGTGAAAACTCACGCAGCAGCTGACTGAACAGATCACCAAGTCCTTTCTCCTCCATCCATTCAGTGTACCCAGAGGGGAGCTATGAGCATGCAGAAATGAGTAAGTAGCTGTATAGTAAGAAAAGAGGAAAAAAAAAATGCAATCTAGCTGGCAGCTGGGTGCCAAGACAGCAGAAACATGTAATACACTGGAGGAGGAAGATCAGGAAAAAGCTAACTGCAATAATGGAGGGTGTATGTTCAAAACAGATGCAAAGAGGCAGCTAGTGAACTGCAACTAATGTCTAGACAGGACCAACTACCTACATACAGTTGTGTCCATTTTCTACAAGATGCTTTGCACAAGCATGAATGGTCCCCATTTGGGAGGTCCACAATCATACCCAACATTGGTCTGAATGAATAGTGAGCTCTTCATAATGGCCTTTCTAAGAGCAGGCATACACGACAGAGTTCAAGGTGTGAAACTCGCAGTGTGTGTCAGTGTGAGGTCCTGTTCTGAACTCTGCTCCTCTGCCAGGATCACACAGCATTATACTGATTTATAAGGCGGCGTGTTCCTGAAAGTCCTGGAATCTATTGAATTACAATGACAGCAAGTCATTATAATGCTGTGCAATCTGGTCAGAGGAAGGGAGGTCAGAACCGGATCTCACACTGACACCCGCTGCGAGTTTCACACATTAAACTCACTCGTGTAGATTAAGACCCAATTCTATTTGCTCTGGTTGTGCAGGGGAGGAGGCAGATCTTATGCATACGATGTGGGCATGCAGAGAATTGTGCGCTTACTGGGAAGATGTGTTTAATATAATAGATGTATACAGTAATAATATCTCTAGGAATCAGTTAGTTGGAATTTTGGGGTATGTTGAGGGCTTAACTGTAACAGAGGGGGGTAGACTGGCGATAACAAAAACTTTGTATTGCGCTATGAAATTGGTTGCAAAATATTGGATCCAAGCAATTGGTCCTAATAAACAAGAACTAATAGGGGTTGTAAATCATTCGGCTCGGCTATAGAGGGGTATCTATATTAAGAGAAAAGCTCTTAAAAAATTCCAGAAACAGTGGGAGATTTGGATAGTGAATTCTGGATTGGCCTCTCAGGATTTGATAAGATCTTGGGTGATGGATACTATGAGTAATGGTGTTCTGGGTGGAGAGGATAAATAATATGAATAAATGATGTCATGAGAACTTAAATATAGTCCTTGAAAGGGGGAGGGACACACTGCACAGAGGGGGGGGGTATTCAGTAGGGGAATTATTGTACATGTATTGTACTTTGTAATTTGTTACATTTGTACCTGATATTTTGGTATTATGTCTAAAAACCTAAAATAAAATTTCTGATTAAAAAAAAAAAAAAAAAAAAACTCACTCGTGTGTCTGGCCTTAAAGGGGTTTTCTGACATTTTTATACAGATTGGTGAGATCCCAGCAGATCTTGCTGCCTTTCCTAGTCCAGCGACGACATGTTCATTGTGAATGGGACTGAGCTGCCATACAATGTTCACCACTATGCTTGGTAAACACGGAGACGGCCACGATGTTCACAGGTGTGCCACTGCCTTCTCAAAACAGCTGATCAGCGGTGGTCTCAGGTGTCTGACCCCCACCGATCACTGATGACCTATCCTGAAGATATGTCATTAGTATTAAAAAGTCCGAAAGCCCTTTTAAGAAAATGTTGTTTTCCACATCAAACGAGCTTGTACGTATTTAACCAAACCATGGCACCCAAATGGTATGTGGAAAGACACATGGTGCATACATATGCCACAACTGTGAGAACCATGCACATCAGGGAGCGAGAAATGGGGCGTAGGGCATCCTTCACCAAGCTCAGTGGTTGCAGCTATGTAAAATAAAGCACGTATGGAGAATGAAAGGCAATGCAGAAATTATGACTGCATAGTAGAATCGGATCCCTGCAGCTGTTAATATAACACTAATGTGAACTGATGCATAGATTTCTGGATGGTAAATCAGGCGCAACATGAGGCAATAGTGACTGAGCACTCCTGGAAATACAAAAGCAGGCTGAATAGGCAGATGGGAACCCAGCATCTCCACTGTTTTACACATCACAAATATTGCAGGCATCAACTTTTTCCTGGAGCAATATGAAATTAAAATTATATTACGATCATAAAATATAGGCTCAGTACCTCAGAGATGCTTTAAAGAGGACCTGACCTCTCCAGACATGTCCCTTTCAGTAACTACTTCCATTCCCCATTATTCTGGAACATCTTGTAAACTTTTTTCGGCAATTCCTCTTATTTCTACTAAACGATTATGAAGGAATGGATAAAAGTCTGTAACAGGTTTATCTGGGGGCTACCAGTTGGGGTGTATCACTACACAGTGACACTAGCCAATGAACTGTGCAGTGTCAGACTGTGCATGCGCCATCATTTATGTAACGCCATTGATTAATCTCCCCCATATTTGTCTACTACTTAAAAAGCGGTGTAAATACTTCAGGAATCCTAAGGAAACCTAGGTTCCCTTGCTTCCACTGCCCACAACACAGTACACCTCCTGATATGTGCATGAAAAATATCTATAATACATGGAGTAAAATTCCTTATAAAATTCCTAATAAAAAACTTGCACCACAGGTTTTTGTTTTTTTTACTTGGATGCTATTTGGTGAGGTCAAAATGCAGTGTGAAAGCAGTCTATTAGATGCCCCCAATTCAGAGACCAGGAAGTGGCTTACAGAGGCTCATTCATATACATTGGGCCAATTTTATTTCCAATAGTACAAATAAACTGCTGTTCAAACATGACCTCCCTTCAATAAGTGATACTTTTCCCAAAGAGTATGCATCTAGTAACTGGAATGTCAGATTTCTATATGATTTTTTTTCATGTCACCAAGAAAAAAAAAAAAAAACTTGCAGGATAACAAGCCGGACAGATGTCTTTTTTCAGCCTTATAAACTATGTTACTATGTATGATCTTGCAATTTTCACATTGGCCACTAGGCTTAAGACTTTGTCTTTTGACAGCAGCTACATGGGCAGGAGGGGACCTCATTGACTTCTAAGGGAGATTTGTCTAGCCATTCTCTGTGACCTGTGCAGAGATCAGGAGAGAGTCGATAAGCCGTGATACCACCTATTGTGAATGTTGGATCCTGTGTTATCCATTCAGAGGTGTTACTTGCCATTGTATTTCTGCCTGTGATCATGGCTACTTAAAAGTTACCTGTAGAGAACAGGAAATAGTCACCTATTCGGGAAATAGTCACCTAGAGGCCAGTCTGAAAATTGCAGGATTATATACATTTTTAAAAAAAAAAATCTAGATGGTGACATCGAAAAATAAAAACCTCACCAAAAGTTCTACAAAAAAAATATGTCACAAAAACGTGATCTAAACAATAGGGCCCTGATTTATCATATCTTCACTCCAGAATTCTGGCATCCAAAAGTCACAAAACAGTGCTTTTGCGATTTTTTTTGCACTCGCTTGCGCAAAATTTATGCAATTGTGCAAAAATTTGCGACTTTTTGCATGTGTACACCACTCACTCCAGTTTTGTAATATGGGTGGAAAAGTGGGTGTGGTTAGCTATTTTAATGAGTTTCACTCCAGATTTATCATTGAGACTTTTTTTTAAAAAGTTGCAAATAAGTCGCTATCTCACTCCAGGAGGAGGGTGGAGTAGGTTCTCTAGACAGAAGTGTTAGGTTTAAGGACAAGCCACATTCATCAAACAACCTGTGACATCTGATAAATGTGGTACAAAGTACTCCAACACAGACTGAAGAAAAACTGACTTCAAATATTCTCCTAATGATAAGAAAGACCTAGGGGGGGAATTTAACACATTCCCTTTAAAAAATAAAAATAGTGTCTCTCTTCTGATGAGAATTAATAAACTAGTCCTATTTGACGGGACTCTAAAGCTAGGCTCGCTAATTCCAGACACTATTTTGTGTTGGAAAGTGCAGCATAAACGCTTCGTAGATATGATTTTCCGACTAGTATTTAACAGATTTTACCAATAAATGTGCACGCAGCTAGTAATAAACATTAAACTGTCAGCAGCGATGTCCAATAGTTTAATAAGCAGCCTCCATTCACTTGTACTGGAGATGGACAGGGGAACTAGCACATGCGGAGTCCATCCCCAGTGTAAATGAAAGGAGGCTGAGATGGACAGGATCCTCAATCAGCACAGCACTGGGGACCTGCCTGTAATAACGATTTATGCATATTAAACCGCTGGACATCAGTGCAGATAGTTTAGTAATGCTTATTACTGGATGCATGCATGTGCTGTTACTAGTATAGGTGCGGCTAGTAATATCAACTGGCCAACCCCTTTAACCTGGTGCTCACTGACCAAACACTAGTCTTATCTGCCAGTGATTCATGCAGAGCTTCCAAGGAGCTCAATGTCTGAAAGTTTCCAATATTCTGCAAATCATACTCGATGAGCGATGGGTCCCTGGCAAAAGTAGACAATAATTCTCAAGATTTCAATCACAGGAGATTACATAAGCAGATGTGAGTGAAAATCTCAATTTTCATGTATACGGTAATTTTATAAAATCATGACTAGTCAGGACAGTATCTCAGGAAACAATCACAAGGATGCTCCTCAGCTCCACATATAACAATAACTGCACGTTGCCTGTATTAAGAGCCGCAGTCATACATTGCTTACTTGAGATGTTGCCAAAAAAAAAAAACCCCAAAAGGGTAATTCACTTTTGTACTAACAGACGTTCACTCTTGTTGGATTACCATAATGTGTGTCACATGAGAAAATGTACCAAGAAAATGTGTTTATTAACCAAACACCGCTCTTAACCAACAGAAATTTGCTGGCTGCTCAGAATGGACAAAGAAAATAAAAGACTAAAAGCAGGAAAGCAATTCCAAGAATGATCTGTTTAGTCAATTGTTTGTAGGGCAGTAGGTCTTAAGGAATACTCTGCAGACTCATCTCCCTCCACTGGCAATACATACCAATCTAATTGAGGCTTTCGTTCCCCGGATAGTAAATGAAATATGCAGCTTGTTAGCTCCAACGAATGTCCAACATGAATGCAATGCACGGCTTTGCTGCCTTTCTGGGTAATGACTATATTATCACCAATGACAATACGCAAAATGGTCAGTGTATTCATAACCATCAGACAATATCCAGATATACAAAATATCAGCTAAAGATTTCAGAAAAATATATTAAAGGGGTTTTCCAAGATTCTGATATTGATAACCTATCCTAGGTGGCATCTTCCTAGGACAGGGAGGTCACATTCATCCAGCATGGGGCCTCATGTGAATGGGGCTGAGCTGCAATACCAAGCACGACCACTATCCAATGGACGGTGCCGTGCTGGTAGGCTGCAGGAGCTGATCAGTGGGGGTCCTGCATATCAGACCCACTACCTATCTGATATTGATGAGGAGAGGCCACCAATATGAATATCTTGGACAACCCCTTTAACACAAAGCACATTACTTTGTGTCTTGGTAGCAAATCATATTCTACAATGACTGGTCCAATGTGAGGGTTAATTAAGGTATATTCACACATGGTGGATCCTCTATCTGCCACTTATTACAGCAAAGTGAAGGAGATTTAAGCAGACCTCATCCGCACTCAGTGTTCTGCAGGTTACCCTGTGCTTTTCAACAGCTGGCAGCAGGCAGGCATTCAAATTCAGCAAGTTTAGAAACACTTGCGTAAAATGACTTTGGGTCAATAGGTTCACTGCACTACACAAAAGGTGTGCGGGCAATTTGTGGTTCATGAAAATCAGGCGAGTTAATTAGGAGGTAAACCAGACTGTGCCCTTAAGGGAAATCTGTCACCGGCGACCTCCCTATCAAACTATTTGCATAGACATATAGCTGTGGATCACCTGGCTGAGACAGTTTTTCTTTTCTTGAAAGATCTGCTGCTCTGTTATGATACTTTTTCTTAATACACAAATTAAGTCTTTGGTGCAATGAGGGTATCACCATTGCTCTTGATGCACCCAAGCATCACTCATTCCAGTCACCATCCCCTCACTCACTACTTTGATTGACAGGGCCAGGCAGTCATAAAGCAGTGAGTGAGGGGCTGGTCACAGAAATGGGGGGAGCTTGGGTGCAACAAGAGCAATGGTGACACCCTTATTGCATAAAAGGCCTAATTTGCATATTAGATATAACTAAGCCTCAGATCAACAAAAGAAAAACAGCGTGAACCACAGCTACGTGTCTATGCAAACAGCTGGATAGGGAGGTTGCCGGTGACAGACTCCCTTTAACACCATCATAGAAGCAGCAGTATAAAGATGAAAATGTAATTTTATTTCTAGGAATTTCCTGATAGTCAGAAACCGAACTCTGCTTCAGTTCTGAGGTACTAGTCGGAACCGAAGCGGAGTCCAGTTTCAAGTTTTAAAGTGGTTTTCCACTTTAAAAATCAACTAGCAAAGTTATTCAACTAAGTCACTCTCGACTTTGCTGAACACTAGGTAGGACTCTCCTGGAGAGGGAGTATTCCACATACAAAGCTATGAGCATGGAGTAAGACCTCACTCTGCCTTGACATCACATATTTCTTGAGAATTGAAAACTGACATCACTCCATTTTAATAAAACCTTTGTCACTGCCAGGAAATTATAGATTTCCCAGCATATAGACAAGTTCTTCTGAGAGCTATCCACTGCCTGACCAAGACATGCACCAGATCAATGGGTTTTTAACTGCTGCCATCAGCACTTTCAGGTCAGAAAAAAATATCTTTGAAAAATAAAAACATCCATTTTTAATGGTTACTGAAATGAGGACTTTTCCTCAGACTGCCTTGCAGATATGGTCAAGGACTGTAGCTTTTCTCTCAGCCCATATAATACCGGAGAACGCACACACATTCTCTGAGCAGACAATGATATTTCCGAAAAACCTGTCCCTATAAGCGACTAGAAGAATACTCAAAAATGTGAGGAAAGTTCTCTTCTGTGGCAAGAAAGAACAGCACATCTGTCACTACTTTATGCTGTCCTCAGTGAGTTCAGCATAAAATTGATGACAGGTTCCCTTTATCTCTACTACATCTGTAATAACAATTCTGGAACATCTATCCTTATGTCTGTATGTTGTGCCGTTCCTTTATTATTTCTACTAGAAGTTATGAATGAATTGCTAGCAGTCTGCAGTAAGGGAACAGAGGGGAGGTAACCAGTTGGGGGTGTGTATCTTTATCTAAAAATGGCAGCACTGACTGGATAGAGTCTGTGCAGGTACACACCCCCAACTGGTTACTTCCCCTCTGTACCCTTACTGCAGACTGCTAGCAATTCATTCATAACTTCTAGTAGAAATAATAAAGGAATGACACAACATAGTGTCATAAGAATAGATGTTCCAGAATTGTTATTACATGGGGAAAGCATGAAGCTATTAAAACAGGCATGTCAGGAGTGGTGACAGCATCTCTTTAAGAAGGATTCAGCATTCTAGGATGGAGGCTCTTTCAAGATTGCTTTATCACCTTTTATAAAATTCAATAATATGGCGAATACTGGAAGGATAGGACCTACAACTGAATGTTTCTTTGAGGATTTTTAAAAGGTGTTGTCCAAGAATTCTAAATCTTGGACAGCTTAAAGTTCACCCCTTTCTTCAGTGCGGCTTTGATTCTCCTACCACAAACAGTGACAGTAACGATCCAGGATAGCGTACGACTGCTGCAGCCAATCACTGACCTAGCTCAGGGTCTATAATTTAAATGGGTTTTCCCTGAGTTTGAAACACAGTTCTTGTGAAGATAATAGAGATCTACAAGGGAAGAATGGCAGGATGCACACTTCTCTCTGGTTGGACACTCAAAGTATGATGTGCCATCCAAAGAGCACGTAGACCAGTAATGGTCAAATAGTAGACTGCAGTACAGAGACTAGCATATCTGTTTTAGACCACTAGTGGAAGATTCCGACAAATGAAATGGCAGAAGGTTTATGCTTCAGTGTACGCATTTCTATTGGCAAACCATATGGGCACTTGAGGGCTTACCAGAGCGGTCAGCTAATGGTCATCTTACAAACACTCTAGAATGCACTCTGCTAAAGAAGATTTTTCCCAAAATAAAAAAAAAATGAAGGTGGCAGGTTATTCAGGTGAGCAAATAAACAGATGAAGTACAGAACAATGCAGGACTGGACAGAGTTGTAAAACACGGTAACGGTTGTACTCTGCTCACTTACCAGCCAGGAGAAAGGTGATGAGGCAGGTTTCCTTCGGCAAGTAAAGCTTGAGCCTGGACCCACTGAATACATACTCTACAATTGCTTCTGATCGCCCAGCTCTCTGGAGGAAAGGGAGAAACTGTTTCGCTTTCTGGGTATCCTGGGAAATTAAAGAAAAAAACACTTACATATATTATACATTAGGTCAACCTGTATGGCAAGAAGAACTACAATGGTTATAAAGTGGAGAGAATAAAATACATTATTTCCAGCGGTAATTGGTAGCAGGTCCATTTGGCATACCATAACCATTAATTGGCTTAAAGGGGTTGCCTGAGATTTTAATAGTCTCTCCTCAGGACAGGTCATTAGTATCAGATGTGGGAGGATGCAAATCCCAGAACCCCCACCAATCAGCTGGTTGAATAGGTGGTGATGTTCTGGTGAGCTCCGCAGTTTCTTCCTAGTCCCGTGGCCTAGGAGCAGCTTAGTCAAAATCAAGTGACTGGGGCTGGTAAGCCTCAAGCAACTGACTGCGGATACAAATCTCAGAAAAACCCTTTAACGTCTACCTATATCTGCTGTGATGACTGAAATACCAGCAAAAGGAAAATCCATGTCAATTATCCTGCCCACTAACAAGAGCATTGCCTTGCTTAGCTTGTAACACAAAGTTAGGGGGAAAAAAAAAAAAATCACTCTTCTCGCAGATGTAAATGACTAGTCTTTGCAAGAGAAAATAAATCTACAATTGCTTCTGATCGCCCAGCTCTCTGGAGGAAAGGGAGAAACTGTTTCGCTTTCTGGGTATCCTGGGAAATTAAAGAAAAAAACACTTACATATATTATACATTAGGTCAACCTGTATGGCAAGAAGAACTACAATGGTTATAAAGTGGAGAGAATAAAATACATTATTTCCAGCGGTAATTGGTAGCAGGTCCAGTAATGTATAGTGTACAAGCTTCAAAGCAATCTTGATTCTCTTAAAGTCTTTTACTGAACATCATTGATCACAGAGCCCATAATTGATCAGCCAATGGTCTTATCCACTGGAACGGTTTGGATTTATAATGTAGGTCAGGGATCTGAAACCTCCAGCACTCCAGCTGTTCTGAAACTACAACTCCCAGAATCCAGGAAGAACAGTCAAGTACCCATGTATGCTGGAAATTGTAGTTTCACAGCAGCTGGAGTGCCGAAGGTAGCTGACCCCTGATAACAAAATCATATTTTCTCAGTCTGCCAACTTTAAATAGTCATTCGATGTCCGCCCAAAATTCTTCTGAATCTAGAACTTGGGTCTCTGGTCTATATCTATTTGCCGAGCAGTCCTATACAGTCTATTGTAAGCCTGCATGGCTGCCGACAGCCAAGGAGAAGATTATTTACTACATGATTTTCAGTAAACTGACCTAAAATTGCTACATTTACATAGAAATCATGCTGCAAGTCAAAATAGGCTTAGGAACCACCATAGCAATTTCCATTTGGCATACCATAACCATTAATTGGCTTAAAGGGGTTGCCTGAGATTTTAATAGTCTCTCCTCAGGACAGGTCATTAGTATCAGATGTGGGAGGATGCAAATCCCAGAACCCCCACCAATCAGCTGGTTGAATAGGTGGTGATGTTCTGGTGAGCTCCGCAGTTTCTTCCTAGTCCCGTGGCCTAGGAGCAGCTTAGTCAAAATCAAGTGACTGGGGCTGGTAAGCCTCAAGCAACTGACTGCGGATACAAATCTCAGAAAAACCCTTTAACGTCTACCTATATCTGCTGTGATGACTGAAATACCAGCAAAAGGAAAATCCATGTCAATTATCCTGCCCACTAACAAGAGCATTGCCTTGCTTAGCTTGTAACACAAAGTTAGGGGGAAAAAAAAAAAATCACTCTTCTCGCAGATGTAAATGACTAGTCTTTGCAAGAGAAAATAAATCTTAAAAGGGGTTATTCAACATTAATACAGACCTGTAATAGAAAATTACATTGTACAAGCCTTTGTCCTGCTATCATCAAGTTATGTGTTTCAGCTTCCATAATTTCCATGAAAGAACACATCCTAACACTGATTATCCATTGTAAGCTATGGACCAGTCAGGTGGCCATCTGACCACTGGATTTAGTGACCCACTGGATATGAACAGGCATTGTACAATGTACCAACCACATTGGCGGAGGAAACATACAATCTTAATATGTGAACATGCCCAAAGAGATAACAAGGAATGTCAGCATGTGTTACCAAGCATGTGTCCTATATCTGTCATTTTGATTCCAGATTAATTATATTTCACAGTGCACTGAACTTGCAGTTGTATACAAGCTAAGATGCATCATTTACAGTTCTCATTGACAGCCTGGTGTTTTCCAGAAAACCTCATTGCTGCCATGAGCACTTTAATAACCATGCAGGTTAATGTCACAGTCCCGTCATCATAGGACTTTCCCCTATCCTGGAAAATATACCTTGCCTTGGTATCTACACTTCTATATCATTGACAATTCTAGTGCGTCTATCTGGTAGACATAGTAATCGAAACCTTCTGACAACATAATTTTCGAAAATCACAGGTTAGAACCAAAATGCATTCTGGCAACATTAGAGTTACAATGAAGGCGCTGCACAGACAATGCACCGTGTACTATGAATACAGGGCAGCCCTGAACTCAACACAGCAGAAAATCCCAAAGACTTCATCCACTACATGATTCATGCCGCTTCTGCACAGGTCATGTTGGGTTCTCACTCTCGGCTCAGACTCTCAATGAAATTTGTTCTTCCACGTTATTGTCCTGTACATACTGTGCCTAGATGATAACATTGTCTGCAGCTCCTATTCAAAGGCTCTCAGGCAGCACAAAGTGCCAGGTCTCCAGTGCTTCAGGATATGTACAGACCTTGTAGAATGTGAGCCAGCGTACCTGCTGTTACTTGTACGCAACTCTCCTGCCACCCCTTAAGAGAGACTGTTAAGAGATTTGCTTGCTGCTAATCATGACCACCTTAAAGGGCGACACTTTTAGTAAGCTGCTCAGAATGGCAGTGAAAAATAAAAAGACATATCTCATCAATCCCCTGCAGTCCGTGCTGGTCTCCACTTCCAAGTCCCGTCTAGCCACGTAGGAGAAGACTGCTCAAGACAATGATTTGCCGCAGCAGTGGCCCTTAATCCTCACATAATGCTTTATTATGGGAAATATTTAAAAAAAAAAAAAATTGAGAGGCCTTTCCCTAGTTAATTTTACAGAGAGACCTTGTCAAACAGAGCTGGGGCAGGGAAGATTTAGTCCTTCATGCAGTTCAGAACCATCATTAAAAGGGAGTTTCAAGGTGCATCAACATCCTTTAAATAACCATATATGAAGGGCACTATCATTTTGTAAATGTATTTTTTTTTCTCCACTTTAATTGATCCCATCTTTCATTATGAACTGTGGTCACATGACCATGCAGCTCTTATTTCCTGTGATGTTATATCCGTGGGTGCGTCAAAGCAACAACATTGATAGGGAAGTGTATGTAACTAGTTCAGTGGGAGGAGCTATACACTAGCTAAGTGTTAGGGACAGTACTGAAGCTGCGGCAGAGTAGTGCGTCATGGGTTTGGTTGGATACAGTAACAGGAAGTGCCACATACAGGATTTAAACCAGAGTGATTTGGTGAAAATGGGTCAAATTGGAAAATAAAAGGATTGAGAAGACATACATGATCATATCTGCAAACAGTATTAATCCTAAATAACCCCTTTAAGGGCTCAACGTTACAATAATCATTATGAAGTAGCCAGAATATCCCACAGCACTTCACAATTCAATATTACTGGATGGGAAGCATTCAACCAACAGGTCCCCCCTCGTTGCCATTCCTGCACTTATCAGGTCCAAACTAGTATCCACTTCCTGATTCCAGCTTGACACAGGAAATGCCTGCCCAGCCAATCACTGGCCACAATATTGATCCACCTTTGACTTGCTGTGTGGTCATCATGCACAATTTCCTGTTTGTCATATCGGGACCGGAAAGTGGAAACCAGAAGGGATCCAATAACTAATAGTATATCAGGTAGCACTTTTTTTTTATTTTTTAAACTTCATTCTGATCCTTATATAAAAAATTATCCTGATTGACAACCACCTTAAACATAATCTGACACTATAATTTCTACCCAATTTAGTAACGTTTGATGTACAAAAACATAATTGCAATATCTAAAATATATTGAAAGAATGAAAATCCAAGACTTCACCAATGTTCTTCTCATGTATGTATCCATGATGTCAGATTTCTCCCAGTAAGTGACCAGGTTTACAGAATAAAATGTTCCTATCAAATATACTATGTCCAAATGTCTAGTATTACAGTGGATGGATGCATTGTATCCTTGTCATCCTGGTATATGCAGAGAACAACTGTCACTGATTGAATATGAAAACTGTGCTCTTACAGTGGCTTCAGCACTAGGCTGGAAATGAGTTAATGGAGTTTCACACCATCAGCGGCTCAGCTAAGAATAATGCTTACTCTTTTTAAAGCAGATTTCGTTTGTGAATGTGGTCAGAGTATTGGGTACACTGAATGTAGGATTTAACTTTGTTCTGAAAATGGGCTTCAAAAGCATCCTGCGCTATGCAACTTACACGTCAAAGAGGACCTGTCCCCTATCCTGACATGTCTGTTTTAAAGGGAGTCTGTCACCTCATTTTCACCTATATAACTAAGCGCACTGCCCCACAGAAGATTGCAGACACATCCCAGACATACCTGTGTGCACTGTGTGTCTGTATTACATGTCACATCCCAGACATACCTGTGTGCACTGTGTGTCTGTATTATATGTCACATCCCAGACATACCTGTGTGCACTGTGTGTCTGTATTACATGTCACATCCCAGACATACCTGTGTGCACTGTGTGTCTGTATTACATGTCACATCCCAGACATACCTGTGTGCACTGTGTGTCTGTATTACATGTCACATCCCAGACATACCTGTGTGCACTGTGTGTCTGTATTACATGTCACATCCCAGACATACCTGTGTGCACTGTGTGTCTGTATTACATGTCACATCCCAGACATACCTGTGTGCACTGTGTGTCTGTATTACATGTCACATCCCAGACATACCTGTGTGCACTGTGTGTCTGTATTACATGTCACATCCCAGACATACCTGTGTGCACTGTGTGTCTGTATTACATGTCACATCCCAGACATACCTGTGTGCACTGTGTGTCTGTATTACATGTCACATCCCAGACATACCTGTGTGCACTGTGTGTCTGTATTACATGTCACATCCCAGACATACCTGTGTGCACTGTGTGTCTGTATTATATGTCACATCCCAGACATACCTGTGTGCACTGTGTGTCTGTATTACATGTCACATCCCAGACATACCTGTGTGCACTGTGTGTCTGTATTACATGTCACATCCCAGACATACCTGTGTGCACTGTGTGTCTGTATTACATGTCACATCCCAGACATACCTGTGTTATGCCCACTGTGTGCTGTGTCTGTATTACATGTCACATCCCAGACATACCTGTGTGCACTGTGTGTCTGTATTACATGTCACATCCCAGACATACCTGTGTGCACTGTGTGTCTGTATTACATGTCACATCCCAGACATACCTGTGTGCACTGTGTGTCTGTATTACATGTCACATCCCAGACATACCTGTGTGCACTGTGTGTCTGTATTACATGTCATATCCCAGACATACCTGTGTGCAATGTGTTTCTGTATTACATGTCACATCCCAGGCATACCTGTGTGCACTGTGTGTCTGTATTACATGTCACATCCCAGACATACCTGTGTGCACTGTGTTTCTGTATTACATGTCACATCCCAGACATACCTGTGTGCACTGTGTGTGTGTATTACATGTCACATCCCAGACATACCTGTGTGCACTGTGTGTGTATTACATGTCACATCCCAGACATACCTGTGTGCACTGTGTGTGTATTACATGTCACATCCCAGACATACCTGTGTGCACTGTGTGTCTGTATTACATGTCACATCCCAGACATACCTGTGTGCACTGTGTGTGTATTACATGTCACATCCCAGACATACCTGTGTGCACTGTGTGTGTATTACAATGTCACATCCAAGACATACCTGTGTGCACTGTGTGTCTGTATTACAAGTCACATCCCAGACATACCTGTGTGCACTGTGTGTCTGTATTACATGTCACATCCCAGACATACCTGTGTGCACTGTGTGTGTATTACATGTCACATCCCAGACATACCTGTGTGCACTGTGTGTCTGTATTACATGTCACATCCCAGACATACCTGTGTGCACTGTGTGTCTGTATATTACATGTCACATCCCAGACATACCTGTGTGCACTGTGTGTCTGTATTTCATGTCCAGGAAAATCACTTATTCTTATATACAGGAAAACAGCTCTCAAGTGCCCAGCTCTGCTGCTGCAAACCAGACTGAAGAGGGGAAGGCTGCTTTAGCTGCTCATATCTTGGGATTGGTAGCAGATAGAAAAATGACCTTCTTTGAAAGGTGAAATTCCAAACTTTAAAATGATACCAGAATCACAGCATTATATCCAGTATATCAGAAGATATAGCTGTTAGAAATCGAGTCTGGAGAGAAAACGGTTTTTAGTTTCACTTTCAGCTGAGTACTTGGAAGCGGTTTTCCTGCAGAATAAAAGTGCTTTTCCTGGACATGTAATACAGACACACAGGTATGTCTGGGATGTGACATGTAATACAGACACACAGTACACACAGGTATGTCTGGGATGTGACATGTAATACACACACAGTGCACACAGGTATGTCTGGGATGTGACATGTAATACACACACAGTGCACACAGGTATGTCTGGGATGTGACATGTAATACAGACACACAGTGCACACAGGTATGTCTGGGATGTGACATGTAATACAGACACACAGTGCACACAGGTATGTCTGGGATGACACACAGTGCACACAGGTATGTCTGGGATGTGTATGCAATCTTCTGTGGGGCACTGCTGTTAGTTATATAGGTGAAAATGAGGTGACAGACTCCCTTTAATACCTTCATGCATTCCCCGTGTAATAACAATTCTGGAACATTTATTCTTATGACTCTATGATGTGTCATTCCTTTATTATTTCTACTAGAAGTTAGGAATGAATTGCTAGCAGTCTGCAGTAAGGGTACAGAGGGGAGGTAACCAGTTGGGGGTGTGTACCTGCACAGACTGACTCTATCCAATCAGTGCTGCCATTGTCAGTCTGGGCAGGTACACACCCCCAGCTGGTTACCTCCCCTCTGTACCCTTACTGCAGACTGCTAGCAATTCATTCATAACTTCTAGTAGAAATAAAGGAATGACACAACATACAGACATAAGAATAGATGTTCCAGAATTGTTATTACATGGGGAATGCATGAAGCTATTACACCAGGCATGTCAGGAGTGGTGACAGGTGTCAATGGGTACAAAACTGAATGAAACTGAGTGCACCAGAATGCTTTCCATTCCGATGTGTCCCCATCGTGGACAGAACACTGCAAGCAGCGTTTTTCTGTCTGCAATGGGATGCGCAGCAAGACGGATCAGTCCTGACACACAATGTATGTAAATGGGGACGGATCTGTTTTCTCTGACACAATAGAAAATGGATCCGTCCTCCATTGACTTTCAAAGGAGTTCATGATGGATCTGTCTTGGCAATGTTAAAGATAATACAACCGGATCCATTCATAACGGATGCAGATGGTGGTAGCATCAGAACGGAAAGTAGCCTAAGGACAAAGTATGCTTACTCAAAAATCTTAAGGTGGGAATTTTATGGAAGAATCCCATAGTATGGCTACTGTAAGCTGACATCACAAAGAAGATCAAGTCCATCATGAATCAACAATTGATGCACAGAACTATTCTAACAGGACAGTCTTCACACACGGATGTTCACCTAGTGAAGCCATTACTGTACTTCAAGAACCTTACTGCAGCTAATTCTAAACACTTAAAAAGTTACAAGAAAATTAGATTAATTTCTATGGAAACTAACTTCTTGTCACAAATTACACTGATACTCCGCATGCAGTCTCATTTATAGCAGCAGTACAAGCATTATGGATTAATTGACATTAAACTGATAAACATAATATGGTTTCCCGCTGGAGAGGCATTAGAAAATGTTAAGATACTTGCGCAGTGCCGGAAACGTAGATGTGGACTGGCGCATATGCAGCGGAGAATTGAAGCCTCTCTCTACAGCATGTACCAGTTTACTGCAGTATGGCGCCAGAACTAGATTTGGATCATTACAGATAAAAACTACGGCCATCTTAAAGCCTAGGATGTATACAGCAGACACGTCAGACCTCTTATACATGCGACGTGGGATATTTCAAAACTTTTGCGTATAAAGTTATGCTGTGCCGAAAGATCCTGATATGACCTAAAGCAAGGATCTGCAACCTTTGGTACTTCATCTGCGGTGAAACTACAACTCCCAGCAAGCAAAAGTGCTTGGCTGTTCTTCTAACTCCCACTGCAGTGAATGAAGCATTCTGGGAGTTGTAGTTTCACAACATCTGGAGACTCCTGAACGCTGACCTAAAGCATGATGGCACCACTTATGAAGGGAGTCAAAACTGATGACGGTTTCCCTTTAACCGAAATTGCAGATCTGGCTATAGCACAGCATCTAGATATCTCAGTATTATGTAGACAGCAGCCTGCCTGAAACTAGAAGCGCAGTAATTTCTAATAAAAGTTCTCCTGCCAGCTTTCTAGCACTGAAGACACTGGCTCTCATCTCTACAGCCTGGAGATACAAAGTGTTGTTAAGTAATACAAACGCACATTGCCTAATAAACACATGCCAGATTCTCCCTCTCAACAGGAGGCATTGATTTCCTTTTGCCTTCTCTATAGCAATATTTTAACACTGCTCCCTACAACATTTTATTGGCTGCTTAGACTTTGTATCTGCAGGTTGCTACATTTATCACTTGTGCTAAAACTGAGAACATTACATGGTCTACATGTGCCTGCAGGCAGGATACCAGCAAACATGTAATAATCAGACTCTTAAAGGCATTCTATGAAGTTAAATAGATAGCTTTTGACAGGAGCGTAACAGAATTTCATGGGATAAACATGATAATATGCCAGACCCTTTAAGAAATTGTCATTGAGAACAGGCTTCTAGCCTAAATATCTGATGGAAAGTTTCAAACCATGCCAAGTGGAGGCTGGGTAATGATTCTTACAATCACTGAGCTGTAGAAATGCCCAAAACAGAATCCTGGAAATGCTTGTATGGGGCGAGTGAGGGTGCACAAGTCCTAGGTAGCCAAGATTTATAAGATGCCCCAGAAATGGCCAATATAGCCCCCAAAAAAGCAGCGCTTTTACTGATGGCATTTGCCACTACAAATGGCATCAGCCTTTCCAGGAATAATTTAACAGAAAGACCTTTAATATTTTGTATACTGATTAGGTGGATGGTGTATACTTATTAGGTGGATGCTCCAGTGACATTCATCAACATACGGTGGGAAGGGTTGGCACGCTGAGCACTAGCCAAGTTACCGAGCTGGGAATACAGTGATAGACAGATCAGCACTTCTGCCGAATTAATATGCGCAAGCTGCAGGGCTAATCTGAAAATAGAAGGCAAGGCAGCAGTAAGGAGCAATGTTAACCCTCTCTTCCTATGGTATAAAACTAAATCAAGGCAGCCGTGGGTTTACCTTTAAAGAAAATCCTATTATATGGACAGTGAGAGGTTACTATGATTTGTCTGTGATTAAACACAGACGTAATAAACGCAGCGTACCAGATTTCTGATTAGATGGTGTTTATACAGTAGAGATGGCATGCAGACGTTCAAGCCTCTTTATTAAATAACCCTACCCCCCGGAGTCTGATAAGTGGAATATGATCACCAATGTAAGCATCTCATACTGGAGGAGACCAAGCCTTAGAAGCTCAGTTCTTGTAACGTGCACTATTCGATCAGACGCCTTCAGACCTCAAAGGGATTAGCCAAGTGAGAATGTAACAACATTACATGTTTTTGACTGATGGAATATGAAATCTAATAACCTGGTGATTGCATGGAGGTTGAGCACTGCTGCTCTAAGATCATGCAGTCTAATCTACAGGGGGATTGTGGGTGGAGAGGAGAAGCCATAGCAAGTGACTGAAACAATTCCATCAAACCGTCTCCAATAGTCACCGATTCCTTATAGACCATCTAACGCTCAAAACCAAAGCGCATGCTTAAAGATGTTATTTTATGACTATGTCCATACGACCCTGCTTGAGAACCCCTGATTGAGAACAGAAGCCACTCCATAGGAGTTGCTCCCCATATAGCAATCTCAAGCCCCCTTTACCTGGATGGCCATTAATCTGCATTGTCGCTATGTTACACTACATTTGGTCATAGCTTACCTTGCCAAATCAGCTGTTTGCTGAGGGGAAAGGCTCAAAGAACAGGACTGCAAGCAACCCGATTGCCCCTTCACTAGGACAATCCAAATTTAATAAAATTGGACAGAATGCTGGGAAACTTCTCCAAACAGTCTAACAAGGAAGGGATGAGGTTGGGTGCATGATATAGGCAACACCTGACCAAGTCTTAACATTTTACAAAAAATATACTAATTCTATAGACGATTAGATGGCTGTCTAGACCTGCATTTATCACAGTGGCACAGGCTGGGGGAGAAGGTGCAGGGATGGACACTTGTCAAACTAGATCAACTATTTGTTGGATTACTTTGAGAGAGAATTTAATGCCAGAATTGTAGTAACATTCATCACATCTTAGGCCATGCTCAGAAACTCCAAACCTAAAGGCGCCAAACTGTGCAACTTTTTGGTGCAGTTTACGACAAAATCTAGGTGCACTCATAGTAGTAAACGTGTGTCTGTATGTTGTAGTGGGAGAGGTATGGACATTCAATACAGCTCCTATTCAGTGTAGCCATATTAGCTGTCACATTGAAGTACATGATGATAACAGTGGGCTTTCTTACATCAGACTTCATATTTAGGGATGTAGAGCCACAAGAAGGGGCTTGGGCAAGGTGGTTAAGGGAAGGTTCACAGTTTTTTGGAGGAGGTTTTAAGGCAAATTTTCCTGCAGGTTTTCCAGCCAAAGCCAGAGGGGGTCAAGCAGGAAAGAGATATTGCAGTCCTTTCTTTATATTTCCTATTCCTTTCAAATCCACCTCTGGCTTTGGCTGAAAAACCTGCCTCAAAATCTCCTCCAAAAACTATGGATTGAGTAACTGATTTTATTCCAACAGGTGCTGCCTCTACAAGTGCCCAGGTGGCAGTGTCTAAAAAAAACATGTAAGGTTACTACATTTTCACTTCTCACGTGTTCTCTGCACTGCGTCGCTTCACAAACCCTCTCCTCTGAGGAAACGTGTGCTTGGGTACCTTCATTAACCCTAAGTATTTAAATATTTTTGGATGGTGACCAGATATTTTTTAAATACATACAATCTAAGAATTGCACTTCCACATGCTACGTAGTGATCTATCGCTTCTCAGCATCTCACATTATTCACATAAAAGATGTAAAGTTGTAGGCAGTAAACTAGCATGTTAAAAATAAAAAGATCAAAGATATCTTATTAAAACAGTTTTACTATATATTCATTTCCCATACACATTTTTATTTCAAATGGAGGTCGTCAAGCGATCAAAGAAAATACTGATTAGCTACTGACAAATGGGAAATGGTGACCGTTTTTGCAAAGTAGAAAGGTCAGCAGTGTTTTTATGCACAGTAGGAAACTGACCTTTTATAGACTGCTCACTATTACTCCTAATTCATTCAAGTCAACACATCATCAATACCACCCACAGATTTGGAATATGTAACAAGTCTTTGCACACACCTCTGTAGAGCGAATGCACAATCAATGGGACACAATAGAAACTAGCTAGCTGGCGGACTGCTGAATCTGGAGTATTCCTTTAAGAGACAAATAAGTCAGTGAATTCTAAATGTTACAGTCTGCACTTTAAATAGATATTTAAAAGGAAATAACATTGGTCTCATAATTACTAGGTTGCAAATGTTTTACAGTGATGTATCACTATGTTCATTGCATGGGAGGGGAAACACTTTTTTGCTATAGCAGGCTCCTGACAAATGTACACATGAAGCAATGTTTTCTAAGGACATTCATTACAGGCGATATTTAACTGCATTCTCACATGAATACACACTTGTGAGAAGCCTTGATACGTCAAAGGTGCTCTCAATCTGCGCACATTAATTTGGGAAGAGGTCCATTGCAAACAAACCCAATTCCAAAAAAGTTGGAGGTGTTGTGTAAAAGGTAAATAAAAACAGAACGTTATGACTTGCAAACCTCATAGATCAATTAAAATCTCATAGACCATAGAACACAACATAACTAAACAAATGTAAGGGGTTTTCAATTCACTTACTTCATCTACAGTGGCCCTGTTCTGCTAGTTGGCTGAGCGTCACATGACCTGTGATGTCATCTTTCCCTACTCCGATGACCTTCTGTGCACAAGCCGGAGGGAGCCGGTCTGCCTCTGTGTACGCAACATCAATAAGAAGGCTGTGCTGGCTATGGCACCTGTACTGCCCGATCTGCTGAAGTCTGCCCGGTGTCCCCCCTCCCACTGGATTCTTCAGCAAAGTTCAACCTCCTCTACCTTAAGCAGCGCAGACTCAGGGTTGGAGGCTCTGCCTTAGGTACTGAGCAGCTACAGAGCTTCCTCTTTTCCAGGCAGTGAGGGGATAAATGCTATGCACAGCATCTTCCCTCTATCCTCATCCTGCAAACACAAAGCTGCCAAAGACTGGAGGAGTCCTCTCTACTCTTCTGCTGGCTGTGAGGAACTATCTGCAGAGCATTGTACAAAGAACAGATAGGGGGAAGATCCTGTGTTTATCAGCAATGTTTTTTTACAGTACAGCTGCAAATTGTAGCCCTACACATATAACATGAGTATCCCAGCAGTCAGACTTCAGACAGGGCAGCAGTCTTTTTGCAGAGCAAGGTAGGAGAAAGGCAGTCTTTGTTGACACCCACAAATATTATAGAGGAAAACATCAGAGATTGTTGTTTGGTTTCCTCACTTTCTAGACATTTACAGACTGATAAAAGAAGAGGGGATGCTACACAATGGTAGACATGGTCCTGTCCCTACTCTGAGATGAGTTGCTGCCATCAAATACTAAATTAGGTACATTTTTTTTTCATGAAAAAGGTAAAAAGTTTCACTTTCAACATCTGATAACGAGCATACAGACATCATGTATATGTTATTCTTGGTTGCATCAGTGTTGAACGACAACAGCGATAATCTGATCAGCATAAACAAAAAAGAACAAATAGCTTCCGAAATGTAAAGCTGCTCAACATCACATACTTGTAGAGGAAGTTGGCAGAGGATTCAAATTTGGTAGAAGAAATTGATATGGTGTTGACTCTTCTCCTAACTTTAAATAAGAATGCTAAAGACCCGTAACAAGTCATAGATCTATATGAACAAGCTTTAATTTGCTTGCTCGAACAATGTTGAAAGATCAAAAGACTCTTCAAATAAACGCTCAGCATTTTTAGTTCTTTAGAGTTCTAGAAACTGAAACAAAGAAGATACTGCAAAAACTTAGATATCGCTGTTTGCAAGTGGGAAACAGGCATGTATACCTTTTGCTTCCCTTTTATACATTTTGTAATTTCATCTTGCAGGCAAAAAAAAAAAAGCCTCTCTTTCTCCACTTATCAGACACCTTTCACCCTATGCCAGGCTACTGCACATAATGTCAAATGAAGGAATCCAAGTAATCTTAGGCACCTTGCATGTACACAGCCAATACAAGGCGATCAACCTTTTTACTACACAATATGTAACTGTGCAGAAGGTAAACAGTAACTGAAAAACTACATCAATGAGGCATGAACGTTGAAGGGGCATTCCATCTCAATGAGAAATCCGAGTACATGGCTGTAGAAAAAAATGGAGAAGCCTGTGCACAGTCAGTTAATGCAGGAAGATCACCATTTTGCCTGTTTTAACTAGTAAGTACTGTATTCGACTATCCCACCAGTGCATGATTAGAGGATCAGCCACCTCTCCACACATCCCTGCATACCTCATGTCATCAGTTTTGGAGCATCTTCTCTTAATTACTAGGCATTTATTTAACTACATGCTCCCACCACGTCCAATCCGCACTGACTTTAGCCATACTCCCTTTTATCACTTTATACATACATTTCTAGGAGGCGACCCAGCATTCCTATTTCATAGGGAATACAAGTGTTTACTCAAACACAAGTGTGGACAGCTGTCAGGTCCTCTGCAAGAACACCACTGCTCAGGAAATATAGTGTGAAATGTTACTATAACACACACATTCACATGCAGCAGTAAGAAGTTTACCACACAAAAAATATTACCACCGTTCGATTATGTTGCAGGGGCTGGTTACAAAGTGTTAAACTGTTATAGTACATGCTGAACTGCTGAAAAATGTGCAAGTACGTCTAGGTTATGTTGCGTTATATCTTTCTGCACTTTAAAAGGGTATTGCATTTAGGATAGGGGATAATGTTTAGAATGGTGGAGACCCTATTGCTGGGACCCTTACCAATCATGAGAATGGGAGTCCCATACACCCTCAGAGCCCCCTGAATCAAACAGAGCAGCAGGTCAAGCATGCACACTGCTGCAGATGGCATGAGTACAGTGCTCTGCTATTTCCAGGACTCTCAAAGAAATGAAAGAAGCGGCAGTTCACATGCTCGACCTGCCACTCCGTTCATTTTATGTATGGGGGTCCCTGTTCTTGTGGTAGGACCCCCACCAATCAAATAGTTAGAAGCTATAACCTGTATACAGGATAGATAACACCCGAAAAACCCCTTTAAGAGCACCACTACTTTTGAAATGCCATGTTTGTTACGTAATGTCCAATGAGGAAATGCCTGATTGCGGACCACAAAAAAGTACCTCATAAGGTCTAGGCCTCATGAACATGGTGGTTGCGGACCGCATAGAGCAGGTCCGCAATAAACAGGCACCGGCCATGTGCACCTTGCATCACAGACGCAGACCTATTCACTTGAATGGGTCCACAATCCGGAAGGTCGGTGAGGAACAGACACAGAACCCCACGGATGAACCACAAGTGCTTCCATGGGGTTTCTGTTTCTCTGTGTGTGCACTGTCAGGTGTGGATCATGGAACCCATTCCTGGCTGGCACATATTTGTGTGCATGAGGCCTTATAAGGTAAGGACACAGTGACTGAGAAAGGCTGCCTCGGGGTAAAAAAAAAAAAAAAAAAAAAAAAAAAATAATAAAGAAAAAAAATTACCCCACATTACAAGGGAAGATTTAGAAGGGTTTCCACGAGCTGCAAATACTGCAGATTGGCTCAGCAGAATTTTGTTTGGAATATTCACTGAATTTTATTTAGAATACAGGCAAAGCGGTTGAGACTTTGATGCTGCAGAGAAAACCTGCAGCATACACGGATTTGGTACAGATTGAAAACCCACAGTACATTCAATTTACACTTTGCAATGGTTGACAGTAGTGGGAGACCTACTGCATTTTGGGCAAAAAAAAAAAAAAAACACCCTGGTCATTGAGGGCAGTTCGCACTATCCCAGGTCGCAGCACACTAATCATGTATGGACAAGTGTGTAGTAACTACAACGCTGTTCGTTAAGTTTCCAGCATGCATCACTAAAGGAATTTTCACACAGCGCATTTGAAATAAAAAAAAGGTTTTTTTTGTTTCTTTTTTTAAAGGCCAGGTAGAAAAATGTGGGGCAACCAAAGCCATTAAAAAGGTAAATAAACTAGCAGTTAAATATTCAAAGAACCTTAGTGCCAGGAGTGCTGTGGGACCCTTGCTGCACATGCTCCAGGAAGAACACTGTACAGTAAAAGAAAAGTTGCCATCAAACTAGGAAACAGGAGGAAGCTGGAGGAGCAATCAGATGTGTAAAGACACAAACGGAGATGAAAATGGAGACCGTGCACATGGAGAGGTACCAGACACAGAAGACGAGAAGAGAAAATTATGTAATCAAAGCCTACCAAATAGGTGAGGAGAACCCAAATAACCTATATTCAGAGGAAAACGTAAACATATGTGAAATTTCGACATTGAAAAGCAGATTATGGACCGTGAGCTAAAAATTATCTAAAGCTAGAAGCCTAAAACTGCTCCTGTGTTTAACCCTTTCAGGTCTGCTACAACACTGTATGTAAATGGACATTGCTATGTAAGGAGAAAAAAAAAAAAGTTAACAAAAACCCCTGGACCCCAGATCAGTAACTTGTAGCAAAACATCAAGGATTGTGCAGCTACTACAATGCAATTATTGCATACAGTATTTTCTAGACTGGATTTAAAAAAAAAAAAAAAAAAAAAAAAAAGAAGAAAAAAAAAATTATTTTCACTGACATATCTTGAAAAGGTTAAGACAACAATTAGAAATTTGTCGAACTCGTCCCAATCCCCATTGGGTGTCATGGGATAACTCCTTTAAAATGGGTTTTCTTATTGGATAGGACAACTATCACTTAAAGGGAACCTGTCATCAACTTTAAGCTGCCCATACTAACAGCAGAATAAAGTAGAGACAGGTGAGTTGGTTTGTCATTTATCAGTTAAAAGTAAGTGGTTGCCGAGAACCAACATCACAATCATTGCAGACTGGGCCTGGAAAAGAGTCCTGGCCACCTGAGAAGAGTCATGGTTATTCATGAATTCCTGCTCTCCAGCCCACCTGCTGATGACCGACAGTCTTCTACCTAGTTTTCTCCCTTTCTCTCTAGGAGAGAACTGCCAATCATCAGCAGATGGTCGGGGAGAGCAGGGCATTAGGAATAACCATGACTCTTCTCAGGTAGATTTGACTCTTTTCCAGGCCTAGGCTGTAATGATAATGATGCTGGTTCTTGGCAACCACTCACTTTTAGCTCATGAGTGACACACTGCTGAAATCAGCATTTCTGTCACTATTTTATGCTGCCCTCAGTGAGGTCAACATAAAGTTGATGACAGGTTCCCTTTAATGGAGCAGCAGGTCAAGCACATACCCTGCAGATCCATGAAATTATCTATGAGACTACTAAAGATAGCCAAACGCTGTATTTGGACATCTCTGCCAGTCCAGTGGATAGGGAGTACATTATAGTAATCATGGAGATCATCTCTCTTCACTTCTGGGGCCCCATTCTGGAGAATGAATCAGGTCCTAGAAGTGGGAGCCACACCTATCTGACACTGATGGCAGATCCTAGCAATATGCCATCAGTGTCCCAGATGGGAATACCCCTTTAAGTCCTCACAGCTCGACAGATATTGCAGGACTAGAATGCATTAAACTACTTCACATGTAATATTAAAGGAAAGTGAGAATGGGAAGATGTGTGCATGAAACAATATCTCATCACTGAAAAACAAAAAAGTGAGTTTACTGGAAGTTTTTTTTCAAGTGGGCCTGTACTTTCAGATAACTTTTCCGAATATGCTGTTGTGTATATTTGACTAAGGCACTTTATCTGGCCAATATGATCTGGCCTTTAAAGATTTTTATTCTCTGACCTGTTAGAAAGGTGCATGATATAATCTGTAGTGATTGTCATTTTCTTATCAGTGACTGTTTCTGTGAGTAAAAACCTCTCTTCTTATTGTAGCTGGGTCATGTGACCAACTCCCTGACCTCCAACTGACCCAGGACAGAAAGCCAGTAACTGCTCTCTCTATTCATTCCTATGGGAGCCTCTCTTTCAGTCTCATAGGAATACATAGGAATGTGAGTTGGTGGGTCTAATTGCTGGTCACATGACACAGATAAGAAACTTCAGGATGATATAAGTCAAAAATTCAGACACTGGTAAGAAAATAACATTCACTACAGATTACATCATGTACATTTCTAGCAGGACATGGAATAAAATTTGTGTCGGGAGTTCTTCTTTAACAGATTTCTCCTCTGTAGGCTCCAGTTAACATGAGCTGGTGGGTAGAGACTAGTAATTTCTGTCCATAAAATACACAGGAGATTCTGCTTCCTAAATCTCCCTCAGAAGCCCCATATAACACATTATAGAGAAGTACTGTGCAGCATATATGTGAATAAACTGCTTGCAGTGAGATACACAACTTACTTATTGCTGAATCATGTCCATGTCTCTTTAATTCTGAGCTAATTCCAGACTTCCATCGGCTACTGTAATCATACTTCAGTGAACTGGTAGCCTATCTTAGGGTCCATTAACACATCAGTATTTTGTAATTCTCACCTTTCTGCAAATTTGCAGAACGGAATGCGGACCCATTCATTTCAATGGCTCCGCAAAAAATGCGGACAGCATTCAATGTGCTGCCCGCATCCGTTGTTCTGTTCTGAAGCTCCGCAAAATGTGGTCCGTGGTCCCATTGTAGTCAATGGGTCAGCAAAAATGCGGATGACATGCTGAACGCATTAATATGTCATCCGCAATTTGTGGATCTGTTTCCAGGAAATAAAACATTTTAGTACTCTAGCAACATATATTCCTCCTTCTAATTTTTGCGGAAGTTGGTAAAAACTAAAGATTTTTGCGGAAACACAGATCCGCAAAAAAAGGGAACAAAAATCTGGAAAAGAAAAATACTGACATGTGACTGGACCCTTAGTCTTTCAAGACAGATGTATTACAGAATGCAGAGTGAATAGTAGCTCAGGGAAGGAGGATATACGATCTGATAACTGTCAAATAAGGCATTGTCGCCATTTAAGACACGTTTCGGCTCTGCACTAGAGCCTCACACTCTTCCTTGATTTTGGAGTGCTGCCTTTTTGCTATTTTGTGTATTGGGCAATAGTCTAGTGCCTTTGGGCGTACCCCCTTTTTTGTTTACATTGGAATTAGTGCTGCCAGATTTTTTCCCCTTTATAAATATATTTATAGCTATATCTTGAGTGTGAAACTTCTCCAAAAGAACACTTTTTTTGAGGAGATTGCCACTTTATCCACACCATACCATGCATACTGGTCATCAAATACTATCCCCTTAGAGGGCACCGTTGCAATGTTATTTTGGTGATTGCATCTTAAAGTTTCACTGTAGTTATTTCATGCTTTTTTTTGCTAGGCAGGTTACAGGTTTTTAGGCTCCATTTTTTTTTGTGTTGTACAAGTACGGTACATAACTGTTTAATTTATACATTCTGTATTGGTGGGATTCTCAAATATTTCGATTTTTTATGCTATTCCCCATTATAACGGCTATTAAAGGGGTTCTCAGAGTTATAAATATTGATGACCTATCCTCAGGATAGGTCATCAATATCTGATCGGCAGGGGTCCGACACCCGGCACCCCCGCCGATCAGCTGTTTGAAGAGGAGGCGCTCACCGTATCAGCGCTGCCTCCTCTTCACTGTTTACATGCTGGCCATAACGGGGGTAGTGGTGAGTAGGTGTAATTACTCCTCACTGCCCCATTCATTTCTATGAATAGAATCGCTTCCATACACTTGGGGCAGTGAGGTGTAATTACACCTACTCACCACTACCCCCGAGTCGGCCAGCATGTAAACAATGAAGAGGAGGCAGCGCTGATATGGCGCGCGCCTCCTCTTCAAACAGCTGATCGGCGGGGGTGCCAGGTGTCGGACCCCTGCCGATCTGATATTGATGACCTATCCTGAGGATAGATCATCAATATATATATCTCGGAGAACCCCTTTAAGTTCCAACAGCAGTAAGACAAAAAAAAAAAACATTAACTGGTGCTGGTATGCTAATGCCGACCCCCCCCCTCCCCACCAATCCCATCCCTCAGGTCCTTACCTTTTTTTTTTTCACTGCAGCAAAAGACTGGAGGGGCAGGGAGATTTATCAGGTTATTTTTATTTTAGAATTTTACTGCTTTTAGTGTCACTTCTTAAATCTTTGACAACAAATGTAGGGGTAAGGTTTTTTTTTTACGGTCTAAGCGCTATTTAATAAAATGTGAAACATTGCTTACTGTTTTTCATTTACTTATTTTTCATTAAAAATATGTTTGACATTTACCGTATTTAGCATGAGATTGTTAAGTACCTGGATAGCGGCCATTAGAAGCCCCTTGGTCACTGGTCCATTGGGAAATTTCCCTGTAGGATCTATGGCCAGTTCACTCCAGATTAGAGGACTACAATATTTTTTTTTATTACTTTCATTGTAATGTGAAGTATAATATGCATACACAGCTGTCTGCACACCTAGATCTAGAGCAAGCCTCATCGGGTGATCTGTAGAAAACACTGAAGCAATACCAGAATTCATTGAATGAGCAAAAATGATGCAGTGTCTCCATTGTCAGCCACTGGTGTTGGGAAACTGTACATGACCCTTAAAATTTTAACTCTAAGAAGGACTATTAGTTATTTCCTGAAAGGTTTTTAAAAAAAAAAAAAAAAAAAAAAAAAAGTTTATTTTATAAATTTAACTCTGATTAACTGTAACTTCACAGTGTTTCAAGCTAGGCTATAATTTCCAAGGCAAGATCAATTGTAAGAGCTTCTACAACATGATACAACACTGTCAGCGCATTACTGGATTCCCAAATCTAACTATGCAATTAACAGTGAGGGCAGCTGCATATCACAGTCCCATAGCACAGCAGGTTGATGGGAATGAAAAACAGTCTGGGAAATAGCAATCACACAGGAATCACTAAATGATTAGTAAATTGGATATGATGGCAAGCTGTGCCAGCGTGAGATGTATTGCACAAAGCGATTTTGGGCATAGGAATGGGACAATAGAAAATACAAACTACAATTAGAGAATAGGCTCACAACAGTGGTATTTTTCAGAAAACCGTAGGGAAATACAATTGCATTCTGAATTCTACTTAAAAGCAACAGAAAACCAATAAGTTGCAATGCTGCATGAAAAATTCAATTTCTTACAGAATGTCAGCAGTCTATACACTGCCATTTTGGGCAGTTTGTATTCTGAATGGAACAGTAGACTAATGACAAGAATAAATCAAATTGATTTACATAATGAAAATTGGTTAATAACATGGTGGACCTTAAGGCCCCTTTCACACGAGCGAGTTTTCCGCGCGGGTGCAATGTGTGACGTGAACGCATAGCACCCGCACTGAATCCTGACCCATTCATTTCAATGGGTCTGTGTACATGAGTACAGTTCTGCGTTGCGTACATGAGTCACAGCCCTGGCCCCATAGAAGTGAATGGGGCTTCAGTCAAAAATGCATTGCATCCTGAAGCAAGTGCGGATGCAATGCGTTTTTCACTGATGGTTGCTAGGAGATGTTGTTTGTAAACATTCAGTTTTTTTTATCACGCGCGTGAAAAACGCATCAAAACACATTGCACCCGCGCGGAAAAAACGGAACAACTGAATGTAATCGCAGACAAAACTGACTGAACTTGCTTGCAAAATGGTGCGAGTTTCCCTGAATGCATCCGGAACGCATCCGAACCTAATCCGCATTGTTTGTGTGAAAGAGGCCTAAGGCTCCTAAGGTATCACATTTTGGGTGCTTTTACTGAGGGCTTCTATCAAGCACACTACATGGATTACGCACGTTTTACCCATGTCTTTTTTTTTTCATGTGGATAAACCGCGGCGTAATACAGTACCGGCAAAGTGTAGGAGATCAGACAAATCTCTTTTTTTAGATGTGGAAATTAATGTGTTATGTGAAGTTAAAAATTCCCCATGTTGCAGGCAGGTCCAACTTGACAGAAGACGGGCCAGCAATACCATAGCGCAGAGTAATATACTGCCCCAACAGAACCAAATACCACAGTGCAGCAAAAAATACTTCCAAGTGTGCCACAGTATGAAACTATTGTTGTCCAGAAGACGTCGATACAATTGAATTCAGGAGGGCACCTGCGGCTTCTGGTTAGGTGCTTAAGTGAGAATCAGATTATCTACCAGGCTGGCGGCTGTGAGGAGGGCTTGTGTGGCCCTCCAAGGCATTGGCCCACCGAGAAATTTCCTTATACGGTCTAAAACCAATCTGCCTCCGAGCCACCCTAAAGTATACGAGAACAGCCTTTCTAAAAAAAAAAAAAAAAATGTGCAAGCAGTGCATTGGGGAGATTTCTGTCGGGTCTTTGGTGTGGACTTCAAGTGCCTTTGCTGTAGCTCTCACCCTTGGATTGACAGCCACACAAAGAATTGACAGGCATTTCAAAAATCCACACAGCAGGTCAGCTTCCGCATGGAATGAAAAGGCAAAGCGTACATGAGATCTGTCTAATCCCATAGACTTTGCTGGTGATGCTACAGTTTTTCTGTGCAGAAAAACCTGTGTAATCTGTGTGTGCAGGAGGCCATAGGGTACAGCAGAATGTGCAGATGGCTGCTTGTGGTCACACCCACCCACAGGAACCGGTGATCGCACAATTTTTCTATAAAATGCTGCCTGGTCATACCCTTCTCCAGCACCAGCAAAATCCACCGCCAGCTACATGGCACAGTCTGATGTGTTATTCTCATATTTAACAGTATATAGACATTTCACATTTTGTGATAGTTGCAAATATTTTGCAGTTTTGCCACAATCCCAATAATTTTTGCAAAAAATGTAACAAGACATAGCATCTTAATTACTTGCTACAAAAACTACAAATATAAAGCTTTTACAGATGTCTTCTAACATTCATAGTAAATGCAGTGCTTAGCAAGAAACAACCTAGACACTACATGCTGTATACCAGGGATGGCCAACCTATGGCATTCCAGTTATTTTAAAACTAAAACTCCCACCATGCCCTGCTGTAGGCTGTCCAGGTATGCTGGGTATTGTAGTTTTGCAACAGCTGGAGGGACACAGGTTGGCCATCCCTGCTGTACACTATTAAAGGGTTTCTGTCACCAGTTTTTTCGGTATGAATCAGGCTGACATTAGAGATGTGCTAATGTCACCTGATTCCAAATATATATCTGTTTTATTTACCGGTGCCCCCATTTTTATATAAAATGAACTTTTATTTTATGCTAATAAGGCCTCTAGGTGCAAGGGGCGTTACCTCTGCTCCTAGAGGCTCTATTGATTGACAGGACCAGGCAGAGAAGAAACACTCCATTCTCCATAGCTTGCAAGGACCTTCAATGATGTCATGACCATGTGATCAGTCACATGGTTAGGATCACACAAACAGCCTGTCTCCTCCTAAACCATGTGACTGATCACATGGTCATGACATCATTGAAGGTCCTTGCAAGCTATGCTGAATGGAGTGTTTCTTCTCTGCCTGGGCCTGTCAATAAACAGAGCCTCTAGGAGCAGGGGTAACGCCCCTTGCACCTAGAGGCCTTATTAGCATAAAATAAAAGTTCATTTTATATAAAAATGGGGGCACCAGTAAATAAAACAGATATATATTTGGAATCAGGTGACATTAGCACATCTCTAATGTCAGCCTGATTCATACCAAAAAAACTGGTGACAGAAACCCTTTAACCGCTGGAACACTCTTGTAATTCTTCAGCCTATAACACATATGGATATATTTTTTTAATTAGACACTTTAGATTAGTGCAACAATCTGCCTTACCCCAGAAATGTCTGCCACCCGGTGTATTGGAACTTCCTTTTTGCTGTGAAGTCCCTTGGCATTCTTGATGGCTCTATTAATGCGAAACAGAAGAAAGAAATTATGAGCATCACTGCACAGTTAAATGATAGATCACTTAATGCAGAAAATGGAAGTTAAAAAAGGCAAAAAAATTAAAGTATAAAACCTGAAAAACGAGTAAAAGTTAAACCATGTGCACTCAGTCACTTCTGCTTATTTCATTTTACTGGCAAAGCTGTAAAACAGCCTGCATTCACCAACATTAATGCTTGAACAAACTGAGCCTCAATCTTACATCTTTCCCACAGAAAATACTGTATTAGACATTGATGAGGTGGTTATATAGTATAACGTGTCAATCAACTGCCATACCATAGGAATGGCCTGATTATTAAAGGGGTTGGTACATCAGGGACACTGATAGCATATCCTACGATATGTCAAAGTGAGAAAGGGACCTGCTCCTACCCAGAGAACAGACCTCCTGAAATTAAGGAGAGAACACCGGGCGCTCTCAGCTATTTTCATAAGTCTCATAGCGGTGAGTGCAGAGCACACTATGCAAGCACAGCCAACTACCAGAAATAGCTATGGGACCCGCACCTTTCTGACACTGATGGCATATTCTAGAGATATGTCAATGTCCCAAAGGTTAAAAAGGTTGTCCCATAGGTGGGACCCACACCTATGACCTTGGTGGCATATCCTAGCAATATGCCAGCAATACGCAAGATTGGCTTACCCTTTTAAGGCTACGGCTATGATTAGAAATTGTTGGAGGATAATTAGTCTCCAAAAGCAAAGACTGGAATTTCCATACACAGACATTTCACAAAACTGCATTACTAGTTTCCCTCTATTCACACAAGCAACTTACAGACCAATTATATGTCCACATTACTTAGGTGTACCAGGGTCCAACTGGGCTCACGCAAACGCACAGCATACTAGGGATTTTTTCCCCATTAAAAAAAAAAAAAAAAAAAAAAAAAAAAAAAAAAAAAAAAACAGATTTTTGCTGAAAGCCAGTAGTAAGATATAAAATGCACAAAATCACATTTTTTTTCTGAATATCTGGTGCATTTTTGTGGCTTTTTCACAAATTTTTCCCCACATACTATATAGTTCATATAGCACTTAAAAAGCACTTGAAAAACAAAGAATGCTAAAAACTGAATCCTGAAAATAAAATAATAATAATAATAAATAATAATAATAATAATAATAATAATAATAATAATAATAATAATCTGCTGCAAAGTCTGCATATGTGTTACATAAAGATTTGTGGCAGATTTTAGGGTTTGATGAGGATTTCACACGATGTGTTGTCACGGTTGAAATCCACAGCATAAACTGACACCGCAGATTTATAATCTGCGTTGAGGTTTTTCAGGCAGAACCTCCTCATTCAAGTAAAAAAAAAAAAAAAAAAGAAAAATAGAGCACACTAAAAGATGGTTTTTCATTGATGGTTGCAAGGAGACAGTTATTCTGCATGCACATGAAAAGGGATGGCACCCGCGTGGGGGGGAAAAAAAAAAAAAAAAAAAACATAACTGAAAGAAAAACATCCGTTTTCACTGACAATTCTGAAGAATTCCACACTGTTCAACGCCTAAATGTAACGAGATTTATGGGCGATCACAAGGTGGAGCCATAGCTAGTGTATCTAATAAGGGTCAGTATAATAACCATTATCCATTACAGTCGTTTGCTCTCCAAGATTCTTTGCACACTGTTTACAGATATGTGATTCTTAAATGATGAGCCCATCTGTGAATATGCAAATCCTGCTAAACGTCGGCATGCCATGTAATCCTCAGTCTGTCACAGCAGCTGGAAACAGAAGAGCGAGGAGAAGACCGGATACAACGCTTGGTCATACTGCAGAGCACTACACTGTCCTGCATGAGCATTTGCATCCATTTCTAGAAGAAAAGCCATGTCCCCCGCCATACAGAACCGCTTGATTGGGAGGCACAATTTTACACATCAAAAGTAATAATGCCTTCTTTCCTTTAATTCCTATGACTGCTTAATCACAGGGAGAGGATTGAAATGCAAAGTATCAAGCTTGTGCTGCAGAGTTAATGGGAAAAATTCTCTCAGGTGTAAAGAGCATAGCTCTCCAAGGGAATCAGCGCAAGAACGACTGGTCAATTAGACGGGGGAAACAAATTAGCAAGCGCCACCGAGCTGACATTAACACCCATTTGCCATTCACTGGAAAGCCATAACCATGCATATAATATAGCAAGTGAAGGAGAAGATCATATGCTAATGTAGAAAGAGGCGCTGCACAATGGTCAGGAACGTTCATGTTAAAGAACCCTGGAATAAGTCGGGATGGGGCAGCGAAGGAGTCAGCAGAGCAACAGGTTACTTAGGTCTGTGCACGTTCCAAGTCTGAGTAGCTTACCAGACAGC
Organism: Rhinella marina; assembly: GCA_900303285.1. NCBI lineage: Eukaryota > Metazoa > Chordata > Amphibia > Anura > Bufonidae > Rhinella > Rhinella marina. Next base: position 443,529 of record ONZH01006231.1, read on the forward strand.
ACAATGCTTTAAAAATAGCCTGTGTTCGCTCAAGTTCTCTACCACCTGTTGTCTCGTAATCTATTGTACTCAGCCCTTTCCATCAAGGATGAAACAATCCAACTGTCTAGTGCCCCCCACCCTCTGTGCTGTACTGGCTTTAATGGCCAATGAGGCAGGGGGAAGAACTGCGGTCACGCTGAGTCTCTATTCATACCCAACTCATATGTGACTCAATGAGCCCATAGGTAAAAGGATCGGGCCGTTCCTGCAGACAATCACAAGCTCATTTCCAGAGACAAGTGTCAATGAACACCTTAGGAAAAGGGTTTTTTTTTTTTTTTGGCTCTCAGACAAAACATTTTATTGCGCATCTAACAGTTTACTAGAGAGGTAACCGTGCATCTCCTTAGGGCTATAACATGCTATTAGTACTAAGCAGTATTCTACTCATTCAGACGGCTGTATGTTGCTTTCCGCATCTGATCCGCAATTTTGCGGATTAGATGCAGACCCAAATCACTTCTATGGGGCCCCAAAAGTTGTGGACAGCACACCTTGTGCTGTTGGCATCTTTTTTTCCGTTCCACGAGCCCGCCAAACAAATAAAACACGTACAATACTTGCAGGGAAAATCAGGACATGGCCCCCCCATTGAAGTCTAGGGGTCGGAAAAATTAGGAATGCAATCGGTTTGATCCGAGCATGAGCCCGGCTCTCATGTAAGAGTTGTGCTCTTGTGCTCTGAAAGGGAGGGCTGTGCAGCATCTAGAAGAGTCCGCTGTAAAAAGGCGACAACCTAGCCTAAAGCCTGTTCGTGAACGGTTATTAACAGGTTAAAAGAGTTGGCTGCTTGCCTATAAATACAGTGCATTAGATACAGGTAGCAGGGTAAATATCTTTCCTAACGTTTAATACTGGTGCAGATGTTCTGTCTCAATCAGATTTCCCCCGGACAAGCGCTGCAGCACATCCGAATGAAGTCACACCTTGATCAACCTGTCCATGACTATATTCATGCTCCCCTTCCTTCACCTGCTGCACATGCTGCAAATCTAAGGACCACACGCGCTGTAGGCCACACAGTAAAAATCTAATACCGCATATACACAATATACTGCCTTGGACACAATGGACGGGGAGGCAGTGGCCTAAGTAAGTTTCTACTGCACTTGCCCCAGTCTTTGAATTCAGACCATGTGCAATAGAGATACAGTGATGGGAGTGCACATTCATTGACAAGTTGTTCAGATTACCTCCCTTATGACAGGACAACAACATACAAATTCTGGAAAAGGTTTCCCGGCATATACTGGGCTGGTGTGCGTGGACTAGACTGGAATGTGTGCTTTTCTAACCAGAGGGCAGGCAACGAGTAACATGTCACTGTATGGTTATATAACCATAGGTTCTAGTCAAAGTATTCTATGGAGTATGGACATCTGCTCTGTATTGGAATATATGGGAAACCGTTTACATGCGGAGGTGGTGCCACCGCAATACACTTGAGTTGAAGTGCTGGTTGGTGCAGTAACACTGTTTTTGCCATTCTGGACTACAGGAGGCATTACTGGGTGCACTATGGAGGAATTTTTAATACTTGGAACAATATAGGTTTGTTTGTTTTTTAAACACTGGGGGCACTACTGGAGGCACAATAGTGCGGTATTATTGCTGAAGGTACTATGAAGGACATTATTAATACTAAGGGCACTGTTTGGGCATTACTGAAAGCACTATAGGGGCATTTTTGTTGCCAAGGATACTTTAGGGGACATTTTTACCAGGGTCATAGTAAAGGACATTAACACTGGGATATTATTTGGAGCACAATAGAGGACATTACTGGGAAACTATTTCTGGCGGTACTATAGGGGCATTATTAGTACTGGCTGCACCATCAGTTCACCCCTGATTGCAGTTGAGTTGCCAAAAGAACTCTACAATAGAAGTCTATTGCAATCATAAATCACACTATAAATCCAGCAGGTGTAGTAATGTATCACACTCATTAGCTGCAATCTCAACTAAGTCACGGTGTAGCTCTAGCCTAATAGTTTAACTGGTCTACCCTGTGTAAAAGCCTACTATTATCCGTACGTCAAATACTAAAAACAGATAAGTGTCTGTCAGCCCTTTAATTGCAAAGTCATTTGTAGTTCAAGGTAGATGAATGAACTTATTTTAAAAATGTAACTAGTGATTACATGTAAGCACCACATCTGCACAAAGAGAAAAGGATGGAGACCGAGATGAAAGACATGTTATGGAGCACTACAGTTCCTTCTCTCAAAGAACGATATTCACTTTCCAAAAGACATGAATCAAATACTTGTTTAAAAAGCACACCCCTTGTTTCTAATCTGCGTCTGAGGCAATTAAAGACACATCGATGGCACCTAAACCAAAAGACTAACGCCTGAAATTATTCAACCATTTATCAATAACTGAAGCTCAAATTAGAGCATCAACTTTTATCAGCCTCCAAATATGATGAATGTGCAGGATTAAAAGCCAGGGCACTGAAATAAATACGTTCTGCTATCAAGCTGCTGGGTGCATTCACATGGTCTATGTGCAGCATCTTAGAAACCCCTTATTTATAGCACTGAATGACAATTCTTCCTTTCTGAACAATGAGAGGCTTTAACTTCCGGATTACAGCAGCAAGAACACTTTCCAGAACATTATTCGAGCCAACAAAAACTCCACAGGCTAAAAATGTGGAATTTTGTTAATTCTTGCATTTCACTGCTATAAAGACTTCCTTTCCAAGGCAGCTCTATGCTTTCCTGCCAAATTTGGGGTCTCCACAGCAACCACAGAGCGGCCTGTAAGCTTCCTCTAGAAGTGCATACAGCCAGGGAAATGGCAAGTAAGAGGTGCATCTTTATTTAGCTGGAAATACATCCTGAACATCTGGCTCCTACCAACTGTTGTAGCAAAGCAAAAAAAAAAAAAACTCTTTAAAGTTTTTTCCACAAGTGAAAATGAATATTAATCTGTATTAATTGACTTGCATATAATGAAACAAGTATATTCACAAATACATATGTAGATAAAGTGTGATATGTGCAGTCATAGTCGAAGGTGAATAGTCATAAGCCAATTTCACGTGTTCTGAACACTACTCCTACGACATGGGCCCACAGCATTATGAGGATTTATAATGCCGTATGCTCCTGTCCGACCTCAACCCTAATGATTTGTACTTACAGCGCTATGTCAGTACAATTCATTAAGAGCTGAGGTCGGGCAGGAACCCATGGCATTATAAATCATAATGCTGTGGGTCCATGTCATAGGAGCAGCATTCGGGACAGGAGAAAACCTGTGACACATGAAGTGCATTTCTCACACTGCATACTCTCCTGTGAAATTGGCCATTGTTGGATTTAGGTTAAGCTCCACTCGTAGCTACTGGTAGATAATCTGCTCTGGTCCTTCTAGAATGGCAACAGGTTAAAAAAAAGGGAAAGTGAAAAGAAAACTATACCTATTTATCTTCAAAATACAAATTTGATAAGGATAAATTATTTCAGCAAAAGGAATAAAAAGGAGGAAAGATAACGCAAGGAGAGATCGTCCCCCACCTTATCCTGACTTAGGCCTCTCACCCAGCAGTGATGAGGGGCAATCACCCTGAAACAGCTGTCTGCACATGAGATGCTGGCTTATTATCAGAGTCATGTCTCAAGGCCTGTTAAAAGGTAGAACACTGACTTATTAGGATAGCTGCCTTACATCTGGTGGCATTAGAGGTGGGGCTTGTTAAGAGCTCAATTTTATCCCTATTGGCTTAATGAAACGTTAAATAATTCTGCATCAGTTATGTCAATCAGAACTTTACATGTCTACATTGTTTAGGGTAGGTTCATATCTGCGGCACAAACACTGGTAGTCTGTTCTGGAAGAGGAACACTACCAGACTTTACCACAGCTGGACAGCACCAGATGCTCACTTACTATAATGGAATCCTTTAAGGCTGTGATGGCTAACCTCTGGCGCTCCAGCTGTGGTAAAGCTATGACCTCCAAAATGTACACTTGCTTGGCTGTTGTCAGAACTCAATAGAAACTAGATTTGCATTTCCAGGAGAAAATACATAGTGCTTGAAAAGAACGCACCTTTAACAGTGACTTACAGAGTACACCTGTGTGACTGCCCCTTTAAGAGTGTCTGCTCCTTTAAGAGTTACTGTCCCTTTAAGAGTCCTGCCCCTTTAAGGGTTACTATCCCTTTTAGAGTGTCTATCCCTTTAAAAGTTACTGCCCCTTTAAGAGGGACTGCCTTTTAAAGAGTGACTGTCCCTTTAAGAGTGGCTATCCCTTTAAAAGTGACTACCCCTTTAAGAGTGTCTGCCCTTTTAAGAGTAACTGTCCCTTTAAGGGTAACTGCCCCTGTAAGAGTGTCTGTCCCTTTAAGAGTGACTGTCCCGTTAAGAGTGACTATCCCTTTAAGAGTGACTGTCCCTTTAAGAGTGACTGCCCCTTTAAGAGTGACTACAGATTTAAAAGTGGCTGCCTTTTTAAGAGCGACTGCACCTTTAAGAGCGACTGCCCCTTTAAAAGTGTCTACCCCTTTCAGAGCATCCATCCCATTAAGAGCGTCTGCCCCTTTAAGAGCGACTGCCCCTTTAAGGGTAACTGCCCCTGTAAGAGTGTCTGTCCCTGTAAGAGTGTCTGTCCCTTTAAGAGTGACTATCCCTTTAAGAGTGACTGTCTCTTTAAGAGGGACTGTCCCTTTAAGAGTTCCTGTCTTTTTAAAAGCGACTGTCCCTTTAAGAGCGGCTACCTCTTTAAGAGTGACTGTCCCTTTTTGAGTGACTGCTACTTTGAGTGTATGCCCCTTTAAGAGTGACTGCCCCTTTAAGAGTGACTGTCCCTTTAAGAGTGATGTCCCTTTAAGAGTGACTGACTTATTAAGAGTGACTGCCCCTTTAAGAGCGACTGCCCCTTTAACAGTGACTGCCCCTTTAAGAGCTAATGTCCTTTTAAGTGTGACTTTCCCTTTAAGAGTGGCTATCTCTTTAAGAGTGTATCCCCCTTTAAGAGTGACTGCCCCTTTAAGAGTGACTGCCCCTTTAAGAGTGACTGTCCCTTTAAGAGTGATGTCCCTTTAAGAGTGACTGACTTATTAAGAGTGACTGCCCCTTTAAGAGTGACTGCCCCTTTAACAGTGACTGCCCCTTTATGAGCAAATGTCCTTTTAAGTGTGACTTTCCCTTTAAGAGTGGCTATCTCTTTAAGAGTGTCTGTCCCTTTAAGAGCGATTGCCCCTTTAAGAGTGGCTGCCCTTTTAAGAGGGACTGTCCCACCCTTTTAGAGGGACTGCCCCCTTAAGAGAGACAATCCCTTTAAGAGTGTCTGCCTCTTTAAGAGTGTCTGTCCCTTTAAGAGTGTCTGTCCCTTTAAGAGTGTCTGTCCCTTTAAGAGTGACTGCCCTTTAAGAGTAACTATCACTTAGAGTTGCTGCCCCTTTAAGAGTGGCTGCCCCTTTAAGAGGGACTGTCCCTTTAAGAGGGACTGTCCCTTTAAGAGTTCCTGTCTCTTTAAGAGCGACTATGTCTTTAAGAGCGGCTGCCCCTTTAAGAGCGGCTGCCCCTTTAAGAGCTGCTGCCCCTTTAAGAGCTGCTGCCCCTTTAAGAGCGACTGCCCTTTTAAGAGCGACTGCCCCTTTATGAGCGGCTACCTCTTTAAGAGTGACTGTCCCTTTTTGAGTGACTGTCCCTTTTTGAGTGACTGTCCCTTTTTGAGTGACTGTCCCTTTTTGAGTGACTGTCCCTTTTTGAGTGACTGTCCCTTTTTGAGTGACTGCTACTTTGAGTGTATGCCCCTTTAAGAGTAACTGCCCCTTTAAGAATGACTGTCCCTTTAACAGTGATGTCCCTTTAAGAGTGACTACCCCTTTAAGAGCGACTACCCCTTTAAAAGTGACTGCCCCTTTAAGAGCGACTGCCCCTTTAAGAGCGACTGCCCCTTTAAGAGCGACTGCCCCTTTTTAGAGTGTCTGCCTCTTTAAGAGCTACTTTCCTTTTAAGTGTGACTTTCCCTTTAAGAGTGGCTATCCCTTTAAGAGTGTCTGTCCCTTTAAGAGTGATTGTCCCTTTAAGAGTGGCTGCCCCTTTAAGAGTGGTTGTCTCTTTAAGAGAGACTGCCCCTTTAAGAGTCACTCTGGCAAGCCCCTTGAAGTTTGACTCTGCGCTCAGCTGAGGGGGCGAAACGACCATGCTGTCTGTTAACGCATGGGGACTCGGCGGCCATTTTGTGATTCTCACAGGTGCAAGTCTCTTTCAGCATAAATAGACAGTTTAACAGAATCCAAAATGGCGGATTAACCCCTCTTCTGCCAGTGCATCCCCGAGGCCTCTGATCATGGCTCTTTACAACAGACATGTGAATGCCCACTTATCCTCAGGTCTGGGGAATCTCCCCTCTATATATCTCTAAGTCTTCGCCACTGTGTGGATGCTGTGCCATATATGGTGGTGCCTATTTGCATATTGAGCTGTGATTGGCTGATTGGTCTCTATTCAACTTCTCCATTCATTCCTATGCAACCCTTATCCTCAGGTCTGGGTGAGCTCCTCTGCACTGTGTGGATGCTGTGCCATATATGGTGTTGCTATTTGCATATTCACTGTGATTGGCTGATTGGTCTCCACTCTAGCCTCTCCATTCATTCCTATGGGGAATTTTTTTGGGTTTAACCTGTGATATCTTAAAAACGACAAATCCGATCGACTCCAAAAATACATAGCACACCTGTCACCATCGAGGGCTTCGAAACGCACTTTGAACGGAGTCTGTACGCCAAGCGGTTCGGGCTGTATTAATTGCAGAAATTTACGGAGAAGAATAATAATAAGAAGAATAAGAATAAAGAAAAGGAATAACAGTATAGTGCTTTTTCAAGCACTATAATAAATGGAGCATGCTGGGAGTCGTAGTTTCAGCACAGCTGGAGTGCCACAGGTTAGCCATCACTGCTTTAAGGCATAAATGTTGGCATTAGGCTGGACAAATACCATTGCATGCAGCTGTATATGGCAGAAAGGTGGGACTGATGCCTGAAAGACTATATGGTTATCTTTATAAACATGCAAATGAACTTACATTCCTGACAAGTAGCCTCTTAACAAGGTGAAGAGGAACATTCCTATTATCTTTTTACTGCAGACCATAAAGACACATGAAAGGGCCACCTTCACATGGTATTTATTATCGATCTTTGTATTCCAAAACCAGGAGTGGGTCCAAAACACAGAAGAGGCAACTCTTTCCAATATTCATTTTTTCTGTACGATCCATTCCAGGGTTTGGCTTTTTCCCTACACTGATCACTCACTTTATTTCAGTATCCTTACATTTGTCATTTTCAGCTTTGTAAAAGTCATTGAACAGTGGATTCATAGCTTCTGCATGGTATAAAACATACTGGGGACAATATGGGACAGTATAATTATACCGGGGCCACAGGAACGGATTGGCCATAGACTTTACAGGGAAATTTCCCATTGGGCTGATACCAGGGGGGCACCTGAGCCTTCCTCACAGCCGGACCTTTTGGAGATGTACTTTGTGCTTTTGGCAGCAGTATTTTGTGATGAAGCCAATGAAAGTCATCCTTGAAAAACTGAGCTTTAGTTTGCAATGGATTTTTATTTAGTCGTGTCCCCTTATTCAACGCAACCTCTAATGGGAAACACCACTGCATGGGAATTTCAGTACGAGGATGGCAATATACAAGATCTAGGTTAGCCTATCTCGCCATTTTTGACAAACCATTCAATGTGGACATATTTAAACTGCCCAGTTCTTTTGCTCTCAGGAAATAGGCTGTTGCTGGAGATGTCTGGCAGCTGCTTACTCCCCTCTCCCTAAGTATGCATGCTTTAACAAGCTGAGCATGCACATGTATGGCAGGATCATGAGAGAAGGTCGACAGAAACAAAGTTTCAGTTGTGGCTATTCAGGTGAAAGTGTAAGAGTGAGTCTGTTCCGGTTCAGTGGGGGTTTACAAGCAAGGGGGTCACCTTCGAAGGCATCCATCTGGTGTAACAGGACATTTGGACAGGGTTTGCCCCATCAAGTTTTAAATCGTTTGGCTTTCCACAGAGATGTCTGCCACTGGAAATGTAAGCAAATGGCTATTGATGATAATACCTCATTGCAATGAATCTTGAAGAAAGCTTAATTAACTGGTCTGAGAAACCTTCTTTGTAGCTATAGTACTTTGTAAATGTGAGAAAGTACACCTTTACAAGTATAGATGGTAATCAGTTTTATATGTGGGTCAACTACAAACCATCTCCAGGCCAAGGTCAGGCCACTATAAGTTTAAAACATTTTATTCTATCCAGAGCAACCAAATCCATATAAAGCCTTTAGTTTGATGAAAAGCATCTGCTAACATGTGCTCGATGCCAGCAAGGAAAAAAAAGAACTGCATAAATGAAGAGTTTGTTACTGACCCACTTGCTGGGATATAACAGAACTGCCTGCTGCACATTTATCTTCAGAACTTTAAATTAAATTAGAGAGATTTGGCATCTGATAAAGCTTCTTTATATTTCATACACCAAAGTAGTGATTGGAAATGTAATCGTCAAAGCAAATCCAAGTTAACCTTGATAGGATACCTTTCAATGACTCCAATGAGAGGGCACATTCTACTTCTTAGGCTGGGCATCCTGGAACTCAGACATATGGCTCATGGAATCCTATCTACCGTACTTTCAATAGCAATTTCCATTTTGGCATGTAAAGACTAAAATTGCTCATTTCTATGGTGAAATTTCAGAACATCACAGAACATAGAAGATGAATATGCCCTTGAGCAGAGAAGCCTGCAAAGATATACTGCACAAAACATTTACCCTAAAACCATTGCCTCTAATACTTCATTGCAGGTGACTAATGTTACATCCAGATGCAGGAGCCACGGAAGAAACAAGGGAAATGGATGACCTTCTGCAACACATACAGACGAATAAGATAAAGTTATCATAGTTTTGTTTGCAAAAGGGGCCAAATATAGTTAGAGGTTCTCTGGGCATTTAATATAATGACCTATCCTCAGGGCCTTGCAGGGTTTTGCACCGGCCGATGCAAAGAGAGTGCTGGAAGAACTAGTGATACTGCAGTCACTCCTCCTCATCCCCTTGTATAGATGATCTGCAGCACATCTGTGAAGACGTAGGGAGATGTTCTGCCGATAATCAGACATCCTTCTTTCAGGATAAAGATGCTGATCTGTCGATTAACAAAAAAAATCTGGACAAATTGTACAAACCAATTATTGAGAATGAGTGTTCCTATGAGCACTTGCTGTGGATAATTTGCAGATAACCATGTGGTTTAATAGGGGCTTAAAATGTCCAGGAAGACGTTAAGAGCCAGGATAGGAAGCAGAATACAAGGAGTAACATCCCACAATTATCCAGAAAACCATTGTCCCATTAAAAAATAAATTGCATAGGCGTATTCGCATCTAAAATGGGGTGTGCCTTAAATATCCTGAATTTACCAACAAAAATGTTAGGAAATCTGTTGATGTCAATAGGGGAAAAAAGGGGATATACAAAATAGAACCTAATCACAGCTTTTCAGACAAACATCTAGAAATCAAACAGGAGACTGAAGATGTGTAGATACGACATGTAGACACACTGGTGAAACAGAAAGTAACAGATGTCCAGAGACAATGTATTACACAAGATCGAAAATTATTCAAGTGTTAATATATTCTAATTTCTCAAGTGATTAAATCTACGTTTGTCTCTCTCCGTACTCTGGAAAAACTACATACTCCCTGAACTTCTCCTGAGCCATCCAATTTCTATTTTATCTTTTGGTTGGGTAGCCAGCGTGACTCTGCCAGTAACTCCAAATCATTAAGATGGAGGCCATAAATGCAGCTTTAGTTTCCATTGAAATATGTTTTCTTGGAAACAATAACTCAACAGAAAACTCGAATCATTACTTTCTAAGAGCATGGATCGTGAAAGGCTCTGCAGCCTGGAAGGAGGAAGTTACAGTGACCCACAAATCACCACCACTGATGCAGCCAACACTCCTTTCCTTACTATCACCTTAAAAAAAATAAATAAATAAATAAAAATTGAAGTAGAGTTGTCACGATACCAAAATTTTGATTCGACTTCAATACCAAGAAAAAGTATTCGATACTCGATACCACGCCAAAAAAATAAAACACAAAAAATCAGTGTGCCCCCATCAGACCTCCGATCAGCCCAACTTACCCCCATCAGACCTCCGATCAGCCCAACTTACCCCCATCAGACCTCCGATCAGCCCGCCGGGCCCCCATCAGACCTCCGATCAGCCCGCCGGGCCCCCATCAGACCTCCGATCAGCCCGCCGGGCCCCCATCAGACCTCCGATCAGCCCGCCGGGCCCCCATCAGACCTCCGATCAGCCCGCCGGGCCCCCATCAGACCTCCGATCAGCCCGCCGGGCCCCCATCAGACCTCCGATCAGCCCGCCGGGCCCCCATCAGACCTCCGATCAGCCCGCCGGGCCCCCATCAGACCTCCGATCAGCCCGCCGGGCCCCCATCAACCCCGATCAGCCCACCGTGCCCCCATCAGACCTCGAATCAGCCCACCGGCCCCCATCAGACCTATCAGCCCATTGTGCCCCCATCAACCTCAGATTAGCCCAATGTGCCCCATAAGACCTCAGATCATCCCACTGTGCCCCCATCAACCTCAGATCAGCCCACTGTGCCCCCATCAAAATAAAATTAAAAAAATCTCTTACCTGTCCTGCGCCGCAGCTCCGCTCCGGCGCTCCTCTTCTTCTCTCCCCGGCGCTGCACTGTCACCTGACTGCGTGCAGCATCAGGTCAGAGTGCGCGCACTACGTCCAGACGCTGTACGCGGTCAGGACAGTGCAGCGTGGGCCCGAAGAAGGAGCGCCGGACCCGGAGCGGAGCCGCGGCGCAGGACAGGTAAGAGAATTTTTAATTTTAGTATCGAAAAAGAGCAAAATCCGGTACCGAATCAACACTGGTATAAAAGTATCGATTCAGTATTGAAATTTCGATACCCGCGACAACCCTAAATTGAAGTATTCTTAACTTTTACATAAACAATTAGCGTCACAGAGAAATACAATAGTTATTCTTTTAAAAGCTCACTTTACTGGTTTGGACCGAAATACAAACCCAGATTGTCAAGGATCAGCAACCTCCAGCACTCCAGTTGTTTTGAAACTACAATTCCCAGAATCCTCCTTTCACTTTATGGGAGTTACAAGAACATCCAAGCGTGCATGCAGGGGTCGTAGTTTCACAACAGCTGGAGTGCTGAAGGTTGCTGATACATGCTTTAGGTCATAGCTAGGGCTATGGCAAACCTACAAGTTATAAACGTCACTTCATACAGTATAAGGACAACTAGCCCCTTACCAATGATGACTGAGAATTACTGCTTGTCACCTCTCTGGAAAGTTGTTTTTTTAAACTACTAGTTCTGAAGCACCCTACCCTCTAACTATTTCCTGCCATTCCTAGAGGTTTATTACAGACTGCTAGCCAGGAGTCTGGAAAAACTATGTATGAATCCCCATAGCAAAACCAAAACCTTTCAGTGTGCTGGGAAAGCTGGGGTTACCCTTGTGGAGCTGTAAGACTGAAGAATACCAAGTCTATTCAGCCAAGTCCTTCTATAGCAGTTGAAGATGTTCAAATAGATAGAGGTGAATACAAATTTTCCTTAGCAGGTTATGTTTGTCTTGTTTTTCACCAAATCTTGCACCAATTTTCAGTGGATGGCTGACACTGTGGCTTGCAGGCCTCTCCAGGATTCCTAACCATTACAGGACCAGGCCTTGGGTAAACATGACAATTGGACTCCAGATGAACTTACTCCAGTTTTCCACACTCCAATTTTTAATGGTCTTTAGCAAAATTCAGCCTGGCTCTTCTTTGCTCAACATTGATGGAAAGCTTTTTTCGAGCTTTGCACAACTTAATCCCTGTCTCTAGAAGCCAGTTTCTAAACATTGGTGCATTTCACCCAGCTCACTATTGCCATTCTTTTTGTAGGTCACTTGATATCATCCCACGGTTGTTAAAGGAGATTCGAAAAAGGTGGTGGTCATCACAGTTAGTAGAGAGTTGTTTCTGCCCTCTGACGGTCTGTAGTTTGCTGTTCCCAATGTTTGCTGCTTGATCTTTTTCTTATGAACAGTTGTCTCTGAAATTTTAAGGATGGAAGCAACCTGACATTCACTGTATCCCTCTGGTAGGAAAGCGAGAATTGAACCCTTCTCATAACTCAGAATTTTTCTTTTCAACTCTTTTGGCATGGTATGTGGTTATTTTTTTATTACACTTTTCTGGTAGTACTAACACTGCTTTGTCATCAAGCTGGTTCTATAAGGCTACTTTCACACTAGCGTTAGCACGGATCCGGCACCTAAAGGGTGCCAACGGATCCGTGCTAACGCTATATATGTGTGGAGCCGGAGCAGCGCTCCGGCCCCACACATGTTACCACACACATTGGAACAAGACATACAGACATACACACATACACACTCTCATACTCCAGGGACGCCGGCAGAACGTCTTCACACGCCTCCTGCGCGCAGTGATGACGATTCCCCACAGCGCCCTCTGCTGGGCGCAGTGGGGAAACGTCATAGCTGCGCGCAGGAGGCGCGTGAAGACATGCTGCCGGCGTCCCTGGAGTATGTGAGTATGTATGTATGTATGTATGTTTGTTTGTATGTATGTATGTCTGTGTGTATGTAGCCGGATCCGGAATGACCCCCCATTGGAAATCAATGGAGGACAGATCCGGATTACTGGTGTGTCCACACCAAACGGATCCGTCCCCATTGACTTGCATTGGGGGTCATTCCGGATCCGTCTTGGTGCGGATGCCTGGACCGGAGAGCAGCATGCTGCGGTTTGTTCTCCGGTCTGAAGATGGAACGGAATGCTTTCAGGAGCCTTCGTTGTCTTCAGTTCAGTTTTGTCCCCATTGACAATGAATGGGGACAAAACTGAAGCTTTTTTTCCGGTATTGAGCCCCTATAACGGAACTCAATACCGGAATTTAAAAACGCTAGTGTGAAAGTAGCCTAACACAAGAATAGTGACAAGCACAGGAGTGGGTTTTCTACTACAAATCTTTAGTGCGCAGGTTAAGATGATCACTTAATCAGCACCTCATTAAGTAGAATGAGGCGTGCCTGTGAAGGGATTCAACAAACAATGGAATGGCTGCTGTACATCTGTAATGATAAAATCAAGAAACTGGAGTGGTCTCAATTTTCCAGAGCTGTATGTATATGTTTGTATATATCTAATTTTACATTGTGTACTTAATATTCAGGGGAGCTAATAATGTTGATCACAACTGTATGATGCCTCCCATACACTGATCACAGACAGGAGAGCAGAATATCAGAGAAGCAGCAAGACATTATAGAGGAGTATAAAGCAGTGTAGATGTGAATCCGAAAGCTGTGAATACCCCATTAACAGAAGTAGGAGGCCTGCTTGCATCATAGTGAGGTTCTCCTCCATTGCCTAACGAGGACAGTTTTCCTCAGTCCTCAAATCATTTCCTGCCGACGAAAGTGGTCATGACAGTGAGACACCTACTGCACCCTTCAGCCTCACTTTCAGCTTATAGTCAGGGACCTTCCTAATCAAGTGAAGACGCCCAAAGCCGGCAAGCCCCTAAAAATAAAAACATGCAATCCTGGAAGCCAATTGTGTGATTTTGCGGGTTTGCCAAGGGAAGAGGTCCACACACTATCTTTGGACAGGCACCTCCAATTATTACCGTCTGCTCCTGCATTTGGAAGTCTGAAGATTAGATTGGCAACCTTAGGTTTTGACTGGATTCGCTTTAACGCAAATGAAACATGCATTTTCATGCGTGAGAACTCATTTGAATTATGTGAACAACATTTTTTCAGAAATTAACTGTAAAACAAAGATCACAGGCGAAAATAAGTAGAAACACTCTATAACTTGTTTACCTGTAAACGTTCTGCTCTAAGAACTCAGAACAAAATTACATTCAGTAGTTGAAACGCTATGTAGATGGTGTCCTTGAAAGCTAGAGACCAGCTTGCTGAGCGGAAAAACGTAGCTCTCAGAATTGCACATGACATGAACATGCCCAAGAAGAAAATGGAGTACAGAAAACACTCAAGAATCACAAAATTAAAATCTGCCATCCATATAATAATATTCAATTTAGAGCATTACCTGTAACAAAATTCCCATTAAACAAGTGGTACCTACCGGGCCTCTGCTGCCAATAGCTCATCATAATGAGAAGATCTCTGGTCATCATCCTGACGATAACGGATCACAGTGGCTAGGCCTTTGCTAACCAGGGCTTCTGCAATGTTTCTAAGGGAGAAGAAGAGAAAAAAAAAAAGTTATTTTAGATACGGCTGAATACTACCACAACATTTTAACCGTACGGTAGTGAATTTAACCCTGAACAAAAATTGAAAATTTTTTTTTTTTTTTTAAATCCGTAAAAACCAAATCATAAAAAAATGCCCCCAAATGTGTTCATAGCCTTTAATGTCATCCCTTTCCCTGGGATGGTCTAAGCCCCTACAGGGACAAGAGTTAGATCTCAGAAGCTGTCTCCCTCTGCAGCCAACATTCCAAGCTTGAAGTGTTCAAAACAGAGTCATGTTGTGCTTAACTAATCCAAATCCGGGTAAATCAGGAGGGTTTAAGCCACACAAGCTATCACTTTTGTGTCACCAGGATCAACCGGGCTCATCATGCCGATAAGCATACAGATAAAAGAAAGGTATAGTTTTAAACAGCAGCTGCAGAGATATCTGTGGCTTAATCATATGCAAATGAGCAATTGCAAACAGAACCAGGAGGCAGAGCTGAATCGTCTGAGCACTGCTTTGTAACACCTCCTGTGCTCTGGACACTCCCCTCCTTGATTGACAGGGCTAGACAACAAGCCATTCTCAATATGATAAGGATACAGACTTATTAGGGTTAAATGTGGAAGGGAAAAAAAAAATCTGAAGAGAAAAACCTTGATGTCTCTCCCAGGATTCAAACCTGGGATCTCTACATGCAAAACCAAATACCTAACACCAAGCTATCGTATTACCACATAAGCATGTCTTTTCAGTACTTATAAGCCAACACATTACTGTGTCTATAATCATATATTATGCTTGTCAATGCAGCAGTAGTATGTACATCAGCTTTATGAGCATATCTCAGTATGGTAAAGCTCTAGTACATAGTGTATATGATATGTAGATGCTAGGACACAGCCCTGGCCCCAGCATATCAGGGGGTGTTACAAGGCAGTGCTCAAATGATTCAGCCCTGCCTCCTGGTGCTCCGATTGTTCATTTGCAAATGGGAAAAAAAAAAAAAAAAACGTCTACAGAGCATACAGAGAAAAGAAAGTTATGGGGGGGGATTTATAATATAATATATTTGAAGCCAGTTTTGATTCAGTCTGTGTTGGAGTACTTTATGCCACATTTATCACATGTCGTTTGATAAATTTGATAATTTGATTTTGCGATTTTTTTAAAAAGTCTCAATGATAAATCTGGAGTGAAACTCATTAACATAGCTAACCACACCCACTTTTCCACCCATATTACAGAACTGGAGTGAGTGGCGTACACATGCAAAAAGTCGCAAAATTTTGCGCAATCGCATAAATTTTGCGCATGGGAGTGCAAAAAAAAAGTCACAAAAGCCCTATTTTGAAACTTTTTGATGTAAGAATTCTGGAGTTAAGGTATGATAAATCAGGGCCATAGTTTTAAATCGGCATGATGAGCCCTACCAGCCAGTATGTATGGTATAATAGGATTGATCCCGGTGACAGAGCCTCTTTAAATGAGGCATATTACACCACTGAAACTAACAGTATCTGAAGCAAAACTTTAAAATTAAAAAATGAAATTAGTAATTTTGACACAAAAACCATCATAAATTGCTTTTAAGAACTACAAACCCTGAGAGAAAAAGCAATGTGTGAGTGATATTTTTAATAGATTACTTCTTCCCTCATAGCCCTTTCCCACCAGATTTCGAGCACTAAAGACCAGCCACTATTTTTGCATTAAATTCTTACACATAAAGCTACATTGGAAGAAGAGGGACAGGATGCGTCATGTAGCTTTCCTGAAAACAATCTTTGCAAACGCAGTCTAGGATTTTGCCCGTGCCAGCCTGGTGCAAGGTTCACTGAGCAAAAGTAATTATCCGCAACATGTTTTTGACATTTCAGAATTCTTTTTGTTTCTATTCCCACACCTTTCAGTTGGCAAGGTCTGGCTCCCACAATGAACAGGCACACAGGAAAAAGAAATGCATGAACACCAACAAAAGAAACCTTTTCCAAGATGGTTTTAAATAAAAAAAAAAAAAGCCACTGATTAAAGACACAGGAAATCACTTGAGCAGAGATATCACAAAGTGAGACTGCAGTCATAAATCATAACAAGATTGTCTGACACCCAAAAGTGAGAACCCTGGACAGCTGGTGGGCAACATGGGAAAAATCGACATCCCTCTGTTCTAGCTCACATACACCAGCAGCCACAATATTAAAACCACTGAAAGATGAAGAGTATATCACAAATTGTATACTAATAATACCTGTCAGGAGGTAACATATGGCTGGGTTCACACATGCAGCCAATTACCTCATGGCAAAGCTATGCACATTTTACCACAAACTGCTGTAGATTAGCAACATAGCTATTTGCTTTTCCCCATAGGTGAAACATGCTAAAAAAAAAAACCTGTTACAACTGTAAAAACATGTGCGGCTTACAAAAGCAACTGACGATAAAATGCACATGATTTTGCCGCACAGTAATTGAAAACGGTCATGACTGAACCCAGTCTGACACACCAAGTAAACAGTTCTTGAAGTGGAGATGTGGAAAGTGGGCAAGCACAAGTATTTCAGCAACCTTGTGGACTGTTCCGTCTATGTAGTGATTAGTACCTATTAAAAGCAGTTCAAGGAAGGACAATTCATTAACAGATGACAGGGTCATGGGTGACCAAGGAAATTTGATGTTGACCGGATATTGATTGTATGGCACAGAATAGCTACTGAAGCACAAAATAGAAAGGTGCTACAACACAAAGCATCACAGCTTGATGTACAGGTGGCCAAGTCATTGCAGGCAGACACTGCCTATACTGTGGACTTACAATGCAGGTGGTTACAAGTGTACAATGGGCTGCAAAAGTAAAATCATTCAGTCATTAAATTCAGAATTGGGACCTACTCAATTCCCTGATTAGGAGTCTGTCAGCACTTTAGAGCATGCTAAATGATTGACAGCACTAGGGGAAGCAGTACAAACATTTTGTGGAGATTTCTCCTCAGGAGTAGTGTGAATATGAGGTTTTATTCTCAAAGAGATTCATTTTAGTGCCCTGTCCAATTAGCTGCTTCACAACCTCTCCTTACGGCTCTCCTAAAAGACCACTTAAGCAGAATAAAACTTCATACTTGCACTACTCCTGAAAAAACTGAACAAAAAGAAATGTAGCAGATTTTACTGCAGATTTTATCCTATGCATTGCAAAGTGAAATAAGTGGCAGGGTCTGTTTTTTTTTTTTTTTTTTTTTTTTTTTTTTTTTTACACAGTTTGTGGTTTAGATTTGTTTAAAAAAAAAAAAATCAGTTTGCAGCCACTTTAAAATGCTGTGAACTTTCTATCTGCATTTCTGCTGTATATACAACCTGTGTGAACATGCTGCTTAAGATTGGCACATTTAGAGTATGAGGTGGCTAATGGCTCAAAACAGTCAAGTATACTAATAGTTAATTAACGTTAACACATTGCAACAATCATTACAATTTGCTTATTTCCAAGGTACCATAAAGATTATTGCCCAGCCAAGTGACACGAAAAGAAAAAAAAGAAAAAAAAAAAAAAAGAAAACTTCAAATTGTGCATAAATTATTGCTAAATACAACTGACAGAATATTCACAATTATAATATGTAAAATAATTAAACGTGCAATACAAAACGTCAGCACATGTATAATTGTCATGGAGATTACACATTGGATACCGAAGCAGTTGACCCGTTTATAAAGGATTTTAAAAGCTGTTATCCACAGAATGAGTCATAAATGCTGATGGGGGTGCTACCAGTCTCTGGGATGTGTCCCTATCAGGGGAACTGGTGGCTCTTCCAACTTTCTGCCAATTCCTTGACAACCTGCTCTCCAGCTAAGCAAGCATGCTCATTCCACAGCTCCCATAGACTTCAATAGAGATCCTAAGTTGTATATTCAGTGTGTTAACTGGGAATCTGAACGTTACTTGACCCCTAACATCCTGAAAACCAAAAGAGTACGAGACATAGGAGCTGCACATACTAAACATTTAAGGAATGTCAAGTGAATAGGACAAACACAAAATAACAACCTACAAGAAAACATGAATTTTAAGCATATTCACTATGGTTGTGTCTGCGCACCAACCCAGAAAGCAAGAACAGGTTCCTCTATTTAGAGATCACTTTGCCTGGTGTTAAATAATTCAGGCAATTGTTGAAAGCACCTAGATATCAGTTTCTCCAACACACTGCAAGCAATGAAGTCACAAAAAGGCTCATTTATTTCTCGCTCCATTTAATGCCACTAAAGGAACACTGCATACATTACAACATTATAAGAAGAAACACAAGTCAATATAAGCTACAGAATCCCAATTTTGTAAGATGCAAGCTCTTGGAGCACACAGTCTTCCACTCAATAGTTGACTTCAAGTGTTTTTTTTTTTTAATAGTCTACTGACCTCAATGACCAAGAAACTTGTTATATGCAAGAGGTTTTATAAATTATGTAGAGCTTGGACTCCATGTTGCTTTCTCTGTTTTAGGACAACCCAAAAACCTGTAGAGATGGATATACAAGATGCTTTGTCTCTATAATGTAACCTGAATGGGCAGTAAAATGACAGGGAAGATTCAAGCTCATCATGTGTAAAGGCCCTATTACACGGGCAGATTATTGTTAACAAGTGTTCATATGAATAATAGTTAGCGATCTAGCAGTGTAACACTGATGGCAAACATGTTGAAAAATCATGGCAGATCGGGCTGTTTAATAGGCACTCTACATTAGACATCGCTTGTCCATATACTGAGGAGAAGATCCCTGCATGCAGCAGTCTCCTCCACTAGTGAGCACACGATTGACGGGTGGGAGGGGTGGCGGGGGAAGATGCTTTCCTCCCAACAATTGTCTAATCTATCTGCCTGTGTAATAAGGCGTTAAAGGGGTTATCCCATCTCAGACAATGGGGACATATCGCTAGCATATGCCCCCATTGTCTTATAGGTGCGGGTCCCACCGCTGGGACCCGCACCTATAACCAGAACGGATCCCCAAAAGAGAAGGAGGGCGCACTGCACATGTGCAGCCACCCTCCATTAATTTTTATGGGGCCGCCGAAAATAGCCAAGCAGTGGCTCTGCTATTTCAGTCGGCTCCATAGAAATGAATAGGAGCGGTGGCCGCGCATGCGCGGTGCACTCCCATTCATTTTTATGGGCGCAGCGGACTCCAGGCACAGAGCTCCCGGCTCCGTTCTTGATATAGGTGCGGGTCCCAACAGTGGGACCCGCTCCTATAAGACAATGGGGGCATATCCTAGTGATAGGTCCCCATTGTCTAAGATGGGATAACCCCTTTAAGGCTATTATATGTTTAGAGATAATGCATATATACTACCGAAAACCTATCACTAATGGTGGGGCCCTGGTTAGTTGTTTGAGGAATTTGTTCATTGATTCTCTATAAATGGCATATTTTTACAATACGGAAAAAGCACTGACCACTCTGGTAGCCGGGACCGCAGGAGTGCGCAGACTGGCAGTTTTTTCCTACAGTGTACAAGCACATTCACCACTGCATGATTACAAGGTGGTCATAACCATGGAAACGAGCGATGGATAAGGTGATGGAAAAATGAATCCAGCCAGCAAAGGAGGCAAAGTGGATAATAACGATACATTAGTAAGTGCCTTGTATTAACTTTATCTACATGATAAATGCTATTTGCTGACGTGTGACAACCCCTTTAACAGTTGTGAAGCCAAGATTTTATATCACAGTATGAGAAGGTCACAACCTAAACAAGGTGAAAACATTAAGCAGCAGATGAAGTGTTGTCTGCCCTGAAACTGCCCTAATCTCTCAAGAATATACTAGGCCACCACATTATAAGCTTCAAAAGTCAGTTCTGGGTCCTTCCAACATCTATTCTAAACAAGCACGAACTGAAAATTGTGGTTGTTACCACCATGTTGGTAACAAACTAATGCATTTAAGATCTTCACATAAACCCTTGTAGGACTAGATGTACATGCATGCAAAAGGTTTAGAAGGAGTCAAACACTGAACACCTACTACCGTATGCAAAGTTCATTTTATTCCCATTTTATACAAGTATCTTCTAGTATTATTCCAGAGCGTACCTAGTAAAAGCAGCTGAACAGATAAAAATAAAATGGAGAAAACATGTCATTCAAATCCTGCAAGGAGTTGGAGGTCATCTGCTCCTACCCCTACTCACAAAACGTTAACACACAATTAATGCCAATATCATCTCAGAATTTTACAGGCATCAAGAGTATGGTCTACATTATGTCAACTTGAATGCCTTTGTGCAATTAATCACTCTGAAAAATGCATTACAACCATCAGGTTTATAATTAAACAATGAAATACGAGGAGCTCGGTGGACTCAAACTGTTCACAGAAAGAAAGGAGGTTTGACATATACAGAGAACATGCTAACCTTTTACCTCCATTTTCATGAGGCATCAAAAGATATTCGGTATCAGGGTTCATGTACACAGCACAAGTGTCCTTCGAGATCTTTCATACTCGGGCATGGTATTCTCTTCAAGCTTCGGGGGGGGCGGTGTGAGAGACATGCACTGTGTGCCATCCTGCACTTAGGGGCCAGATATGGAACCTGCACCCATGAGACATTGGGGACATGCCCTAGTGATATGTCCCCAATGTCCGAGATGGGCATACCATTTGAAGTTGAAAACAAAAAAAAAGCACTGTATTCATATGAAATTGGTGGCACAGTAGTAGTCCTGTACAGCCCA
Organism: Rhinella marina; assembly: GCA_900303285.1. Taxonomy (NCBI): domain Eukaryota; kingdom Metazoa; phylum Chordata; class Amphibia; order Anura; family Bufonidae; genus Rhinella; species Rhinella marina. The sequence continues at coordinate 464,669 of ONZH01006231.1, forward strand.
TTAATAAGCTACAAGCATTTTATGGCTACGTACAACTTGAGCACATAATACAACCTGCTTAGGTGGAAGACCTGGGGCCATGATATCATGGAAGGTCCTTCATCCCTTTAACCTTTTTAGCCACAGAGGGTGTTATTTTTTTCCCCGTTTTCGTTTTGCGCTCTCTGCCTTCACACAGCCATAACTTTTTTATTTTTCTGTTCACATAGCTGTTTGAGGGCTTGTTTTTTTGCAGGACAAGTTGTACTTTCCAACGCCACCATTTAATATTGCATATAGTGTAGTGCCAAGCGGGAAACGATTTCCAAATTGGGTGAAATTGCGCAAAAAAAAAAAAACGCAATTCTGCCACAGTTTTACAGGGTTTTCTTTTTATTTACGGTGTTCGATGTGCATTAAAACTGACCAGTTACTTTCATTCTACAGGTCAGTATGAATCTGGCGATATCTAAAATGTATAGTTTTTCTTGCGTTTTGATAGAAATAAAATTATAAAGTTGGAAAAAAAATTTTATTTTTTGGACATATCTTGACCCCTATAACTTTTTGGTATTTATGTGTGCGGAGCTGTATGGGGGCTCATTTTTTGCGCTGCGATCTGAACTTTTCATTGATACCATTCTGGGGTGTGTATGGCTTTTTGATCGCTTAAAGAAAAAAAATGACAAATTGGCCACTTTGACACTTTTTCCGTTGTGCTGTTTTCTGTATGGGAAATAAATTTTTATATTTTTATAATATGGGCGTTTTCGTACATGGTGATACCCATGATGTGTGTATTTTATTTTTTTTAATACTTTTATTTTTATTTTGGGGAAAGGGGGGTGATTTGAACTTTTACCTTTTTAATTTATTTATTTTTTTAAAACTAATTTTTTTTTTTACACTTTTATAGTTCCCATAGGGAACTATAACAAGCAATCATTTGATTGCTTATATCAGACTCCAATGCATTAGCTCCATAGGAAATACACTATGACAGGAGTTGCTGCAGGCACTCTCCAGCTCCTCCAATCTCCACATGGGGAAGCCAGAGCAACACCGGAACCACGCTCTTCTGGTGTTTGGCGCACTCAGGTCCCGTGGTCAGGATTGACCACGGCATCCGAGGGGTTAAATGTCCGGGATCAGACACCTATGCATGGCACTGAGGGGTCAGACTATACAAATAGTCAAGAAACAGGCAGAGGTGTTAATCTGTGAAACAGTCCAGAGGTCAGGACAAGAGGCAAGGTCAATATGATGAACAGGCACAAGTGAGGCAGAAGAGGGTCAGAATCCAGGAATGAGCTAGCAATCGGTACACAGGCAGACATGGATTATAGCCGTTTACAGGCTCTAGATCTATTCACATCTATTGCTCAGGCAAGGAAGTCAAGCGAGCAGCACAGCTATATAGGAGAGTTGACAGCTCACTAGTCAAGCAGCTGAGCACAGGATCAAAAAAGGGAGTTATCCCTTGCAGTGCTGCATGGTAAAAAGGTGTCTCTAATATGCAGAGAGGAAGAGGCCGGCAACCTGGGACACAGGAAGATAGGCAAGTGGTGCCTGTACCAGTCCAAGATAGCTATAATCTATTCTGATGACTACTAGCTATATTGGTATGAGTCTTGGTACTGGATTTCCGTACTGAAATGACTGCCATTTCACAAAAGGTGGTAGCTCTCTGAAAAGCTTTGAAGAGACTATCACATTATGCCAAAACCTGAAAGACCACATTTTAAAATAAAATCGGAGAAAACTATTTATATATATTATATTGTTGTGTGTCTTTGATATGGTGCCTTTGCATAGTATTTGTTAGACACACCACAGTGTGTATTCCGTTTGTCCGTTTTTGGAGGCTGTGTTATAAAGCAGACATTTTGGGTAGAAATGCCATGTGAATGAGTGTCTGAAAACTTGGGTTCTTCATCCATGAGAGAATACACACCGGAGCACTCATTACATTCAGTTCAAATTGAGCTGCACAGTAATTCAGAAGAGCATGCTTCTTCAGATTATCTTAAATTGTATCCATTCAGATGTTTTTCTTCATTTTTAAAAGTCTGCTGAAATCCAGAATAACAGCTACTTCCGTTCATCAGCCTTACTAATGACTGCGGCATAATTACAACTCAAACAATGGACAAAAATAAACTGTCTACAACTGCATTCAAGCCTGACGGTCTGCTCCGTGAATATTTGATAGCACAGTTTATTCTCACTACAATGGAGTTTTAGGTTCTATTTAAACATAAAAAGTCAAGGGACATTGAGTAGCTGAGGGCCACTGCCCTTTTACTGTCCGCACATATTCATTCATGCTGCTTAGGGTTTGCCATCATGGGTGTTACCTTACCAGTGTTTCCACCTTAGGATGGGAGAATGTGCTATGCCTGCTCTAGAACTCCCATATGCCAATTATACGTTTAGCGCAAGAGAAATGTATTAGACTTGGCTCAGATTACAGTATGCCGCTTTAAACAAATTCATAAATTCCCCTTCACTGAGTGCATCTGTAATTCTCCTGCAATTACACGCAGGGAAATGAATGGATAATGCATAGCTGAAAAGGGAGAACGTGTAAGCAGAACAAACTGTTACAAGTCGCCAATAATTAACACATTTCCAGTAATGAGGATGTCACTAATCACCTGACACAAGTGGCGCTTCTTCCTCAGCATCGCATTCCTAAATGCACCCGTTTTAGAAATTCAGTTTGCATACACCACAAATCTGCTCATTGTAAGAGCAACAATTCCTTTATTTTTACATTCATATACCTATAATTTGGTCCTGCTTGTTGCTGAATTCACTCATTTTGGCTACATAAAAGCATTTCATTTGTATTCATTTGCATTATGGACATATTGTATGAAGAGAACACCATGACCGTCATTTATGTTATTCACCAATCACAAGTACCATAATTGGCTGCCATGGTGATGGGCCATTTTTTCAAGATTTCCAAGGTGTTTTCCAAAAACCACTTTGATTTTAGAAAAGCCCTTTTCCTGGTTTGCATCAACATCCTTTAAAATACCCAGTTATGAAGCTACTAATTCCGTACTGTGTTTAGTCTTTTACCTTCATCACTCCTATATTCTGCCCTGAGCTGTGGTCACATGACCATGCAGTTCGTTCTTATTTCCTGTGAAGTTCTAGACATGAGCAGTAATAGGGGCGTGTCTGTAAATAGCTGTGTTAGGGGCGGTGCTGGAGCTGTGTCAGAAAGAAGTGCATCATGGGTTTGGTTGGATACAGCAACAGGAAGTGCTACATACAGAGTGATGTGCTTACATGGCGAAAAATGGTCAGGAGACTCCAAATTAAAAAAAATGGGTTAGATGTACATAAGGTTAGCAACTACATGATCACATCTGTTAATAAAAAAAAATAATTTCAGTAATGCCCAAAAACCCCATTAATCACAGTGACCACGCTCACCTATAAATGGTAAGCGCTTGTAAATACCCTAAAACAAATGCCTTGTGACACCATTTTAATACCAGGCTTTAGGCCTCTTTCACAAATCCGTGTTGATATCAATGATGAGATGGTCAGTGGGTCATCCATGAAGATGAACCTGAAAAATCAGAGTCTGACCTGCTCACCATGTATCATCCATATTCCACATGAATGATCCATGAAAACCATGGACCAAAAATGGATGGCAACTACGTTGTGTCCATAGTTTTGGTGAAAGTTTGAAACCACAGACTACAATGTGCATGAGGCATCCATAATCCAGGACATGCTTCTGTGCCGTCACCATGAACCCATGGTCTGTAGAAAACCAGTGATGTGTCAATGGGTACATATGCAAGAGGCCTTATCAGTGTCAGAGGACAGTCGACAACCTCCAAAACTGCCAAATTAAATTCTGCAGGCAGCATATCACAACATTTTATGAAAACCACTCTATACTCAGCATTTTTTCCCCATTTTTTGCCCTTCTTTCAGAAAGAGACACAGAATCCAAGTCTTTGCTATAGGAAATTATAAAACGCACTACAAGCCATGCATTTCTTTTGTGGAGTTTTTCTCCAGACTCCGCTTTTTTGGTTCTTGCATAAGGGCACCCTCACACATAGCGGATTTGAAAAGTTCTGTGACTGGAAATCCGTTCCATTCACCTGAAAGAGGCTTGCAGAAATACCATGTGCTTCCCACAAAAACAATCCCTTTAAAATGGACGGAACTGCTTTTTAGTGTCACAATTTCTGCAGCAAAATCTGTGTGAAGGCGCCCTAAAACAATGCATATGTAAAAGGGTTAGTGGAGGTTTTTCACATAAAACAGCAAAAAGGGACATGGGAAGCAATCAAATTCCTCTACAAAAACGCATTTAAATGCAGTTACTGTATTTTTTTTTTGAAAAACAGATGAATTATTAAAACATGTTGGCATTTTTGCATGAGTTAATCGATTTAAAGTAATTTGGGGTTCAGTATTTCACTTTTTTTTTTGTATTTCTTGTGATAACATGCCCAAGGTTGACTGGTTCGGTTCCATGATGTAAGGATCTGTAACTAGCCCTTAACCACGACTAAATTAATACTATTGTATTATAGTATATACTACAATAGGAATAGCAAGTTAGCCGGGTCTAATGGTACCAATATGAATGCAGCTCCGCACCAACGTCCCAGGTCTAGACTGACAGATTTGTTGTACTATTCTGCATTCATACCTTTGTTCCCTGCATTACACTTGAGTCATAATTTCATACAGATCAGCTCCCTGCACTGAACAGAGATGATTCATATTTCACAGACTTCTAAATATTTTTGCTCAGCAATTTTGACTAGAATTAGCTAATAGTGCAGCTTCTAGTAGCGGAGCTAATAAAGCCTTGTTAGTGATGGATCAGCTTCCAAAGGCACCTGGACAACATCAGTGAAGGCCTGGGTTCAATCCCCAGGTAGCTTACATTCCATTTTTCAGTACAGAAATAGCCCTCCCAAAGCTGTCTCTGCAGCATTTTTTGTGCGTATTATAAAATTCTCACTTAAGGGGTGGGAGTGAAGCTGCTGAGCTGTTGTTGTGCTCTTATGGACAGGGAGGAAGGGAAAGAAAATGTTTAATCTGACATCTCTCCAGAAGTCGACAGCCCTCTTAGAAATATACTTAATGGTCTATTGGAACCATTAAAAGGCAGTCAGCCGCATCACACTCTGTGCAATAAAGTCATAAAAATGCAATTTAACACCCTTGTTTAGCATTATTTAGCACACATTTTATAAAAGTGCTGCATCTTCCAACAAGCAGTTTGTTTCAAGGCAAAATGAAAAGGAAAAAACGATTAAGGCTTTGGCCAGTCTTTTTTGGGTCAAAAACCTCCTGTTTTACTTTTTCCCTACTGTGTGGCTCTTTCAATATAACAGCTGAAAACAGGTGTTTATGGAGATCTATACTCTAGCTTTGGCTTAGGCATCTCTATAGGAGTTAAGCTGCATTGGTTTAAAAAAATATAATGTAAAAAGCAGACAAAAAGTCTGTCATAATGCCCTATACATTTTAAACATCTGCCTGCATAAAAAGGTGGAGAAAAATTGCCACAAAAAAAGTCCAAAATGGGAGAGGAAAAAAAAAAAAAAACAACAACAGTAAAACCACCCTAAGAACATTGTTCTCCATTTCTACACCAATTTAGTAAACCTGGTGCTTTATATTAACGCTCAATTTTGTAGGAGTTGGAATTCCTGAAAGTACATCAGCATTTACTCATTCATATTCGTTGCTTGTTAAAGGTTAGAGGCAGAAGAACTTGGGGCATGCACTATTCTGGTCTGCGCCTCACAGAACAGACCAGGTCCCTGTCCTATACAGACCTCACTGCATAATAAAAAGTACCGTAGTTCATGTGCTGCAGGTACGACATGAATAACTCTTCCAGGAATTTTGCTACCTCCTACATATAAGAACCAAACTTAGGGTTATAGGAAAACTTTAATTGCTTTGCTGTGCAAGATCTGCAAGATCTAGATCCTCTATTCTCCAGCCAGTATAACAAAATAAGCACAAAAAAAAAATCATTTCTGATGCAAAAAGCCACAAGACTGCTGGGAGAAGGGTCCTTATGGACGGCAGCCTTATTAGAAGTCTAAGTTTCTGCTAAGATGTGCATTTTAACATGCTCATTAAATTTTAATGCTCACCGATTATGATTATTAACAGCTGAACATCCTCCCTGGTCTCCTATGGGAGCAAGGTTCCGCAGTACACTTTGGCCTACAATTACAATCAAATCATTCTGAATCACAGACCGTTCTCCACAATTTTACCAAAAAAAGCCAGGAATCTTCAGGAGACTTTATAATGTAAGCTTAAAGGGGTCATCACGGGAAGATTCTACGTTTTTTTTCAAACCAGCACCAGGATCTGAACACTTTTGTAATTGCATGTCATTAAAAATTCTGTATGGTCACTGAGCTATTCACCGAAATCTCTGTATAGCGCCATCTGCTGTTTGCTCTTTTGGTAAACTCTGTCCAGCACACAGAGGTTGACATACATACTGTTTCAGCCTGCTGCAGATAGGATACTCTCCCTGACCGTGAAGGGCCCTTGAGAGTAGAAATGAATGGCCAGATCACAGGATCCATGTGAGGTACAGGGTTTGTTTTTAGCTTTATTATATGATGTCCAATTTTCATTCACCCGTTTAAAGAGGTTATTACACAAAGTATTGGCAGTGTTAATGGATGTTACATTTCCCTCTCTGGTAGTGCCCTTCATGTGGCTGAAATTGTGGTCAATCTTCTGCAAACAGCACTGGACAGACAAGCCCAGTAGCTGCCCTGATCCCTTGCTTCCCACAGTGCTAGGGTAGTTGGAGTGGCCCAGACATCATTTATTCCTACTCATATGTCTTAGGCAGGGTGCTGAATCTCCTTAAAGAGTCCTGGCTTACTCTAAGTACTCCAGGGTATGGAGACATTGGCAATGCTCCATGAGAAACAAATACAAGACAGTTCTTCTAAATCATAGAAATATATAGCTACAGTATCTTTCTAGACCAAGTCTGCACAACCCACGGCCCCCAGAGCCATGGTTTATGACCCACATCCTGCGATCAGCTGCGGTTCTGCCTAGAGTGTTGCACAGCACCTGCTCCTGTACTCTAGCAGGTCAGCCCCCCGGCTATCAGTGACAGCGGGGGAGCCAAGAAGGAGGTGGGAGAGCTTTATCAGCTTCTCCTCAATGAGCGCTCTGCAGTGTGGACCCAGCGATCACGTGATTGACGGGTGTCTTAGGGGCAGAGGAAAGCAGAGCTGCAGGGTCAGTAGACCCTGATCAGCTCTTCCTTTTACAAAAAACCCCAGTAGGCTGGTTTCCCTTGTAACTAACTTCTCATTGGCTTCCAAAGGTCTTTCAGTGACTGCTTGGGGGAAAATTATGTAAAAAAAAAATATATATATATAAATTCTAACGATAAAATACATGTGGCAAGAATATGTCAAAATTATAGAAAATCCTAAAAGAAAAAAATACAATACAAAAAAAAGGAAAACGTGAAAAATTAGAGTGTAGTGATGAGCGAATTTCATAAAACTGCCTGCAACTTTGCAAAACATTTTGCTCAAGTGCCATAACTCCACCAACCTTGCTACTATTTCAAAAAGGGGCATAGTGATGGTGGGCAGGGAGCAGAATTGATGGCCCCACCATATTCATCATCTATGCCAGTTTTCTGGTGTGGAAGGCAACTGAAGTCTAGGTCAGCCAGAGGCAGTTTACGCCTAGTCAGAAATTAGCGGCACACTGGGCTATGATAAATATGCCCCTTCCTCTGGTATCCCTTACTATTGTTTTTTGGCATCTCTTTTACAGGACAGTTTTTATAG